>JANJGN010000017.1:109391822-109615782 GCA_026770705.1 Isurus oxyrinchus
GTGTCAATATTTACAGGGTGTCCACGGAGAGTGTGTCAGTATTTACAAGATGTCCCTGGGTAATGTGTCAGTATTTACAGGATGACCCCAGAGAGTGTGTCAGTATTTATAGGATGTCCGTGAAGAGTGAATCAGTATTTACAGGATGTCCCTGGAGAGTGTGTCAGTATTTACAGGATGTCCATGGAGAGTGTGTCAGTATTTACACGATGTCCCTGGAGAGTGTGTCAGTATTTACAGTATGAACCCGCAGAGTGTGTCAGCAATTAGACGATAGCCCCAGAGTGTGTGTCAGTATTTACTGGATATCCTTGGAGAGTTTGTCAGTATTTAAATGATGTCTCTAGAGAACGCGTCAGTGTTTACAGAATGATCCCAGAAAGTGTGTCGATATTTACAGGATGTCCAGGGAGAGTGTGTCACTTTTTACAGGGTGTCAACGGAGAGTGTGTCAGTATTTACAGCATGTCCATGGAGAGTGTGTCAGTATTTACAGGTTGTCTGGGGAGCGTGTGTCAGTATTTACAAGATGTCCCTGGGGAGTGTGCCACAATTTACAGGGTGTCCACGGAGAGTGTGTCTGTAGTTGCACGATGACCACGGAGAGTGTGTCAGTGTTTACAGGATATCCCTGGTGAGTGGTACAGTATTTACGGGATGTCCACGGAGAGTGTGTCAGTATTTACAAGATGTCCCTGGGGAGTGTGTCAGTATTTACAGGGTGTCCCTGGAGTGTGTGTCAATATTTACATTTACAGGATGTCTACTAAGAGTGTGTCAGTATTTACAGGAGTTGCCTGGAGAATGTGTCAGTATTTGCAAGATGTCCATGGAGAATGCGTCAATGTTTACGGGATGTCCCTGGAGAGTGTGTCAGTGTTTACAGGATGTCCGCGGAGACTGTGTCGATACTTACAGATGTCCACGGAGAATGTGTCAGTATTTACAAGATGTTCCTGGTGAGTGTGTCAGTATTTACAGGGTGAACCGGAGAGTTTGTCAGTATTAACAGGATGTCTCTGGAGAGAGGGTCAATATTTACAGTATATACCTGGAGAGTGTATCAGAATTAACAGGGTGTGCCAGAGAGTTTGTCAGTATTTACGGGATGTCCCTGGAGAGTGTGTCAGTATTTACAGGATGACCCCGGAGAGTTTGTCAGTATTTACAGGATGTCCATGGAGAGTGTGTCAGTATTTATAGGATGTCCCTGGAGAGTGAAACAGTATTTACAGGATGTCCCTGGAGAGTGTGTCAGTATTCACAGTATATACCAGGAGAGTGTGTCAATATTTACAGGGTGACCCGGAGAGTTTGTCAGTATTAACAGGATGTCCCTGGAGAGTGTGTCAGTATTTACAGGATGTCCCTGGAGAGTGTGTCAGTATTTACAGCAGGGCCCTGGAGAGTGTGTCAGTACTTACAGGATGTCCCTGGAGAGTTTGTCAGTATTTACAGGATGTCCCTGGAGAGTGTGTCAGTATTTACAGGATGTCCCTGGAGAGTGTGTCAGTATTTATAGGAAGTCCCTGCAGAGTGTGTCAGTACTTACAGGATGTCCCTGGAGAGTGTGTCAGTATTAACAGGATGTCCCTGAAGAGTGTGTCAGTATTTACAGGATGAACCCGCAGAGTGTGTCAGCATTTAGACGATGGCCCCAGAGTGTGTGTCAATATTTACTGGATATCCTTGGAGAGTGTGTCAGTATTTAAATGATGTCTCTGGAGAACGTGTCAGTGTTTACAGAATGATCCCAGAAAGTGTGTCGATATTTACAGGATGTCCCTGGAGAGTGTGTCACTTTTTACAGGGTGTCAACGGAGAGTGTGTCAGTATTTACAGGATGTCCATGGAGAGTGTGTCAGTATTTACAGGTTGTCTGGGGAGAGTGTGTCAGTATTTACAAGATGTCCCTGGGGAGTGTGTCACAATTTACAGGGTGTCGACGGAGAGTGTGTTTGTATTTGCACGATGTCCACGGAGAGTGTGTCAGTGTTTACAGGATATCCCTGGTGTGTGGTACAGTATTTAAGGGATGTCCACGGAGAGTGTGTCAGTATTTACAAGATGTCCCTGGGGAGTGTGTCAATATTTACAGGGTGTCCCTGGAGTGTGTGTCAATATTTACATTTACAGGATGTCCACTAAGAGTGTGTCAGTATTTACAGGATGTGCCTGGAGAATGTGTCAGTATTTGCAGGATGTCCACGGAGAGTGCGTCAATGTTTACGGGATGTCCCTGGAGAGTGTGTCAGTGTTTACAGGATGTCCGCGGAGACTGTGTCGATACTTACAGATGTCCACGGAGAATGTGTCAGTATTTACAAGATGTTCCTGGTGAGTGTGTCAGTATTTACAGTATATACTGGGAGAGTGTGTCAGTATTTACAGGATGAACCGGAGAGTTTGTCAGTATTAACAGGATGTCTCTGGAGAGAGGGTCAATATTTACAGTATATACCTGGAGAGTGTATCAGAATTTACAGGGTGTGCCAGAGAGTTTGTCAGTATTTACGGGATGTCCCTGGAGAGTGTGTCAGTATTTACAGGATGACCCCGGAGAGTTTGTCAGTATTTACAGGATGTCCACGGAGAGTGTGTCAGTATTTATAGCCTGTCCCTGGAGAGTGAAACAGTATTTACAGGATGTCCCTGGAGAGTGTGTCAGTATTCACAGTATATACCAGGAGAGTGTGTCAATATTTACAGGGTGACCCGGAGAGTTTGTCAGTATTAACAGGATGTCCCTGGAGAGTGTGTCAGTATTTACAGGATGTCCCTGGAGAGTGTGTCAGTATTTACAGCATGGCCCTGGAGAGTGTGTCAGTACTTACAGGATGTCCCTGGAGAGTTTGTCAGTATTTACAGGATGTCCCTGGAGAGTGTGTCAGTATTTACAGGATGTCCCTGGAGAGTGTGTCAGTATTTATAGGAAGTCCCTGCAGAGTGTGTCAGTACTTACAGGATGTCCCTGGAGTGTGTGTCAGTACTTACAGGATGTCCCTGGAGAGTGTGTCAGTATTAACAGGATGTCCCTGAAGAGTGTGTCAGTATTTACAGGATGAACCCGCAGAGTGTGTCAGCATTTAGACGATGGCCCCAGAGTGTGTGTCAATATTTACTGGATATCCTTGGAGAGTGTGTCAGTATTTAAATGATGTCTCTGGAGAACGTGTCAGTGTTTACAGAATGATCCCAGAAAGTGTGTCGATATTTACAGGATGTCCCTGGAGAGTGTGTCACTTTTTACAGGGTGTCAAGGAAGATTGTGTCAGTATTTACAGGATGTCCATGGAGAGTGTGTCAGTATTTACAGGTTGTCTGGGGAGAGTGTGTCAGTATTTACAAGATGTCCCTGGGGAGTGTGTCACAATTTACAGGGTGTCCACGGAGAGTGTGTCTGTATTTGCACGATGTCCACGGAGAGTGTGTCAGTGTTTACAGGATATCCCTGGTGAGTGGTACAGTATTTAAGGGATGTCCACGGAGAGTGTGTCAGTATTTACAAGATGTCCCTGGGGAGTGTGTCAATATTTACAGGGTGTCCCTGGAGTGTGTGTCAATATTTACATTTACAGGATGTCCACTAAGAGTGTGTCAGTATTTACAGGATGTGCCTGGAGAATGTGTCAGTATTTGCAGGATGTCCACGGAGAGTGCGTCAATGTTTACGGGATGTCCCTGGAGAGTGTGTCAGTGTTTACAGGATGTCCGCGGAGACTGTGTTGATACTTACAGGATCTCCACGGAGAATGTGTCAGTATTTACAAGATGTCCCTGGTGAGTGTGTCAGTATTTACAGTATATACCGGTAGAGTAGGTCAGTATTTACAGGGTGAACCGGAGAGTTTGTCAGTATTAACAGGATGTCTCTGGAGAGAGGGTCAATATTTACAGTACATACCTGGAGAGTGTATCAGAATTTACAGGGTGTGCCAGAGAGTTTGTCAGTATTTATGGGATGTCCCTGGAGAGTGTGTCAGTATTTACAGGATGACCCCGGAGAGTGTGTCAGTATTTACAGGATGTCCACGGAGAGTGTGTCAGTATTTATAGGATGTTCCTTGGAGAGTGAAACAGTATTTACAGGATGTCCCTGGAGAGTGTGTCAGTATTCACAGTATATACCGGGAGAGTGGGTCAGTATTTACAGTGTGACCCGGAGAGTTTGTCAGTATTAACAGGATGTCCCTGGAGAGTGTGTCAGTATTTACAGGATGTCCCTGGAGAGTGTGTCAGTATTTACAGCATGGCCCTGGAGAGTGTGTCAGTACTTACAGGATGTCCCTGGAGAGTTTGTCAGTATTTACAGGATGTCCCTGGAGAGTGTGTCAGTATTTACAGGATGTCCCTGGAGAGTGTGTCAGTATTTATAGGAAGTCCCTGCAGAGTGTGTCAGTATTTACAGCATGGCCCTGGAGAGTGTGTCAGTACTTACAGGATGTCCCTGGAGAGTGTGTCAGTATTTACAGGATGTCCCTGTAGAGTGTGTCAGTATTTACAGGATGTCCACGGAGAGTGCATCAGTATTTAAAGGATGTCCCTGGAGAGTGTGTCAGTAATTACAGGATGTCCCTGGAGAATTTGGCAGTAATTACAGGATGTCCCTGGAGAGTGTGTCAATATTAACAGGATGTCCAAGGAGAGTGTCTCAGTATTTACAGGATGTCTATGGAGAGTGTGTCAGTATTTACAGGGTGACCCGGAGAGTTTGTCAGTATTAACAGGATGCCCCTGGAGAGTGTGTCAGTATTTACAGGATGTCCCTGGAGAGTGTGACAGTATTTACACGATGTCCCTGGAGAGCGTGTCAGTATTTACAAGATATCCCCGGAGACTGTGTCAGTATTTACAAGATGTTCATGGAGAGTGTCAGTATTTACGGGATGTCCCTGGAGAGTGTGTCAGTATTTATAGGGTGTCCACAGAAAGTGTGTCAGTATTTACAGGATGTCCATGGGGTGTGTCAGCATTTACACGATGGCCCTGGAGAGTGTGTCAGCATTTACAGGATGTCCTTGGAGAGTGTGTCAGTATTTACACGATGGCCCTGGAGAGTATGTCCGTATTTACAGGATGTCCCAGGAGGGTGTGTCAGTATTTACAGTATATACTTGGAGAGTGTATCAGAATTTACAGGGTGTCCCAGAGAGTTTGTCAGTATTTACAGGATGTCCCGGAAAAGTGTGTCAGTATTTACAGGGTGTCCGTGGAGCGTGTGTCAGTATTTACAGGATGTCCCTGGAGAGTGTGTCAGTATTTATAGGAAGTCCCTGCAGAGTGTGTCAGTATTCACAGCATGGCCCTGGCGAGTGTGTCAGTATTTACAGGATGTCCCTGGAGAGTGTGTCAGTATTTACAGGATGTCCACGGAGAGTGTGTCAGTATTTACAGGTTGTCCCTGGAGAGTGTGTCACTATTTACAGGATGCCCACGGAGAGTGTGTCAGTATTTGCAGTATGTCCCTGGATAGTGTGTCTGTGTTTGCAGATATCCAGGGATAATGTGTCAATAGTTACAGGATGTCCATGGGGAGTGCGTCAGTATTTACAGGATTTCGCGGGAGACTGTGTCAATATTTATAGGGTGTCCATGGAGAGTGTGTCAGTATTTACAAGATGTCTCAGGGTAATGTGTCAGTATTTACAGGATGACCCCGGAGAGTGTGTCAGTATTAACACGATGTCCCTGGAGAGTGTGTCAGTATTTACAGGATGTCCCTGGAGAGTGTGTCAGTATTTACACGATGTCCCTGGAGAGTGTGTCAGTATTTACAGTATGAACCCGCAGAGTGTGTCAGCATTTAGACGATGGCCCCAGAGTGTTTGTCAGTATTTACTGGATATCCTTGGAGAGTGTGTCAGTATTTAAATGATGTCTCTGGAGTACGTGTCAGTGTTTACAGAATGATCCCAGAAAGTGTGTCGATATTTACAGGATGTCCAGGGAGAGTGTGTCACTTTTTACAGGGTGTCAACGGAGAGTGTGTCAGTATTTACAGGATGTCCATGGAGAATGTGTCAGTATTTACAGGTTGTCTGGGAAGAGTGTGTCAGTATTTACAAGATGTCCCTGGGGAGTGTGTCCCAATTTACAGGGTGTCCACGGAGAGTGTGTCTGTATTTGCACGATGTCCACGGAGAGTGTGTCAGTGTATACAGGATATCCCTGGTGAGTGGTACAGTATTTAAGGGATGTGCATGGAGAGTGTGTCAGTATTTACAAGATGTCCCTGGGGAGTGTGTCACTATTTACAGGGTGTCCCTGGAGTGTGTGTCAATATTTACATTTACAGGATGTCCACTAAGAGTGTGTCAGTATTTACAGGATGTGCCTGGAGAATGTGTCAATATTTGCAGGATGTCCACGGAGAGTGCGTCAATGTTTATGGGATGTCCCTGGGGAGTGTGTCAGTGTTTACAGGATGTCCGCGGAGACTGTCGATACTTACAGATGTCTAAGGAGAATGTGTCAGCATTTACAAGATGTCCCTGCTGAGTGTGTCAGTATTTACAGTATATACCGGGAGAGTGTGTCAGTATTTACAGGGTGAAACGGAGAGTTTGTCAGTATTAAAAGGATGTCTCTGGAGAGAGGGTCAATATTTACAGTATATACCTGGAGAGTGTATCAGAATTTACAGGGTGTGCCAGAGAGTTTGTCAGTATTTACGGGATGTCCCTGGAGAGTGTGTCAGTATTTACAGGATGACCCCGGAGAGTGTGTCAGTATTTACAGGATGTCCCTGGAGAGTGTGTCAGTATTCACAGTATATACCGGGAGAGTGTGTCAGTATTTACAGGGTGACCCGGAGAGTTTGTCAGTATTAACAGGATGTCCCTGGAGAGTGTGTCAGTATTTACAGGATGTCCCTGGAGAGTGTGTCAGTATTTACAGCATGGCCCTGGAGAGTGGGTCAGTACTTACAGGATGTCCCTGGAGAGTTTGTCAGTATTTACAGGATGTCCCTGGAGAGTGTGTCAGTATTTACAGGATGTCCCTGGAGAGTGTGTCAGTATTTATAGGAAGTCCCTGCAGAGTGTGTCAGTATTTACAGCATGGCCCTGGAGAGTGTGTCAGTACTTACAGGATGTCCCTGGAGAGTGTGTCAGTACTTACAGGATGTCCCTGGAGAGTGTGTCAGTATTTACAGGATGTCCCTGAAGAGTGTGTCAGTAATTACAGGATGTCCCTGGAGAATTTGGCAGTAATTCCAGGATGTCCCTGGAGAGTGTGTCAATATTAACAGGATGCCCAACGAGAGTGTCTCAGTATTTACAGGATGTCCATGGAGAGTGTGTCAGTATTTACAGGATGTCCCTGGAGAGTGTGTCAATATTAACAGGATGTCCCTGGAGAGTTTGTCACTATTTATAGGATGTCCCTGAAGAGTGTGCCAGTATTTACAGGATGTCCACGGAGAGTGTGTCAGTATTTACAGGATGTCCCTGGAGAGTTTGTCAGTATTTACAGGATGTCCCGGAAGACTGTGTCAATATTTACAGGGTGTCCACGGAGAGTGTGTAAGTATTTAAAAGATGTCTCTGGGTAATGTGTCAGTATTTACAGGATGACCCCGGAGAGTGTGTCAGTATTTATAGGATGTCCCTGGAGAGTGAATCAGTATTAACAGGATGTCCCTGGAGAGTGTGTCAGTATTTACAGTATATACCGGGAGAGTGTGTCAGTATTTGCAGAGTGACCTGGAGAGTTTTTCAGTATTAACAGGATGTCCCTGGAGAGTGTGTCAGTATTTACAGGATGTCCCTGGAGAGTGTGTCAGTATTTATAGGAAGTCCCTGCAGAGTGTGTCAGTATTTACAGCATGGCCTTGGAGAGTGTGTCAGTACTTACAGGATGTCCCTGGAGAGTGTGTCAGTATTTACAGGATGTCCCTGTAGAGTGTGTCAGTATTTACAGGATGTCCACGGAGAGTGCGTCAGTATTTACAGGATGTCCCTGGAGAGAGTGTCAGTAATTGAGGATGCCCCTGGAGAATTTGTCAGTATTTACAGGATGACCCTGGAGAGTGTGTCAATATTAACAGGATGTCCAAGGAGAGTGTGTCAATATTTACAGGATGTCCAAGGAGAGTGTGTCAGTATTTACAGGATGTCCAAGGAGAGTGTGTCAGTATTTATGAGGATGTCCATGGAGAGTGTGTCAGTAGTTACTGCAAGACCCCCCATAGTGTACCACTATTTACAAGGTGTCCACTGAGGGTGTGTCTGTATTCGCAAGATATCCACGGAGAGAGTGTGAGTATTTACAGGATGTTCTCGGAGAGTTTGTCAGTATTTCCAGGAAGTCCCTGGAGAGTGTGTCAGTATTTACAGGATGTCCATGGACAATGTGTCAGTATTTACAGTATGTCCATGGAGAGTGTGTCAGTGTTTACAGGATGACCCCGGTTAGTGTGTCAGCATTTACAGTATGTCACTGGAGAGTGTGTCAGTATTTACAGGATGTCCCTGGAGACTGTGACAGTATTTACAGGATGTCCATGGAGGGTGTGTCAGTATTTAAATGATGTCTCTGGAGAATGTGTCAGTGTTTACAGAATGATCCCAGAGAGTGTGTCAATATTAGCAGGATGTCCAGGGAGAGTGTGCAGTATTTGCAGTATGTCCGTGGATAGTGTGTCTGTGTTTGCAGAATATCCAGGGATAGTGTGTCAATAGTTATAGGATGTCCACGGAGAGTGCGTCAGTATTTACAGGATGAACCCGCAGAGTGTGTCAGCATTTAGAAGATGGCCCCGGAGTGTGTGTCAGTATTTACTGGATATCCTTGGAGAGTGTGTCACTATTTAAATGATGTCCCTGGAGAATGTGTCAGTGTTTACAGAATGATCCCAGAGAGTGTGTCGATATTTACAGGATGTCCACAGAGAGTGTGTCAGTAATTACAGGATGTCCCCGGAGAGTGTTTATGTATTTCCAGGATGTCCATGGAGAGTGTGTCAGTATTTACACGATGTCCATGGTGTGTGTGTCAGTATTTACAGCTTGTCCACGGAGAGTGTGTCAGTATTTACAGGATGTCCACGGAGAGTGTGTCAGTTGTTACTGCAAGACCCCCCATAGTGTACCACTATTTACAAGGGGTCCACTGAGGGTGTGTCTGTATTCGCAAGATATCCACGGAGAGAGTGTCAGTATTTACAGGATGTTCTCGGAGAGTGTGTCAGTATTTCCAGGAAGTCCCTGGAGAGTGTGTCAGTATTTACAGGAAGTGCATGGAGAGTGTGTCAGTGTTTACAGGATGTCCCTGGAGACTGTGACAGTATTTACAGGATGTCCATGGAGAGTGTGTCAGAATTTAAATGATGTCTCTGGTTAATGTGTCAGTGTTTACAGAATGATCCCAGAGAGTGTGTCAATATTGACAGGATGTCCAGTGAGCGTGTGTCATTATTTGCAGGATGTCCCTGGATAGTGTGTCAGTATTTACAGGATGTCCATGGAGAGTGTGTCAGTATTTACAGGATGTCCCGGGAGTAAGTGTCAGTATTTCCAGGATGACCCCGGAGAGTGTGTCAGTATTTACAGGGTGTCCAGGGAGAGTGTGTCCGTATTTACAGGATGTCCACGGAGAGTGTGACAGTATTTGCATGATTTCCCTGGAGAGTGTGTCAGTATTTATAGGATGTCCACAGAGAATGTGTCAGTATTTGCAGGATGTCCCTGGAGGGTGTGTCAGCATTTACAGGATGTCCCTGGAGAGTGTGTCAGTGTTTACAGGATGTCCCTGGAGAGAGTGTCAGTATTTACAGGATGTCCCTGGAGAGTGTGTCAGTATTTACAGGGTGTCCCTGGAGAGTGTGTCAGTATTTACAGGATGTCCCTGGAGAGTGTGTCAATATTTAGAGGATGTCCCAGGAGAGTTTGTCAGTATTTACAGGATCTCCCTGGAGAGTGTGTCAGTATTTACAGGATGACCCCAGAGGGTGTGTCAGTATGTACAGGATGACTCTGGAGAGTTTGTCAGTATTTAAGGAAGTCCCCCCAGAGTGTATCGCTATTTACAGGGTATCCATGGAGAGTGTGTCTGTATTTGCCGGAAGTCCAGGGAGAGTGTGTTGGTATTTACATGATGTCTCTGGAGAGGTATCAGTATTTCCAAGATCACCCCAGAGAGTGCATCAGTATTTACAGGATGAACCCGCAGAGTGTGTCAGCATTTAGAAGATGGCCCCGGAGTGTGTGTCAGTATTTACTGGATATCCTTGGAGAGTGTGTCACTATTTAAATGATGTCCCTGGAGAATGTGTCAGTGTTTACAGAATGATCCCAGAGAGTGTGTCGATATTTACAGGATGTCCACAGAGAGTGTGTCACTTTTTACAGGGTGTCAACGGAGAATGTGTCAGTATTTACAAGATTTCCTTGGGGAGTGTGTCAGTATTTACCGGATGTCCCTGGAGAGTGTGTCAGTATTTACACGATGGCCCCGGACAGTATGTCACAATTTACAGGGTGTCCACGGAGAGTGTGTCTGTATTTGCACGATATCCACAGAGAGTGTGTCAGTGTTTACAAGATATCCCTGGAGAGTGGTACAGTATTTAAGGGATGTCCACGAAGAGTGTGTCAGTATTTACAAGATGTCCCTGGGGAGTGTGTCAGTATTTACAGTGTGTCCGTGGAGTGTGTGTCAATATTTACCTTTACAGGATGTCCACTGAGAGTGTGTCAGTATTTCCAGGATGTGCCTGGAGAATGTGTCAGTATTTGCAGGATGTCCACGGAGAGTGTGTCAATGTTTATGGGATGTCCCTGGAGAGTGTGTTCGTGTTTACAGGATGTCCGCGGAGAATGTGTCAGTATTTACAAGATGTCCTTGGAGTGTGTGTCAGTATTTACAGGATGTCACTGAGGAGTGTGTCAGTCATTACAGGATGTCCCCGGACAGTGCTTATGTATTTCCAGGATATCCATGGAGAGTGTGTCAGTATTTACAGGATGTCCATGGTGAGTGTGTCAGTATTTACAGGTTGTCCACGGAGAGTGTGTCAGTATTTACAGGATGTCCACGCAGAGTGTGTCAGTTGTTACTGCAAGACCCCCCATAGTGTGCCACTATTTACAAGGGGTCGACTGAGGGTGTGTCTGTATTCGCAAGATATCCACGGAGATAGTGTCAGTTTTTACAGGATGTTCTCGGAGAGTGTGTCAGTATTTCCAGGAAGTCCCTGGAGAATGTGTCAGTATTTACAGGATGTCCATGGAGAGTGTGTCAATATTTACAGGATGTCCAAGGAGAGTGTGTCAGTATTTACAGGATGTCCAAGGAGAGTGTGTCAGTGTTTACAGGATGTCCCTGGAGACTGTGACAGTATTTACAGGATGTCCATGGAGAGTGTGTCAGAATTTAAATAATGTCTCTGGTTAATGTGTCAGTGTTTACAGAATGATCCCAGACAGTGTGTCAATATTGATAGGATGTCCACTGAGCGTGTGTCAGTATTTACAGTGTGTCCGTGGAGTGTGTGTCAATATTTACCTTTACAGGATGTCCACTGAGAGTGTGTCAGTATTTCCAGGATGTGCCTGGAGAATGTGTCAGTATTTGCAGGATGTCCACGGAGAGTGTGTCAATGTTTATGGGATGTCCCTGGATAGTGTGTCTGTGTTTGCAGAATAACCAGGTATAGTGTGTCAGTATTTACAGGATGTCCCTGGAGAGTGTGTCAGTGTTTACAGGATGTCCCGGGAGTATGCGTCAGTATTTACAGGATGTCCCTAGAGAGAGTGTCAGTATTTACATGATGACCCCGGAGAGTGTGTCAGTATTTACAGGCTGTCCAGGGAGAGTGTGTGTGTATTTACAGGATGTCCACGGAGAGTGTGACAGTATTTGCAAGATTTCCCTGGAGAGTGTGTCAGTATTTACAGGATGTCCACAGAGAGTGTGTCAGTATTTACAGGATGTCCCTGGAGAGTGTGTCAGCATTTACAGGATGTCCCTGGAGTGGGTGTCAGTATTTAAAAGATGTCCCTGGAGAGTGTGTCAGTGTTTACAGGATGTCCCTGGAGAGAGTGTCAGTATTTACAGGATGAACCCGGAGAGTGTGTCGGTATTTACAGGATGTCCACGGAGAGTGTGTCAATATTTACAGGATGTCCCTGGAGAGTGTGTCAGTATATAAGGATGACCCTGGAGAGTGTGTCAGTATTTACAGGAAGTCCTCCCAGAGTGCATCACTATTTACAGGGTGTCCATGGAGAGTGTGTCAATATTTACAGAATGTCCACGGAGAGTGTGTCAATATTTGCTGGATGGCCCTGGAGACAGTGTCAGTATTTACAGGTTGACCCTGGAGAGTGTGTCAGTATTTACAGGTTGTGTCGGGAGATTGTGTCAGTATTTACAGGATGTCCCTAGAGAGTGTGTCAGTATTCACAAGATGACCCCGGAGAGTGTGTCAGCATTTAAAGGGTGTCCACGGAAAGTGTGTCAGTATTTACAGGATGTCCCTGGAGAGTGCGTCAGTATTTACAGGATGTCCACGGAGAGTGTGTCAGTATTTAGAGGATGTCCCTGGAGTGTGTGTCAGTATTTACAGGATGAACCCGCAGAGTGTGTCAGCATTAAGACGATGGCCCCGGAGTGTGTGTCAGTATTTACTGGATATACTTGGAGAGTGTGACAGTATTTAAATGATCTCCCTGTAGAACGTGTCAGTGTTTACAGAATGATCCCAGAGAGTGTGTCGATATTTACAGGATGTCCGGGGAGAGTGTGTCACTTTTTACAGGGTGTCAATGGAGAATGTGTCTGTATTTACAGGATGTCCACGGAGAGTGTGTCAGTATTTACAAGATGTCCCTGAGGAGTGTGTCAGTATTTACAGGATGTCCCTGGAGAGTGTGTCAGTATTTACACGATGGCCCCGGACAGTATGTCACAATTTACAGGGTGTCCACGGAGAGTGTGTCTGTATTTGCACGATGTCCACGGAGAGTGTGTCAGTGTTTACAAGATATCCCTGGTGAGTGGTACAGTATTTAAGGGATGTCCACGGAGAGTGTGTCAGTATTTACAAGATGTCCCTGGGGAGTGTGTCAGTATTTACAGGGTGTCCCCGGAGTGTGTGTCAATATTTACATTTACAGGATGTCCACTGAGAGTGTGTCAGTATTTACAGGATGTGCCTGGAGAGTGTGTTAGTGTTTACAGGATGTCCACGGAGAATGTGTCAGAATTTACAAGATGTCCTTGGAGTGTGTGTCAGTATTTACAAGATGTCACTGAGGAGTATGTCAGTAATTACACGATGGCCCCGGAGAGTGTGTCACTTTTTACAAGATGTCCACGGAGAGTGTGTCAGTATTTACAGGATGTCCCTGGAGAGTGTGTCAGTATTTACAGGATGTCCCTGGAGAGTGTGTCAGTAATTACAGGATGTCCCCGGAGAGTGTTTATGTATTTCCAGGATGTCCATGGAGAGTGTGTCAGTATTTACACGATGTCCATGGTGTGTGTGTCAGTATTTACAGGTTGTCCACGGAGAGTGTGTCAGTATTTACAGGATGTCCACGGAGAGTGTGTCAGTTGTAACTGCAAGACCCCCCCATAGTGTACCACTATTTACAAGGGGTCCACTGAGGGTGTGTCTGTATTCACAAGATATCCACGGAGAGAGTGTCAGTATTTACAGGATGTTCTCGGAGAGTGTGTCAGTATTTCCTGGAAGTCCCTGGAGAGTGTGTCAGTATTTACAGGAAGTGCATGGAGAGTGTGTCAGTGTTTACAGGATGTCCCTGGAGACTGTGACAGTATTTACAGGATGTCCATGGAGAGTGTGTCAGAATTTAAATGATGTCTCTGGTTAATGTGTCAGTGTTTACAGAATGATCCCAGAGAGTGTGTCAATATTGACAGGATGTCCAGTGAGCGTGTGTCATTATTTGCAGGATGTCTCTGGATAGTGTGTCAGTATTTACAGGATGTCCATGGAGAGTGTGTCAGTATTTACAGGATGTCCCGGGAGTAAGTGTCAGTATTTCCAGGATGACCCCGGAGAGTGTGTCAGTATTTACAGGGTGTCCAGGGAGAGTGTGTCCGTATTTACAGGATGTCCACGGAGAGTGTGACAGTATTTGCATGATTTCCCTGGAGAGTGTGTCAGTATTTATAGGATGTCCACAGAGAATGTGTTAGTATTTGCAGGATGTCCCTGGAGGGTGTGTCAGCATTTACAGGATGTCCCTGGAGAGTGTGTCAGTGTTTACAGGATGTCCCTGGAGAGAGTGTCAGTATTTACAGGATGAACCCGGAGAGTGTGTCAGTATTTACAGGGTGTCCAGGGAGAGTGTTTCAGTATTTACAGGATTTCCCTGGAGAGTGTGTCAGTATTTATAGGATGTCCACGGAGAGTGTGACAATATTTACAGGATGTCCCTGGAGAGTGTGTCAGTATATAAGGAGGACCCTGGAGAGTGTGTCAGTATTTACAGAAAGTCCTCCCAGAGTGCATCACTATTTACAGGGTGTCCATGGAGAGTGTGTGAATATTTACAGAATGTCCACGGAGAGTGTGTCAATATTTACAGGATGGCCCTGGAGACAGTGTCAGTATTCACAGGTTGACCCCGGAGAGTGTGTCAGTATTTACAGGATGTCCCTGGAGAGTGTGTCAGTATTTACAGGATGTCCCTGAAGAGTGTGTCAATATTTACAGGATGACCCTGGTGAGTGTTTCAGTATTTATAGGATGTCCACGGAGACTGTGTCAATATTTACAGGATGTTCCTGGAGAGTGTGTCAGTATATAAGGAGGACCCTAGAGAGTGTGTCAGTATTTACAGGAAGTCCTCCCAGAGTGCATCACTATTTACAGGGTGTCCATGGAGAGTGTGTCAATATTTAGAGAATGTCCACGGAGAGTGTGTCAATATTTACAGGATGGCCCTGGAGACAGTGTCAGTATTTACAGGTTGACCCCAGAGAGTGTGTCAGTATTTACAGGATGTCCCTGGAGTGTGTCAGTATTTACAGGATGTCCCTGAAGAGTGTGTCAATATTTACAGGATGACCTTGGTGAGTGTTTCAGTATTTATAGGATATCCACGGAGACTGTGTCAATATTTAAAGGATGTCCACGGAGAGTGTGTCAGTATTTATAGGGTGACGCCGGTGAGTGCGTCAGTATTTACACGATGTCCCGGAGAGTTGGTCAGTATTTACACCATGTCCCTTGAGAGTGTGTCAATAATTACAGGATGTCCACAGAGAGTGTGTCAATATTTACAGGGTGACCCCGGAGAGTGTGTCAGTATTTACAGGTTGTCTCGGGAGATTGTGTCAGTATTTACAAGATGTCGTTGGGGAGTCTGTCAGTATTTTAAGGATGTCCCTGGAGGGTGTGTCAGTATTGACAGGGTGTCCAAAGAGATTGTGTCGGCATTAACAGGATGTCCACAGAGAGTGTGTCGGTATCAACATGATGTCCATGGAGAGTGTCTGTATTGACAAGATGTCCCTGGGGAGCGTGTGAGTATTTTCAAGATGACCCCGGAGAGTGTGTCAGCATTTAAAGGGTGTCCACAGAAAGTGTGTCAGTATTTACAGGATGTCCCTGGAGAGTGTGACAGTATTTACAGGATGTCCATGGAGAGTGTGTCAGTATGTACAGGGTGTCGATGGAGATTGTGTCAATATTTACAGGATGACCCCGGAGAGTGTGTCAGTATTGACAGGAAGTCCCGGGAGAGTGTCAGTATTTACAAGATGTCCCTGGGGAGTGTGTGAGTATTTTTAGGATGACCCCGGAGAGTGTGTCAGTATTTACAGCATGTCCCCGGAGAGTGTGTCAGTATTGACAGGAAGTCCCGGGAGAGTGTCAGTATTTACAAGATGTCCCTTGGTAATGTGTCAGTATTTACAGGATGACCCCGGAGAGTGTGTCAATATTTACAGGATGACCCCGGAGAGTGTGTCAGTATTGACAGGAAGTCCCGGGAGAGTGTCAGTATTTACAAGATGTCCCTTGGTAATGTGTCAGTATTTACAGGATGACCCCGGAGAGTGTGTCAGTATTTACAGGATGTCCACGGAGAGTGTGTCAGTATTTATAGGATGTCCCTGGAGAGTGAATCAGTATTTTCAGGAATTCCCTGGAGAGTGTGTCAGTATTTACAGTAAATACCTGGGGAGTGTATCAGTATTTACAGGGTGACCCTGAGAGTTTGTCAGTATTTACAGGATGTCCTTGGAGAGGTTGTCAGTATTTACAGGATGACCCCGGAGAGTGTGTCAGTATTGACAGGAAGTCCCGGGAGAGTGTCAGTATTTACAAGATATCCCTGGGGAGTGTGTGAGTATTTTTAGGATGACCCCGGAGAGTGTGTCAGTATTTACAGGATGTCCCCGGAGAGTGTGTCAGTATTGACAGGAAGTCCCGGGAGAGTGTCAGTATTTACAAGATGTCCCTGGGGAGTGTGTGAGTATTTTTAGGATGACCCCGGAGAGTGTGTCAGCATTTACAAGATGTCCCCCGGGGCTTGTGTCAGTATTTACAGGATGTCCCTGGAGAGTGTGTCAGTATTTACAGGATGTCCCTGGAGTGTGTGTCAGTATTTACAGGATGTCCATGGAGTGTGTGTCAGTATTTACAGGATGTCCCTGGAGAGTGTGTCAGTATTTACAGGATGACCCTGGAGAGTGCGTCAGTATTTAAAGGATGACCCTGGAGAGTGTGTCAGTATTTACAGGTTGTCCAGGGTGAGTGTGTCAGTATTTACAGCGTGTCCACAGAGAGTGTGTCAGTATTTACAGGGTGTCCAGGGAGAGTGTGTCAGTATTTACAGGATGACCCTGAAGAGTGTGTCCGTTTTTACATGATGACCCCGGAGAGTGTGTCAGTATTTACAGGAAGTCTCCCCAGAATGTGTCACTATTTACAACATGTGCATGGAGAGTGTGTCTGTATTTGCAGGATGTCCAGGGAGGGTGTGTCGGTATTTACATAATGTCTCTGGAGACTGTGACAGTATTTACAGGATGTCCATGGAGAGAGTGTCAGTATTTACAGGATAACCCCTTATAGTGTGTCAGTATTTACACGATGGCCCCGGAGCATATGTCACTATTTACAGGGTGTCCACGGAGAGTGTGTCGGTATTTGCACGATGTCCACGGAGATTTTGTCAGTGTTTACAGGATATCCGCAGTACTTAAGGGATGTCCAAGGAGAGTGTGTCAGTATTTACAGGATGTCCCTGGGGAGTGTGTCAGTATTTAGAAGATGTCCCTGGGGAGTATGTCAGTATTTACAGGATGTCCACGGAGAGTGTGTCAGTATTTACAGGATGTCCAGGGAGAGTGTGTCAGTATGTACAGGGTGTCCAGGGAGAGTGTGTCAGTATATATAGGATGTCACTGGGGAGTGTGTTAGTATTTACACGATGGCCCCGGAGAGTGTGTCACTTTTTACAGGGTGTCCACGAAGAGTGTGACAGTACTTACAGGATGTCCACAGAGAGTGTGTCAGTATTTACAGGTTGTCCGCGGAGAGTGTGTCAGTATTTAAATGATGTCCATAGAGGGTGTGTCAGTGTTTAAAGAATGATCCCAGAGAGTGTGTCAGTATTTACAGGGTGTCCCGGATAGTTTGTCAGTATTTATAGGATGTCCAACGAGAGTGTCTCAGTATTTACAGATGTCCACAGAGAGTGTGTCAGTATTTACAGGATGTCCACAGAGAGTGTGTCGGTATTTACATGATGTCTAGGGAGAGTCTGTCAGCGATTACAGGATGTCACTGGAGAGTGTGTCAGTGTTTACAGGATGACCCCAGTTAGTGTGTCAGCATTTACAGGATGTCCTTGGAGAGTGTGTCACTATTTTCAGGATGACCCTGGAGGGTGCCTCATTATTGACAGGGTGTCCACAGAGAGTGTGTCAGTATTTACAGGATGACCCCGGAGAGTGTGTCAATATTTACAGGATGACCCCGGTGAGTGTGTCTGTATTTACAGGAAGTCTCCCCAGAATGTATCACTATTTACAAGAAGTCCATGGAGAGTGTGTCTGTATTTGCAGGATGTCCAAGGAGAGTGTGTCGGTATTTACATGATGTCTCTGGAGACTGTGACAGTATTTACAGGATGTCCATGGAGAGGGCGTCAGTATTTACAGGATAACCCCGGATAGTGTGTTAGTATTTACACGATGGCCCCGGAGAGTATGTCACTATTTACAGGGTGTCCACGGAGAGTGTGTCGGTAATGGCACGATGTCCACGGAGATTTTGTCCGTGTTTTCAGGATATCTGCAGTACTTAAGGGATGTCCACGGAGAGTGTGTCAGTATTTACAGGGTGTCCCTGGAGAGTGTGTCAGTATTTCCAGGAAGTCCCTGGAGAGTGTGTCAGTACTTACAGGATGTCCATGGAGAGTGTGTCAGTATTTACAGGATGTCCCTGGGAGAGTTTGTCAGTATTTACAGGATGTCCCTGGAGAGGGTGTCAATGTTAACAGGATGTCCAAGGAGGGTGTGTCACTATTTACAGGATGTCCAAGGAGAGTGTGTCAGTATTTCCAGGAAGTCCCTGGAGAGTGTGTCAGTATTTACAGGATGTCCAAGGAGAGTGTGTCAGTGTTTACAGGATGTCCCTGGTGAGTGTGTCAGTATTTACAGGATGTCCGTGGAGAGTGTGTCAGTATTTACAAGATGTCCCTGGAGACTGTGACAGTATTTACAGGATGTCCATGGAGACTGTGACAGTATTTACAGGATGTCCATGAAGGGTGGGTCAGTATTTAAATAATGTCTCTGGAGAATGTGTCAGTGTTTACAGAATGATCCCAGAGAGTGTGTCAATATTAACAAGAGGTGCAGGGATAGTGTGTCAGTATTTGCAGTATATCCCTGGATAGTGTGTCTGTATTTGCAGAATATCCAGGGATAGTGTGTCAATAGTTACAGGATGTCAACGGAGAGTGCGTCAGTATTTACAGGGTGTCCACGGAGAGTGTGTCAGTATTTACAAGATGTCCCTTGGTAATGTGTCAGTATTTACAGGATGACCCCGGACAGTGTGTCAGTATTTACAGGATGTCCACGGAGAGTGTGTCAGTATTTATAGGATGTCCCTGGAGAGTGAATCAGTATTTTCAGGAATTCCCTGGAGAGTGTGTCAGTATTTACAGTAAATACCTGGGGAGTGTATCAGTATTTACAGGGTGACCCTGAGAGTTTGTCAGTATTTACAGGATGTCCTTGGAGAGGTTGTCAGTATTTACAGGATGACCCCGGAGAGTGTGTCAGTATTGACAGGAAGTCCCGGGAGAGTGTCAGTATTTACAAGATGTCCCTGGGGAGTGTGTGAGTATTTTTAGGATGACCCCGGAGAGTGTGTCAGTATTTACAGGATGTCCCCGGAGAGTGTGTCAGTATTGACAGGAAGTCCCGGGAGAGTGTCAGTATTTACAAGATGTCCCTGGGGAGTGTGTGAGTATTTTTAGGATGACCCCGGAGAGTGTGTCAGTATTTACAGGATGTCCCCGGAGAGTGTGTCAGTATTGACAGGAAGTCCCGGGAGAGTGTCAGTATTTACAAGATGTCCCTGGGGAGTTTGTGAGTATTTTTAGGATGACCCCGGAGAGTGTGTCAGCATTGAAAGGGTTTCCACGGAAAGTATGTCAGTATTTACAAGATGTCCCCGGAGCTTGTGTCAGTATTTACAGGATGTCCCTGGAGAGTGTGTCAGTATTTACAGGATGTCCCTGGAGTGTGTGTCAGTATTTACAGGATGTCCCTGGAGTGTGTGTCAGTATTTACAGGATGTCCCTGGAGAGTGTGTCAGTATTTACAGGATGACCCTGGAGAGTGCGTCAGTATTTACAGGTTGTCCAGGGTGAGTGTGTCAGTATTTACAGGGTGTCCACGGAGAGTGTGTCAGTATTTACAGGGTGTCCAGGGAGAGTGTGTCAGTATTTACAGGATGACCCTGAAGAGTGTGTCCGTTTTTACATGATGACCCCGGAGAGTGTGTCAGTATTTACAGGAAGTCTCCCCAGAATGTGTCACTATTTACAAGATGTGCATGGAGAGTGTGTCTGTATTTGCAGGATGTCCAGGGAGGGTGTGTCGGTATTTACATGATGTCTCTGGAGACTGTGACAGTATTTACAGGATGTCCAGGGAGAGAGTGTCAGTATTTACAGGATAACCCCTTATAGTGTGTCAGTATTTACACGATGGCCCCGGAGCATATGTCACTATTTACAGGGTGTCCACGGAGAGTGTGTCGGTATTTGCACCTTGTCCACGGAGATTTTGTCAGTGTTTACAGGATATCCGCAGTACTTAAGGGATGTCCAAGGAGAGTGTGTCAGTATTTACAGGATGTCCCTGGGGAGTGTGTCAGTATTTACAGGATGACCCCGGAGAGTGTGTCAGTATTTACAGGATGACCCTGAAGAGTGTGTCCGTTTTTACATGATGACCCCGGAGAGTGTGTCAGTATTTACAGGAAGTCTCCCCAGAATGTGTCACTATTTACAAGATGTGCATGGAGAGTGTGTCTGTATTTGCAGGATGTCCAGGGAGGGTGTGTCGGTATTTACATGATGTCTCTGGAGACTGTGACAGTATTTACAGGATGTCCAGGGAGAGAGTGTCAGTATTTACAGGATAACCCCTTATAGTGTGTCAGTATTTACACGATGGCCCCGGAGCATATGTCACTATTTACAGGGTGTCCACGGAGAGTGTGTCGGTATTTGCACCTTGTCCACGGAGATTTTGTCAGTGTTTACAGGATATCCGCAGTACTTAAGGGATGTCCAAGGAGAGTGTGTCAGTATTTACAGGATGTCCCTGGGGAGTGTGTCAGTATTTACAGGATGACCCCGGAGAGTGTGTCAGTATTTACAGGATGTCCAACGAGAGTGTCTCAGTATTTACAGATGTCCACAGACAGTGTGTCAGTATTTACAGGATATCCCTGGGTAATGTGTCAGTATTTACAGGATAACCCCGGAGAGTGTGTCAGTATTTACAGGATGTCCACGGAGAGTGTGTCAGTATTTATAGGATGTCCCTGGAGAGTGAATCAGTATTTTCAGGAATTCCCTGGAGAGTGTGTCAGTATTTACAGTAAATACCTGGAGAGTGTATCAGTATTTATAGGGTGACCCTGAGAGTTTGTCAGTATTTACAGGATGTCCTTGGAGAGGTTGTCAGTATTTACAGGATGTCCCTGGAGAGTGTGTCAGTATTTACAGGATGTCCACGGAGAGTGTGTCAGTATTTACAGGTTGTCCCCGGAGAGTGTGTCAGTATTTAAATGATGTCCATAGAGGGTGTGTCAGTGTTTACAGAATGATCCCAGAGAGTGTTTCAGTATTTACAGGATGTCCAACGAGAGTGTCTCAGTATTTACAGAGGTCCACAGAGAGTGTGTCAGTATTTACAGGATGTCCACAGAGTTTGTCATTATTTACAGGATGTCCACAGAGATTGTGTCAGTATTTACATGATGTCTAGGGAGAGTCTGTCAGCGATTACAGGATGTCACTGGAGAGTGTGTCAGTGTTGACAGGATGACCCCTTATAGTGTGTCAGCATTTACAGGATGTCCCCGGAGAGTGTGTCACTATTTTCAGGACAACCCTGGAGGGTGCCTCATTATTGAGAAGGTGTCCACAGAAAGTGCGTCAGTATTTACAGGATGTCCCTGGATAGTGTGTCTGTGTTTACAGAATATACAGGGAGAGTGTGTCAGTGTTTACATATATCCCCGGAGAGTGTGTCAGTATTTATATGATGTTCATGGAGAGTGTCAGTATTTACAAGATGTCCCTGGGATGTGTGTGAGTATTTTCTGGATGACCCCAGAGAGTGTGTCAGCATTTAAAGGTTGTCACAGAAAGTCTGTCAGTATTTACAGGATGTCCCCGGTTCGTGTGTCAGTATTTAGAAGATGTCCCCGGAGAGTGTGTCAGTATTTAGAAGATGTCCCCGGAGAGTGTGTCAGTATTTACAGGATGTCCACGGAGAGTGTGTCAGTATTTACACGATGGCACCGGAGAGTGTATCCGTATTTATAGGATGTCCCCGGCGAGTGTGTCAGTATTTACAGTATATACCTGGAGAGTGTATCAGAATTTGCAGGGTGTCCCAGAGAGTTTGTCAGTATTTACAGGGTGTCCCTGGAGCGTGTGTCAGTATTTACAGGATGTCCCTGGAGAGTGTGTCAGTATTTAAAGGAAGTCCCTGCAGAGTGTGTCAGTATTTACAGCATGGCCCTGGAGAGTGTGTCAGTATTTCCAGGAAGTCCCTGGAGAGTGTGTCAGTATTTACAGGATGAACCCGGAGAGTGTGTCAGTATTTACAGGATGTCCATGGAGAGTGGGTCAGTATTTACTGGATGTCTTTGGAGAATGTGTCAGTGTTTACAGAATGATCCCAGAGAGTGTGTGTCAATATTAACAGAATGTCCAGGGACAGTGTGTCAGTATTTGCAGTATGTCCCTGGATAGTGTGTATGTGTTTGCAGAATATCCAGGCATAGAGTGTCAATAGTTATAGGATGTCCACGGAGAGTGCGTCAGTATTTCCAGGATTTCCCTGGAGAGTGTGTCAATATTTACAGGGTGTCCACGGAGAGTGTGTCAGTATTTACAAGATGTCCCTGGGTAATGTGTCAGTATTTACAGGATGACCCCAGAGAGTGTGTCAGTATTTACAGAATGTCCACGGAGAGTGTGTCAGTATTTATAGGATGTCCCTGGAGAGTTTGTCAATATTTACAGGATGTCCCTGGAGAGTGTGTCAGTATTTACAGGATGTCCACGGAAAGTGCATCAGTATTCAAGGATTTCCCTGGAGAGTGTGTCAATATGTACAGGGTGTCCACGGAGAGTGTATCATTATTTACAAGATGTCCCTGGGTAATGTGTCAGTATTTACAGGATGACCCCGGAGAGTGTGTCAGTATTTACAGGATGTCCACGGAGAGTGTGTCAGTATTTATAGGATGTCCCTGGAGAGTGGATCAGTATTTACAGGATGTCCCTGGAGAGTGTGTCAGTATTTACAGTATATAGCTGGAGAGTGTATCAGTATTTACAGGGTGACCCGGAGAGCTTGTCAGTATTTACAGGATGTCCACGGAGAGTGTATCAGTATTTACAGGATGTCCTTGGAGAGTTTGTCAGTATTTACAGGATGTCCCTGGAGAGTGGGTCAGTATTTACAGTAAATACCTGGAGAGTGTATCAGAATTTACAGGGTGTCCCGGAGAGTTTGTCAGTATTTACAGGATGTCCCTGGAGAGTGTGTCAGTATTTACAGGGTGTCCCTGGAGCGTGTGTCAGTATTTACATGATGTCCCGGGAGAGTTTGTCAGTATTTATAGGAAGTCCGTACAGAGTGTGTCAGTATTTACAGCATGACTTTGGAGAGTGTGTCAGTATTTACAGGATGTCCCTGGAGAGTGTGTCAGTACTTACAGGATGTCCTGAAGAGTGTGTCAGTATTTACAGGATGTCCACCGAGAGTGTGTCAGTATTTACAGGATGTCCCTGGAGAGTGTGTCAGTAATTACAGGATGTCCCTGGAGAGTTTGTCAGTTTTTACAGGATGTCCCTGGAGAGTGTGTCAATATTAACAGGATGTCCAAGGAGAGTGTGTCAGTATTTACAGGATGTCCATGGAGAGTGTGTCAGTATTTCCAGGAAGAACCTGGAGAGTGTGTCAGTATTTACAGGATGTCCCTGGAGACTGTGACAGTATTTTCAGGATGTCCATGGAGAGTGTGTCAGTATTTAAATGATGTCTCTGGAGAATGTGTCAGTGTTTACAGATTGATCCCAGACAGTGTGTCAATATTTAAAGCATGTCCAGGGAGAGTGTGTAAGTATTTGCAGGATGTCCCTGGATAGTGTGTCTGTGTTTGCAGAATATCCAGGGATAGTGTGTGAGTATTTACAGGATGTCCACGGAGAGTGCATCAGTATTTACAGGATTTCCCTGGAGAGTGTGTCAATATTTACAGGGTGTACACGGAGAGTGTGACGGTATTTATAAGATGTCCCTGGGGAATGTGTCAGTATTGACAGGATGACCCCGGAGACTGTGTCAGTATTTACAGGATGTCCCTGGAGAGTGTGTCAGTATTTACAGGATGTCCCTGGAGAGTGTGTCAGTATTTACAGGATGACCCTGGAATGTGTGTCAGTATTTATAGGATGTCCCTGGAGTGTGTGTCAATATTTACAGGATGTCCCTGGAGAGTGCGTCAGTATTTAAAGGATGACCCCGGTGAGTGTGTCTGTATTTACAGGGTGTCCACGGAGAGTGTGTCAGTATTTACAGGGTGTCCAGGGAGAGTGTGTCAGTATTTACAGGATGACCCTGAAGAGTGTGTCCGTTTTTACATGATGACCCCGGAGAGTGTGTCAGTATTTACAGGAAGTCTCCCCAGAATGTGTCACTATTTACAAGATGTGCATGGAGAGTGTGTCTGTATTTGCAGGATGTCCAGGGAGGGTGTGTCGGTATTTACATGATGTCTCTGGAGACTGTGACAGTATTTACAGGATGTCCATGGAGAGAGTGTCAGTATTTACAGGATAACCCCTTATAGTGTGTCAGTATTTACACGATGGCCCCGGAGCATATGTCACTATTTACAGGGTGTCCTCGGAGAGTGTGTCGATATTTGCACGATGTCCATGGAGATTTTGTCAGTGTTTACAGGATATCCGCAGTACTTAAGGGATGTCCAAGGAGAGTGTGTCAGTATTTACAGGATGTCCCTGGGGTGTGTGTCAGTATTTAGAAGATGTCCCTGGGGAGTATGTCAGTATTTACAGGATGTCCACGGAGAGTGTGTCAGTATTTACAGGATGTCCACGGAGAATGTGTCAGTATTTACAATATGTCCTTGGAGAGTGTATCAGTATTTATAGGATGTCACTGGAGAGTGTGTTAGTATTTACACGATGGCCCCGGAGAGTGTGTCACTTTTTACAGGGTGTCCACGAAGAGTGTGACAGTACTTACAGGATGTCCACAGAGAGTGTGTCAGTATTTACAGGTTGTCCCCGGAGAGTGTGTCAGTATTTAAATGATGTCCATAGAGGGTGTGTCAGTGTTTAAAGAATGATCCCAGAGAGTGTGTCAGTATTTACAGGGTGTCCCGGATAGTTTGTCAGTATTTACAGGATGTCCAACGAGAGTGTCTCAGTATTTACAGATGTCCACAGAGAGTGTGTCAGTATTTACAGGATGTCCACAGAGAGTGTGTCGGTATTTACATGATGTCTAGGGAGAGTCTGTCAGCGATTACAGGATGTCACTGGAGAGTGTGTCATTGTTTACAGGATGACCCCAGTTAGTGTGTCAGCATTTACAGGATGTCCCCGGAGAGTGTGTCACTATTTTCAGGATGACCCTGGAGGCTGCCTCATTATTGACAGGGTGTCCACAGAGAGTGTGTCAGTATTTACAGGATGACCCCGGAGAGTGTGTCAGTATTTACAGGATGACCCCGGTGAGTGTGTCTGTATTTACAGGAAGTCTCCCCAGAATGTATCACTATTTACAAGAAGTCCATGGAGAGTGTGTCTGTATTTGCAGGATGTCCAAGGAGAGTGTGTCGATATTTACATGATGTCTCTGGAGACTGTGACAGTATTTACAGGATGTCCATGGAGAGGGCGTCAGTATTTACAGGATAACCCCGGATAGTGTGTCAGTATTTACACGATGGCCCCGGAGAGTATGTCACTATTTACAGGGTGTCCACGGAGAGTGTGTCGGTAATGGCACGATGTCCACGGAGATTTTGTCCGTGTTTTCAGGATATCTGCAGTACTTAAGGGATGTCCACGGAGAGTGTGTCAGTATTTACAGGGTGTCCCTGGAGAGTGTGTCAGTATTTCCAGGAAGTCCCTGGAGAGTGTGTCAGTATTTACAGGATGTCCATGGAGAGTGTGTCAGTATTTACAGGATGTCCCTGGGAGACGGTGTCAATGTTAACAGGATGTCCAAGGAGGGTGTGTCACTATTTACAGGATGTCCAAGGAGAGTGTGTCAGTATTTCCAGGAAGTCCCTGGAGAGTGTGTCAGTATTTACAGGATGTCCAAGCAGAGTGTGTCAGTGTTTACAGGATGTCCCTGGTGAGTGTGTCAGTACTTACAGGATGTCCGTGGAGAGTGTGTCAGTATTTACAAGATGTCCCTGGAGACTGTGACAGTATTTACAGGATGTCCATGGAGACTGTGACAGTATTTACAGGATGTCCATGAAGGGTGGGTCAGTATTTAAATAATGTCTCTGGAGAATGTGTCAGTGTTTACAGAATGATCCCAGAGAGTGTGTCAATATTAACAAGAGGTCCAGGGATAGTGTGTCAGTATTTGCAGTATATCCCTGGATAGTGTGTCTGTATTTGCAGAATATCCAGGGATAGTGTGTCAATAGTTACAGGATGTCCACGGAGAGTGCGTCAGTATTTACAGGGTGTCCACGGAGAGTGTGTCAGTATTTACAAGATGTCCCTTGGTAATGTGTCAGTATTTACTGGATGACCCCGGAGAGTGTGTCAGTATTTACAGGATGTCCACGGAGAGTGTGTCAGTATTTATAGGATGTCCCTGGAGAGTGAATCAGTATTTACAGGAATTCCCTGGAGAGTGTGTCAGTATTTACAGTAAATACCTGGGGAGTGTATCAGTATTTACAGGGTGACCCTGAGAGTTTGTCAGTATTTACAGGATGTCCTTGGAGAGGTTGTCAGTATTTACAGGATGACCCCGGAGAGTGTGTCAGTATTGACAGGAAGTCCCGGGAGAGTGTCAGTATTTACAAGATGTCCCTGGGGAGTGTGTGAGTATTTTTAGGATGACCCCGGAGAGTGTGTCAGCATTGAAAGGGTTTCCACGGAAAGTATGTCAGTATTTACAAGATGTCCCCGGAGCTTGTGTCAGTATTTACAGGATGTCCCTGGAGAGTGTGTCAGTATTTACAGGATGTCCCTGGAGTGTGTGTCAGTATTTACAGGATGTCCCTGGAGTGTGTGTCAGTATTTACAGGATGACCATGGAGAGTGCGTCAGTATTCAAAGGATGACCCTGGAGAGTGTGTCAGTATTTACAGGTTGTCTAGGGTGAGTGTGTCAGTATTTACAGGGTGTCCACGGAGAGTGTGTCAGTATTTACAGGGTGTCCAGGGAGAGTGTGTCAGTATTTACAGAATGACCCTGAAGAGTGTGTCCGTTTTTACATGATGACCCCGGAGAGTGTGTCAGTATTTACAGGAAGTCTCCCCAGAATGTGTCACTATTTACAAGATGTGCATGGAGAGTGTGTCTGTATTTGCAGGATGTCCAGGGAGGGTGTGTCGGTATTTACATGATGTCTCTGGAGACTGTGACAGTATTTACAGGATGTCCATGGAGAGAGTGTCAGTATTTACAGGATAACCCCTTATAGTGTGTCAGTATTTACACGATGGCCCCGGAGGATATGTCACTATTTACAGGGTGTCCACGGAGAGTGTGTCGGTATTTGCACGATGTCCACGGAGATTTTGTCAGTGTTTACAGGATATCCGCAGTACTTAAGGGATGTCCAAGGAGAGTGTGTCAGTATTTACAGGATGTCCCTGGGGAGTGTGTCAGTATTTAGAAGATGTCCCTGGGGAGTATGTCAGTATTTACAGGATGTCCACGGAGAGTGTGTCAGTATTTACAGGATGTCCACGGAGAGTGTGTCAGTATTTACAATATGTCCTTGCAGAGTGTATCAGTATTTATAGGATGTCACTGGGGAGTGTGTTAGTACTTACACGATGGCCCCGGAGAGTGTGTCACTTTTTACAGGGTGTCCACGAAGAGTGTGACAGTACTTACAGGATGTCCATAGAGGGTGTGTCAGTGTTTAAAGAATGATCCCAGAGAGTGTGTCAGTATTTACAGGGTGTCCCGGATAGTTTGTCAGTATTTACAGGATGTCCAACAAGAGTGTCTCAGTATTTACAGATGTCCACAGAGAGTGTGTCAGTATTTACAGGATGTCCACAGAGAGTGTGTCAGTATTTACAGGATGTCCACAGAGAGTGTGTCAGTATTTACAGGTTGTCCCCGGAGAGTGTGTCAGTATTTAAATGATGTCCATAGAGGGTGTGTCAGTGTTTAAAGAATGATCCCAGAGAGTGTGTCAGTATTTACAGGGTGTCCCGGATAGTTTGTCAGTATTTACAGACGTCCAACAAGAGTGTCTCAGTATTTACAGATGTCCACAGAGAGTGTGTCAGTATTTACAGGATGTCCACAGAGAGTGTGTCAGTATTTACAGGATGTCCACAGAGAGTGTGTCGGTATTTACATGATGTCTAGGGAGAGTCTGTCAGCGATTACAGGATGTCACTGGAGAGTGTGTCAGTGTTTACAGGATGACCCCAGTTAGTGTGTCAGCATTTACAGGATGTCCCCGGAGAGTGTGTCACTATTTTCAGGATGACCCTGGAGGCTGCCTCATTATTGACAGGGTGTCCACAAAGAGTGTGTCAGTATTTACAGGATGACCCCGGAGAGTGTGTCAGTATTTACAGGATGACCCCGGAGAGTGTGTCAGTATTTACAGGATGACCCCGGTGAGTGTGTCTGTATTTGCAGGAAGTCTCCCCAGAATGTATCACTATTTACAAGAAGTCCATGGAGAGTGTGTCTGTATTTGCAGGATGTCCAAGGAGAGTGTGTCGGTATTTACATGATGTCTCTGGAGACTGTGACAGTATTTACAGGATGTCCATGGAGAGGGCGTCAGTATTTACAGGATAACCCCGGATAGTGTGTCAGTATTTACACGATGGCCCCGGAGAGTATGTCACTATTTACAGGGTGTCCACGGAGAGTGTGTCGGTAATGGCACGATGTCCACGGAGATTTTGTCCGTGTTTTCAGGATATCTGCAGTACTTAAGGGATGTCCCTGGAGAGTGTGTCAGTATTTACAGGATGTCCATGGAGAGTGTGTCAGTATTTACAGGATGTCCCTGGGAGAGGGTGTCAATGTTAACAGGATGTCCAAGGAGGGTGTGTCACTATTTACAGGATGTCCAAGCAGAGTGTGTCAGTATTTCCAGGAAGTCCCTGGAGAGTGTGTCAGTATTTACAGGATGTCCAAGCAGAGTGTGTCAGTGTTTACAGGATGTCCCTGGTGAGTGTGTCAGTACTTACAGGATGTCCGTGGAGAGTGTGTCAGTATTTACAAGATGTCCCTGGAGACTGTGACAGTATTTACAGGATGTCCATGGAGACTGTGACAGTATTTACAGGATGTCCATGAAGGGTGGGTCAGTATTTAAATAATGTCTCTGGAGAATGTGTCAGTGTTTACAGAATGATCCCAGAGAGTGTGGCAATATTAACAAGAGGTGCAGGGATAGTGTGTCAGTATTTGCAGTATATCCCTGGATAGTGTGTCTGTATTTGCAGAATATCCAGGGATAGTGTGTCAATAGCTACAGGATGTCCACGGAGAGTGCGTCAGTATTTACAGGGTGTCCACGGAGAGTGTGTCAGTATTTACAAGATGTCCCTTGGTAATGTGTCAGTATTTACTGGATGACCCCGGAGAGTGTGTCAGTATTTACAGGATGTCCACGGAGAGTGTGTCAGTATTTATAGGATGTCCCTGGAGAGTGAATCAGTATTTACAGGAATTCCCTGGAGAGTGTGTCAGTATTTACAGTAAATACCTGGGGAGTGTATCAGTATTTACAGGGTGACCCTGAGAGTTTGTCAGTATTTACAGGATGTCCTTGGAGAGGTTGTCAGTATTTACAGGATGTCCCTGGAGAGTGTGTCAGTATTTGCAGGATGTCCACGGAGAGTGTGTCAGTATTTACAGGTTGTCCCCGGAGAGTGTGTCAGTATTTAAATGATGTCCATAGAGGGTGTGTCAGTGTTTACAGAATGATCCCAGAGAGTGTATCAGTATTTACAGGATGTCCAACGAGAGTGTCTCAGTATTTACAGATGTCCACGGAGAGTGTGTCAGTATTTACAGGATATCCCTCGGTAATGTGTCAGTATTTACAGGATGACCCCGGAGAGTGTGTCAGTATTTACAGGATGTCCACGGAGAGTGTGTCAGTATTTATAGGATGTCCCTGGAGAGTGAATCAGTATTTTCAGGAATTCCCTGGAGAGTGTGTCAGTATTTACAGTAAATACCTGGAGAGTGTATCAGTATTTATAGGGTGACCCTGAGAGTTTGTCAGTATTTACAGGATGTCCTTGGAGAGGTTGTCAGTATTTACAGTATGTCCCTGGAGAGTGTGTCAGTATTTACAGGATGTCCACGGAGAGTGTGTCAGTATTTACAGGTTGTCCCCGGAGAGTGTGTCAGTATTTAAATGATGTCCATAGAGGGTGTGTCAGTGTTTACAGAATGATCCCAGAGAGTGTGTCAGTATTTACAGGATGTCGAACGAGAGTGTCTCAGTATTTACAGAGGTCCACAGAGAGTGTGTCAGTATTTACAGGATGTCCACAGAGAGTGTGTCATTATTTACAGGATGTCCACAGAGATTGTGTCAGTATTTACATGATGTCTAGGGAGAGTCTGTCAGCGATTACAGGATGTCACTGGAGAGTGTGTCAGTGTTGACAGGATGACCCCTTATAGTGTGTCAGCATTTACAGGATGTCCCCGGAGAGTGTGTCACTATTTTCAGGACAACCCTGGAGGGTGCCTCATTATTGAGAGGGTGTCCACAGAAAGTGCGTCAGTATTTACAGGATGTCCCTGGATAGTGTGTCTGTGTTTGCAGAATATACAGGGAGAGTGTGTCAGTGTTTACATATATCCCCGGAGAGTGTGTCAGTATTTATATGATGTTCATGGAGAGTGTCAGTATTTACAAGATGTCCCTGGGATGTGTGTGAGTATTTTCTGGATGACCCCAGAGAGTGTGTCAGCATTTAAAGGTTGTCACAGAAAGTGTGTCAGTATTTACAGGATGTCCCCGGTTCGTGTGTCAGTATTTAGAAGATGTCCCCGGAGAGTGTGTCAGTATTTAGAAGATGTCCCCGGAGAGTGTGTCAGTATTTACAGGATGTCCACGGAGAGTGTGTCAGTATTTACACGATGGCCCCGGAGAGTGTATCCCTATTTATAGGATGTCCCCGGCGAGTGTGTCAGTATTCACAGTATATACCTGGAGAGTGTATCAGAATTTACAGGGTGTCCCAGAGAGTTTGTCAGTATTTACAGGGTGTCCCTGGAGCGTGTGTCAGTATTTACAGGATGTCCCTGGAGAGTGTGTCAGTATTTAAAGGAAGTCCCTGCAGAGTGTGTCAGTATTTACAGCATGGCCCTGGAGAGTGTGTCAGTATTTACAGGATGACCCTGGAGAGTGTGTCAGTATTTAAAGGAAGTCCCTGCAGAGTGTGTCAGTATTTACAGCATGGCCCTGGAGAGTGTGTCAGTATTTACAGGATGACCCTGGAGAGTGTGTCAGTATTTACAGGATGTCCCTGAAGAGTGTGTCAGTATTTACAGCATGGCCTTGGAGAGTGTGTCAGTATTTACAGGATGTCCCTGGAGAGTTTGTCAGTATTTACAGGATTTCCCTGGAGAGTGTGTCTGTGTTTGCAGAATATCCAGGGATAGTGTGTCAATAGTTACAGGATGTCCACGGAGAGTGCGTCAGTATTTACAGGATTTCCCTGGAGAGTGTGTCATTATTTACAGGGTGTCCACGGAGAGTGTGTCAGTATTTACAAGATGTCCCTGGGTAATGTGTCAGTATTTATAGGATGTCCCTGGAGAGTGAATCAGTATTTACAGGAATTCCCTGGAGAGTGTGTCAGTATTTACAGTAAATACCTGGAGAGTGTATCAGTATTTACAAGGTGACCCGGAGAGTTTGTCAGTATTTACAGGATGTCCCTGGAGAGGTCGTCAGTATTTACAGGATGTCCCTGGAGAGTGTGTCAGTATTTACAGGATGTCCACGGAGAGTGTGTCAGTATTTACAGGGTGTCCCTGGAGCGTGTGTCAGTATTTTCAGGATGTCCCTGGAGAGTGTGTCAGTATTTATAGAAAGTCCCTGTAGACTGTGTCAGTATTTACAGCATGGCCCTGGAGAGTGTGTCAGTATTTACAGGATGTCCCTGGAGAGTGTGTCAGTATTTACAGGATGACCCTGGTGAGTGTGTCAGTATTTACAAGATGTCCACGGAGAGTGTGTCAATATTTAAAGGATGTCCCTGGAGAGTGTGTCAGTACTTACAGGATGACCCCTGATAGTGCGTCAGTATTTACAGGGTGTGCCAGAGAGTGTGTCAGTATTTACAGGATGTCCCTGGAGAGTGTGTCAATATTAACAGGATGTCCAAAAAGAGTGTGTCAGTATTTACACGATGTCCATGGAGAGTGTGTCAGTATTTCCAGGAAGTACCTGGAGAGTGTGTCAGTATTTACAGGATGTCCATGGAGAGTGTGTCAGTATTTATATGATGTCCATGGAGAGTGTGTCAGTATTTCCAGGAAGTACCTGGAGGGTGTGTCAGTGTTTACAGGATGTCCCTGGAGAGTGTGTCAGTATTTCCAGGATGTCCATGGAGGGTGTGTCAGTATTTAAATGATGTCTCTGGAGACTGTGTCAGTGTTTACAGAATGTTCCCAGAGAGTGTGTCAATATTAACAGGATGTCCAGGGAGAGTGTGGCAGTATTTGCAGTATGTCCCTGGATAGTGTGTCTGTGTTTGCAGAATATCCAGGGATAGTGTGTCAATACTTATAGGATGTCCACGGAGAGAGCGTCAGTATTTACAGGATTTCCCTGGAGAGTGTGTCAATACTTACAGGGTGTCCACGGAGAGTGTGTCAGTATTTACAGGATGTCCCTGGGTAATGTGTCAGTATTTACAGGATGACCCCGTAGAGTGTGTCAATATTTACAGGATGTCCACGGAGAGTGTGTCAGTATTTACAGGATGTCCCTGGAGAGTGTGTCAATTTTTACAGTATGTCCCTGGAGAGTGTGTCAGTATTTACACGATGGCCCCGGACTTTATGTCACAATTTACAGGGTGTCCACGGAGAGTGTGTCACTGTTTACAGGATATCCCTGGAGAGTGGTACAGTATTTAAGGGATGTCCATGGAGAGTGTGTCAGTATTTACAAGATGACCCTGGGGAGTGTGTCAGTATTTACAAGATGTCCCTGCAGTGTGTGTCAATATTTACATTTACACGATGTCCACTGAGAGTGTGCCAGTATTTACAGGATGTCCCTGGAGAGTGTGTCAGTATTTACAGTATATACCTGGAGAGTGTATCAGAATTTACAGAGTGTCCCAGAGAGTTTGTCAGTATTTACAGGATGTCCCTGGAGAGTGTGTCAGTGTTTACAGGGTGTCCTGGAGAGTTTGTCAGTTTTTACAGGATGTCCAACGAGAGTGTCTCAGTATTTAGAGGATGTCCACAGAGAGTGTGTCAAAATTTACAGGATGTCCACAGAGAGTGTGGGTATTTACATGATGTCTAGGGAGAGTCTGTCAGCGATTACAAGATGTCATTGGAGAGTGTGTCAGTGTTTACAGGATGACCCTGGAGGGTGCCTCATTATTGACAGGGTGTCCACAGAGAGTGTGTCAGTATTTACAGGATGTCCCTGGATAGTGTGTCTGTGTTTGTAGAATATACATTGAGAGTGTGTCAGTATTTACAGGATATCCCCGGAGAGTGTGTCAGTACTTACAGGATATCCCGGGAGAGTGTGTCAGTATTTACAGGAAGTACCTGGAGGGTGTGTCAGTGTTTACAGGATGTCCCTGGAGAGTGTGTCAGTATTTACAGGATGTCCATGGAGGGTGTGTCAGTATTTAAATGATGTCTCTGGAGACTGTGTCAGTGTTTACAGAATGTTCCCAGAGAGCGTGTCAATATTAACAGGATGTCCAGGGAGAGTGTGTCAGTATTTGCAGTATGTCCCTGGATAGTGTGTCTGTGTTTGCAGAATATCCAGGGATAGTGTGTCAATAGTTATAGGATGTCCACGGAGAGTGCGTCAGTATTTACAGGATTTCCCTGGAGAGTGTGTCAGTATTTACAGGATGTCCCTGGAGTGTGTGTCAGTATTTACAGGATGTCCCTGGAGTGTGTGTCAGTATTTACAGGATGACCATGGAGAGTGCGTCAGTATTTAAAGGATGGCCCTGGAGAGTGTGTCAGTATTTACAGGTTGTCTAGGGTGAGTGTGTCAGTATTTACAGGGTGTCCACGGAGAGTGTGTCAGTATTTACAGGGTGTCCAGGGAGAGTGTGTCAGTATTTACAGAATGACCCTGAAGAGTGTGTCCGTTTTTACACGATGACCCCGGAGAGTGTGTCAGTATTTACAGGAAGTCTCCCCAGAATGTGTCACTATTTACAAGATGTGCATGGAGAGTGTGTCTGTATTTGCAGGATGTCCAGGGAGGGTGTGTCGGTATTTACATGATGTCTCTGGAGACTGTGACAGTATTTACAGGATGTCCATGGAGAGAGTGTCAGTATTTACAGGATAACCCCTTATAGTGTGTCAGTATTTACACGATGGCCCCGGAGCATATGTCACTATTTACAGGGTGTCCACGGAGAGTGTGTCGGTATTTGCACGATGTCCACGGAGATTTTGTCAGTGTTTACAGGATATCCGCAGTACTTAAGGGATGTCCAAGGAGAGTGTGTCAGTATTTACAGGATGTCCCTGGGGAGTGTGTCAGTATTTAGAAGATGTCCCTGGGGAGTATGTCAGTATTTACAGGATGTCCACGGAGAGTGTGTCAGTATTTACAGGATGTCCACGGAGAGTGTGTCAGTATTTACAATATGTCCTTGCAGAGTGTATCAGTATTTATAGGATGTCACTGGGGAGTGTGTTAGTACTTACACGATGGCCCCGGAGAGTGTGTCATTTTTACAGGGTGTCCACGAAGAGTGTGACAGTACTTACAGGATGTCCATAGAGGGTGTGTCAGTGTTTAAAGAATGATCCCAGAGAGTGTGTCAGTATTTACAGGGTGTCCCGGATAGTTTGTCAGTATTTACAGGATGTCCAACAAGAGTGTCTCAGTATTTACAGATGTCCACAGAGAGTGTGTCAGTATTTACAGGATGTCCACAGAGAGTGTGTCAGTATTTACAGGATGTCCACAAAGAGTGTGTCAGTATTTACAGGCTGTCCCCGGAGAGTGTGTCAGTATTTAAATGATGTCCATAGAGGGTGTGTCAGTGTTTAAAGAATGATCCCAGAGAGTGTGTCAGTATTTACAGGGTGTCCCGGATAGTTTGTCAGTATTTACAGACGTCCAACAAGAGTGTCTCAGTATTTACAGATGTCCACAGAGAGTGTGTCAGTATTTACAGGATGTCCACAGAGAGTGTGTCAGTATTTACAGGATGTCCACAGAGAGTGTGTCGGTATTTACATGATGTCTAGGGAGAGTCTGTCAGCGATTACAGGATGTCACTGGAGAGTGTGTCAGTGTTTACAGGATGACCCCAGTTAGTGTGTCAGCATTTACAGGATGTCCCCGGAGAGTGTGTCACTATTTTCAGGATGACCCTGGAGGCTGCCTCATTATTGACAGGGTGTCCACAAAGAGTGTGTCAGTATTTACAGGATGACCCCGGAGAGTGTGTCAGTATTTACAGGATGACCCCGGAGAGTGTGTCAGTATTTACAGGATGACCCCGGTGAGTGTGTCTGTATTTGCAGGAAGTCTCCCCAGAATGTATCACTATTTACAAGAAGTCCATGGAGAGTGTGTCTGTATTTGCAGGATGTCCAAGGAGAGTGTGTCGGTATTTACATGATGTCTCTGGAGACTGTGACAGTATTTACAGGATGTCCATGGAGAGGGCGTCAGTATTTACAGGATAACCCCGGATAGTGTGTCAGTATTTACACGATGGCCCCGGAGAGTATGTCACTATTTACAGGGTGTCCACGGAGAGTGTGTCGGTAATGGCACGATGTCCACGGAGATTTTGTCCGTGTTTTCAGGATATCTGCAGTACTTAAGGGATGTCCCTGGAGAGTGTGTCAGTATTTACAGGATGTCCATGGAGAGTGTGTCAGTATTTACAGGATGTCCCTGGGAGAGGGTGTCAATGTTAACAGGATGTCCAAGGAGGGTGTGTCACTATTTACAGGATGTCCAAGCAGAGTGTGTCAGTATTTCCAGGAAGTCCCTGGAGAGTGTGTCAGTATTTACAGGATGTCCAAGCAGAGTGTGTCAGTGTTTACAGGATGTCCCTGGTGAGTGTGTCAGTACTTACAGGATGTCCGTGGAGAGTGTGTCAGTATTTACAAGATGTCCCTGGAGACTGTGACAGTATTTACAGGATGTCCATGGAGACTGTGACAGTATTTACAGGATGTCCATGAAGGGTGGGTCAGTATTTAAATAATGTCTCTGGAGAATGTGTCAGTGTTTACAGAATGATCCCAGAGAGTGTGTCAATATTAACAAGAGGTCCAGGGATAGTGTGTCAGTATTTGCAGTATATCCCTGGATAGTGTGTCTGTATTTGCAGAATATCCAGGGATAGTGTGTCAATAGTTACAGGATGTCCACGGAGAGTGCGTCAGTATTTACAGGGTGTCCACGGAGAGTGTGTCAGTATTTACAAGATGTCCCTTGGTAATGTGTCAGTATTTACTGGATGACCCCGGAGAGTGTGTCAGTATTTACAGGATGTCCACGGAGAGTGTGTCAGTATTTATAGGATGTCCCTGGAGAGTGAATCAGTATTTACAGGAATTCCCTGGAGAGTGTGTCAGTATTTACAGTAAATACCTGGGGAGTGTATCAGTATTTACAGGGTGACCCTGAGAGTTTGTCAGTATTTACAGGATGTCCTTGGAGAGGTTGTCAGTATTTACAGGATGTCCCTGGAGAGTGTGTCAGTATTTGCAGGATGTCCACGGAGAGTGTGTCAGTATTTACAGGTTGTCCCCGGAGAGTGTGTCAGTATTTAAATGATGTCCATAGAGGGTGTGTCAGTGTTTACAGAATGATCCCAGAGAGTGTATCAGTATTTACAGGATGTCCAACGAGAGTGTCTCAGTATTTACAGATGTCCACGGAGAGTGTGTCAGTATTTACAGGATATCCCTCGGTAATGTGTCAGTATTTACAGGATGACCCCGGAGAGTGTGTCAGTATTTACAGGATGTCCACGGAGAGTGTGTCAGTATTTATAGGATGTCCCTGGAGAGTGAATCAGTATTTTCAGGAATTCCCTGGAGAGTGTGTCAGTATTTACAGTAAATACCTGGAGAGTGTATCAGTATTTATAGGGTGACCCTGAGAGTTTGTCAGTATTTACAGGATGTCCTTGGAGAGGTTGTCAGTATTTACAGTATGTCCCTGGAGAGTGTGTCAGTATTTACAGGATGTCCACGGAGAGTGTGTCAGTATTTACAGGTTGTCCCCGGAGAGTGTGTCAGTATTTAAATGATGTCCATAGAGGGTGTGTCAGTGTTTACAGAATGATCCCAGAGAGTGTGTCAGTATTTACAGGATGTCGAACGAGAGTGTCTCAGTATTTACAGAGGTCCACAGAGAGTGTGTCAGTATTTACAGGATGTCCACAGAGAGTGTGTCATTATTTACAGGATGTCCACAGAGATTGTGTCAGTATTTACATGATGTCTAGGGAGAGTCTGTCAGCGATTACAGGATGTCACTGGAGAGTGTGTCAGTGTTGACAGGATGACCCCTTATAGTGTGTCAGCATTTACAGGATGTCCCCGGAGAGTGTGTCACTATTTTCAGGACAACCCTGGAGGGTGCCTCATTATTGAGAGGGTGTCCACAGAAAGTGCGTCAGTATTTACAGGATGTCCCTGGATAGTGTGTCTGTGTTTGCAGAATATACAGGGAGAGTGTGTCAGTGTTTACATATATCCCCGGAGAGTGTGTCAGTATTTATATGATGTTCATGGAGAGTGTCAGTATTTACAAGATGTCCCTGGGATGTGTGTGAGTATTTTCTGGATGACCCCAGAGAGTGTGTCAGCATTTAAAGGTTGTCACAGAAAGTGTGTCAGTATTTACAGGATGTCCCCGGTTCGTGTGTCAGTATTTAGAAGATGTCCCCGGAGAGTGTGTCAGTATTTAGAAGATGTCCCCGGAGAGTGTGTCAGTATTTACAGGATGTCCACGGAGAGTGTGTCAGTATTTACACGATGGCCCCGGAGAGTGTATCCCTATTTATAGGATGTCCCCGGCGAGTGTGTCAGTATTCACAGTATATACCTGGAGAGTGTATCAGAATTTACAGGGTGTCCCAGAGAGTTTGTCAGTATTTACAGGGTGTCCCTGGAGCGTGTGTCAGTATTTACAGGATGTCCCTGGAGAGTGTGTCAGTATTTAAAGGAAGTCCCTGCAGAGTGTGTCAGTATTTACAGCATGGCCCTGGAGAGTGTGTCAGTATTTACAGGATGACCCTGGAGAGTGTGTCAGTATTTAAAGGAAGTCCCTGCAGAGTGTGTCAGTATTTACAGCATGGCCCTGGAGAGTGTGTCAGTATTTACAGGATGACCCTGGAGAGTGTGTCAGTATTTACAGGATGTCCCTGAAGAGTGTGTCAGTATTTACAGCATGGCCTTGGAGAGTGTGTCAGTATTTACAGGATGTCCCTGGAGAGTTTGTCAGTATTTACAGGATTTCCCTGGAGAGTGTGTCTGTGTTTGCAGAATATCCAGGGATAGTGTGTCAATAGTTACAGGATGTCCACGGAGAGTGCGTCAGTATTTACAGGATTTCCCTGGAGAGTGTGTCATTATTTACAGGGTGTCCACGGAGAGTGTGTCAGTATTTACAAGATGTCCCTGGGTAATGTGTCAGTATTTATAGGATGTCCCTGGAGAGTGAATCAGTATTTACAGGAATTCCCTGGAGAGTGTGTCAGTATTTACAGTAAATACCTGGAGAGTGTATCAGTATTTACAAGGTGACCCGGAGAGTTTGTCAGTATTTACAGGATGTCCCTGGAGAGGTCGTCAGTATTTACAGGATGTCCCTGGAGAGTGTGTCAGTATTTACAGGATGTCCACGGAGAGTGTGTCAGTATTTACAGGGTGTCCCTGGAGCGTGTGTCAGTATTTACAGGATGTCCCTGGAGAGTGTGTCAGTATTTATAGAAAGTCCCTGTAGACTGTGTCAGTATTTACAGCATGGCCCTGGAGAGTGTGTCAGTATTTACAGGATGTCCCTGGAGAGTGTGTCAGTATTTACAGGATGACCCTGGTGAGTGTGTCAGTATTTACAAGATGTCCACGGAGAGTGTGTCAATATTTAAAGGATGTCCCTGGAGAGTGTGTCAGTACTTACAGGATGACCCCTGATAGTGCGTCAGTATTTACAGGGTGTGCCAGAGAGTGTGTCAGTATTTACAGGATGTCCCTGGAGAGTGTGTCAATATTAACAGGATGTCCAAAAAGAGTGTGTCAGTATTTACACGATGTCCATGGAGAGTGTGTCAGTATTTCCAGGAAGTACCTGGAGAGTGTGTCAGTATTTACAGGATGTCCATGGAGAGTGTGTCAGTATTTATATGATGTCCATGGAGAGTGTGTCAGTATTTCCAGGAAGTACCTGGAGGGTGTGTCAGTGTTTACAGGATGTCCCTGGAGAGTGTGTCAGTATTTCCAGGATGTCCATGGAGGGTGTGTCAGTATTTAAATGATGTCTCTGGAGACTGTGTCAGTGTTTACAGAATGTTCCCAGAGAGTGTGTCAATATTAACAGGATGTCCAGGGAGAGTGTGGCAGTATTTGCAGTATGTCCCTGGATAGTGTGTCTGTGTTTGCAGAATATCCAGGGATAGTGTGTCAATACTTATAGGATGTCCACGGAGAGAGCGTCAGTATTTACAGGATTTCCCTGGAGAGTGTGTCAATACTTACAGGGTGTCCACGGAGAGTGTGTCAGTATTTACAGGATGTCCCTGGGTAATGTGTCAGTATTTACAGGATGACCCCGTAGAGTGTGTCAATATTTACAGGATGTCCACGGAGAGTGTGTCAGTATTTACAGGATGTCCCTGGAGAGTGTGTCAATTTTTACAGTATGTCCCTGGAGAGTGTGTCAGTATTTACACGATGGCCCCGGACTTTATGTCACAATTTACAGGGTGTCCACGGAGAGTGTGTCACTGTTTACAGGATATCCCTGGAGAGTGGTACAGTATTTAAGGGATGTCCATGGAGAGTGTGTCAGTATTTACAAGATGACCCTGGGGAGTGTGTCAGTATTTACAAGATGTCCCTGCAGTGTGTGTCAATATTTACATTTACACGATGTCCACTGAGAGTGTGCCAGTATTTACAGGATGTCCCTGGAGTGTGTGTCAGTATTTACAGGATGACCATGGAGAGTGCGTCAGTATTTAAAGGATGACCCTGGAGAGTGTGTCAGTATTTACAGGTTGTCTAGGGTGAGTGTGTCAGTATTTACAGGGTGTCCACGGAGAGTGTGTCAGTATTTACAGGGTGTCCAGGGAGAGTGTGTCAGTATTTACAGAATGACCCTGAAGAGTGTGTCCGTTTTTACATGATGACCCTGGAGAGTGTGTCAGTATTTACAGGAAGTCTCCCCAGAATGTGTCACTATTTACAAGATGTGCATGGAGAGTGTGTCTGTATTTGCAGGATGTCCAGGGAGGGTGTGTCGGTATTTACATGATGTCTCTGGAGACTGTGACAGTATTTACAGGATGTCCATGGAGAGAGTGTCAGTATTTACAGGATAACCCCTTATAGTGTGTCAGTATTTACACGATGGCCCCGGAGCATATGTCACTATTTACAGGGTGTCCACGGAGAGTGTGTCGGTATTTGCACGATGTCCACGGAGATTTTGTCAGTGTTTACAGGATATCCGCAGTACTTAAGGGATGTCCAAGGAGAGTGTGTCAGTATTTACAGGATGTCCCTGGGGAGTGTGTCAGTATTTAGAAGATGTCCCTGGGGAGTATGTCAGTATTTACAGGATGTCCGCGGAGAGTGTGTCAGTATTTACAGGATGTCCACGGAGAGTGTGTCAGTATTTACAATATGTCCTTGCAGAGTGTATCAGTATTTATAGGATGTCACTGGGGAGTGTGTTAGTACTTACACGATGGCCCCGGAGAGTGTGTCACTTTTTACAGGGTGTCAACGAAGAGTGTGACAGTACTTACAGGATGTCCATAGAGGGTGTGTCAGTGTTTAAAGAATGATCCCAGAGAGTGTGTCAGTATTTACAGGGTGTCCCGGATAGTTTGTCAGTATTTACAGGATGTCCAACAAGAGTGTCTCAGTATTTACAGATGTCCACGGAGAGTGTGTCAGTATTTACAGGATGTCCACAGAGAGTGTGTCAGTATTTACAGGATGTCCACAGAGAGTGTGTCAGTATTTACAGGTTGTCCCCGGAGAGTGTGTCAGTATTTAAATGATGTCCATAGAGGGTGTGTCAGTGTTTAAAGAATGATCCCAGAGAGTGTGTCAGTATTTACAGGGTGTCCCGGATAGTTTGTCAGTATTTACAGACGTCCAACAAGAGTGTCTCAGTATTTACAGATGTCCACAGAGAGTGTGTCAGTATTTACAGGATGTCCACAGAGAGTGTGTCAGTATTTACAGGATGTCCACAGAGAGTGTGTCGGTATTTACATGATGTCTAGGGAGAGTCTGTCAGCGATTACAGGATGTCACTGGAGAGTGTGTCAGTGTTTACAGGATGACCCCAGTTAGTGTGTCAGCATTTACAGGATGTCCCCGGAGAGTGTGTCACTATTTTCAGGATGACCCTGGAGGCTGCCTCATTATTGACAGGGTGTCCACAGAGAGTGTGTCAGTATTTACAGGATGACCCCGGAGAGTGTGTCAGTATTTACAGGATGACCCCGGAGAGTGTGTCAGTATTTACAGGATGACCCCGGTGAGTGTGTCTGTATTTGCAGGAAGTCTCCCCAGAATGTATCACTATTTACAAGAAGTCCATGGAGAGTGTGTCTGTATTTGCAGGATGTCCAAGGAGAGTGTGTCGGTATTTACATGATGTCTCTGGAGACTGTGACAGTATTTACAGGATGTCCATGGAGAGGGCGTCAGTATTTACAGGATAACCCCGGATAGTGTGTCAGTATTTACACGATGGCCCCGGAGAGTATGTCACTATTTACAGGGTGTCCACGGAGAGTGTGTCGGTAATGGCACGACGTCCACGGAGATTTTGTCCGTGTTTTCAGGATATCTGCAGTACTTAAGGGATGTCCCTGGAGAGTGTGTCAGTATTTACAGGATGTCCATGGAGAGTGTGTCAGTATTTACAGGATGTCCCTGGGAGAGGGTGTCAATGTTAACAGGATGTCCAAGGAGGGTGTGTCACTATTTACAGGATGTCCAAGCAGAGTGTGTCAGTATTTCCAGGAAGTCCCTGGAGAGTGTGTCAGTATTTACAGGATGTCCAAGCAGAGTGTGTCAGTGTTTACAGGATGTCCCTGGTGAGTGTGTCAGTACTTACAGGATGTCCGTGGAGAGTGTGTCAGTATTTACAAGATGTCCCTGGAGACTGTGACAGTATTTACAGGATGTCCATGGAGACTGTGACAGTATTTACAGGATGTCCATGAAGGGTGGGTCAGTATTTAAATAATGTCTCTGGAGAATGTGTCAGTGTTTACAGAATGATCCCAGAGAGTGTGTCAATATTAACAAGAGGTGCAGGGATAGTGTGTCAGTATTTGCAGTATATCCCTGGATAGTGTGTCTGTATTTGCAGAATATCCAGGGATAGTGTGTCAATAGCTACAGGATGTCCACGGAGAGTGCGTCAGTATTTACAGGGTGTCCACGGAGAGTGTGTCAGTATTTACAAGATGTCCCTTGGTAATGTGTCAGTATTTACTGGATGACCCCGGAGAGTGTGTCAGTATTTACAGGATGTCCACGGAGAGTGTGTCAGTATTTATAGGATGTCCCTGGAGAGTGAATCAGTATTTACAGGAATTCCCTGGAGAGTGTGTCAGTATTTACAGTAAATACCTGGGGAGTGTATCAGTATTTACAGGGTGACCCTGAGAGTTTGTCAGTATTTACAGGATGTCCTTGGAGAGGTTGTCAGTATTTACAGGATGTCCCTGGAGAGTGTGTCAGTATTTGCAGGATGTCCACGGAGAGTGTGTCAGTATTTACAGGTTGTCCCCGGAGAGTGTGTCAGTATTTAAATGATGTCCATAGAGGGTGTGTCAGTGTTTACAGAATGATCCCAGAGAGTGTATCAGTATTTACAGGATGTCCAACGAGAGTGTCTCAGTATTTACAGATGTCCACGGAGAGTGTGTCAGTATTTACAGGATATCCCTCGGTAATGTGTCAGTATTTACAGGATGACCCCGGAGAGTGTGTCAGTATTTACAGGATGTCCACGGAGAGTGTGTCAGTATTTATAGGATGTCCCTGGAGAGTGAATCAGTATTTTCAGGAATTCCCTGGAGAGTGTGTCAGTATTTACAGTAAATACCTGGAGAGTGTATCAGTATTTATAGGGTGACCCTGAGAGTTTGTCAGTATTTACAGGATGTCCTTGGAGAGGTTGTCAGTATTTACAGTATGTCCCTGGAGAGTGTGTCAGTATTTACAGGATGTCCATGGAGAGTGTGTCAGTATTTACAGGTTGTCCCCGGAGAGTGTGTCAGTATTTAAATGATGTCCATAGAGGGTGTGTCAGTGTTTACAGAATGATCCCAGAGAGTGTGTCAGTATTTACAGGATGTCCAACGAGAGTGTCTCAGTATTTACAGATGTCCACGGAGAGTGTGTCAGTATTTACAGGATATCCCTCGGTAATGTGTCAGTATTTACAGGATGACCCCGGAGAGTGTGTCAGTATTTACAGGATGTCCACGGAGAGTGTGTCAGTATTTATAGGATGTCCCTGGAGAGTGAATCAGTATTTTCAGGAATTCCCTGGAGAGTGTGTCAGTATTTACAGTAAATACCTGGAGAGTGTATCAGTATTTATAGGGTGACCCAGAGAGTGTGTCAGTATTTACAGGATGTCGAACGAGAGTGTCTCAGTATTTACAGAGGTCCACAGAGAGTGTGTCAGTATTTACAGGATGTCCACAGAGAGTGTGTCATTATTTACAGGATGTCCACAGAGATTGTGTCAGTATTTACATGATGTCTAGGGAGAGTCTGTCAGCGATTACAGGATGTCACTGGAGAGTGTGTCAGTGTTGACAGGATGACCCCTTATAGTGTGTCAGCATTTACAGGATGTCCCCGGAGAGTGTGTCACTATTTTCAGGACAACCCTGGAGGGTGCCTCATTATTGAGAGGGTGTCCACAGAAAGTGCGTCAGTATTTACAGGATGTCCCTGGATAGTGTGTCTGTGTTTGCAGAATATACAGGGAGAGTGTGTCAGTGTTTACATATATCCCCGGAGAGTGTGTCAGTATTTATATGATGTTCATGGAGAGTGTCAGTATTTACAAGATGTCCCTGGGATGTGTGTGAGTATTTTCTGGATGACCCCAGAGAGTGTGTCAGCATTTAAAGGTTGTCACAGAAAGTGTGTCAGTATTTACAGGATGTCCCCGGTTCGTGTGTCAGTATTTAGAAGATGTCCCCGGAGAGTGTGTCAGTATTTAGAAGATGTCCCCGGAGAGTGTGTCAGTATTTACAGGATGTCCACTGAGAGTGTGTCAGTATTTACACGATGGCCCCGGAGAGTGTATCCCTATTTATAGGATGTCCCCGGCGAGTGTGTCAGTATTTACAGTATATACCTGGAGAGTGTATCAGAATTTACAGGGTGTCCCAGAGAGTTTGTCAGTATTTACAGGGTGTCCCTGGAGCGTGTGTCAGTATTTACAGGATGTCCCTGGAGAGTGTGTCAGTATTTAAAGGAAGTCCCTGCAGAGTGTGTCAGTATTTACAGCATGGCCCTGGAGAGTGTGTCAGTATTTACAGGATGACCCTGGAGAGTGTGTCAGTATTTAAAGGAAGTCCCTGCAGAGTGTGTCAGTATTTACAGCATGGCCCTGGAGAGTGTGTCAGTATTTACAGGATGACCCTGGAGAGTGTGTCAGTATTTACAGGATGTCCCTGAAGAGTGTGTCAGTATTTACAGCATGGCCTTGGAGAGTGTGTCAGTATTTACAGGATGTCCCTGGAGAGTTTGTCAGTATTTACAGGATTTCCCTGGAGAGTGTGTCTGTGTTTGCAGAATATCCAGGGATAGTGTGTCAATAGTTACAGGATGTCCACGGAGAGTGCGTCAGTATTTACAGGATTTCCCTGGAGAGTGTGTCATTATTTACAGGGTGTCCACGGAGAGTGTGTCAGTATTTACAAGATGTCCCTGGGTAATGTGTCAGTATTTATAGGATGTCCCTGGAGAGTGAATCAGTATTTACAGGAATTCCCTGGAGAGTGTGTCAGTATTTACAGTAAATACCTGGAGAGTGTATCAGTATTTACAAGGTGACCCGGAGAGTTTGTCAGTATTTACAGGATGTCCCTGGAGAGGTCGTCAGTATTTACAGGATGTCCCTGGAGAGTGTGTCAGTATTTACAGGATGTCCACGGAGAGTGTGTCAGTATTTACAGGGTGTCCCTGGAGCGTGTGTCAGTATTTACAGGATGTCCCTGGAGAGTGTGTCAGTATTTATAGAAAGTCCCTGTAGACTGTGTCAGTATTTACAGCATGGCCCTGGAGAGTGTGTCAGTATTTACAGGATGTCCCTGGAGAGTGTGTCAGTATTTACAGGATGACCCTGGTGAGTGTGTCAGTATTTACAAGATGTCCACGGAGAGTGTGTCAATATTTAAAGGATGTCCCTGGAGAGTGTGTCAGTACTTACAGGATGACCCCTGATAGTGCGTCAGTATTTACAGGGTGTGCCAGAGAGTGTGTCAGTATTTACAGGATGTCCCTGGAGAGTGTGTCAATATTAACAGGATGTCCAAAAAGAGTGTGTCAGTATTTACACGATGTCCATGGAGAGTGTGTCAGTATTTCCAGGAAGTACCTGGAGAGTGTGTCAGTATTTACAGGATGTCCATGGAGAGTGTGTCAGTATTTATATGATGTCCATGGAGAGTGTGTCAGTATTTCCAGGAAGTACCTGGAGGGTGTGTCAGTGTTTACAGGATGTCCCTGGAGAGTGTGTCAGTATTTCCAGGATGTCCATGGAGGGTGTGTCAGTATTTAAATGATGTCTCTGGAGACTGTGTCAGTGTTTACAGAATGTTCCCAGAGAGTGTGTCAATATTAACAGGATGTCCAGGGAGAGTGTGGCAGTATTTGCAGTATGTCCCTGGATAGTGTGTCTGTGTTTGCAGAATATCCAGGGATAGTGTGTCAATACTTATAGGATGTCCACGGAGAGAGCGTCAGTATTTACAGGATTTCCCTGGAGAGTGTGTCAATACTTACAGGGTGTCCACGGAGAGTGTGTCAGTATTTACAGGATGTCCCTGGGTAATGTGTCAGTATTTACAGGATGACCCCGTAGAGTGTGTCAATATTTACAGGATGTCCACGGAGAGTGTGTCAGTATTTACAGGATGTCCCTGGAGAGTGTGTCAATTTTTACAGTATGTCCCTGGAGAGTGTGTCAGTATTTACACGATGGCCCCGGACTTTATGTCACAATTTACAGGGTGTCCACGGAGAGTGTGTCACTGTTTACAGGATATCCCTGGAGAGTGGTACAGTATTTAAGGGATGTCCATGGAGAGTGTGTCAGTATTTACAAGATGACCCTGGGGAGTGTGTCAGTATTTACAAGATGTCCCTGCAGTGTGTGTCAATATTTACATTTACACGATGTCCACTGAGAGTGTGCCAGTATTTACAAGATGTCCCTGGAGAGTGTGTCAGTATTTACAGTATATACCTGGAGAGTGTATCAGAATTTACAGAGTGTCCCAGAGAGTTTGTCAGTATTTACAGGATGTCCCTGGAGAGTGTGTCAGTGTTTACAGGGTGTCCTGGAGAGTTTGTCAGTTTTTACAGGATGTCCAACGAGAGTGTCTCAGTATTTAGAGGATGTCCACAGAGAGTGTGTCTAAATTTACAGGATGTCCACAGAGAGTGTGGGTATTTACATGATGTCTAGGGAGAGTCTGTCAGCGATTACAAGATGTCATTGGAGAGTGTGTCAGTGTTTACAGGATGACCCTGGAGGGTGCCTCAATATTGACAGGGTGTCCACAGAGAGTGTTTCAGTATTTACAGGATGTCCCTGGATAGTGTGTCTGTGTTTGTAGAATATACATTGAGAGTGTGTCAGTATTTACAGGATATCCCCGGAGAGTGTGTCAGTACTTACAGGATATCCCGGGAGAGTGTGTCAGTATTTACAGGAAGTACCTGGAGGGTGTGTCAGTGTTTACAGGATGTCCCTGGAGAGTGTGTCAGTATTTACAGGATGTCCATGGAGGGTGTGTCAGTATTTAAATGATGTCTCTGGAGACTGTGTCAGTGTTTACAGAATGTTCCCAGAGAGCGTGTCAATATTAACAGGATGTCCAGGGAGAGTGTGTCAGTATTTGCAGTATGTCCCTGGATAGTGTGTCTGTGTTTGCAGAATATCCAGGGATAGTGTGTCAATAGTTATAGGATGTCCACGGAGAGTGCGTCAGTATTTACAGGATTTCCCTGGGTAATGTGTCAGTATTTACAGGATGACCCCGTAGAGTGTGTCAGTATTTACAGAATGTCCAAGGAGAGTGTGTCAGTATTTACAGGATGTCCCTGGAGAGTGTGTCAGCATTTACAGGATTTCCCTGGAGAGTGTGTCAATTTTTACAGGATGTCCCTGGAGAGTGTGTAAGTATTTATAGGATGTCCCTGGAGAGTGTGTCAATATTTACAGGATGTCCCTGGAGAGTGTGTCAGTATTTACACGATGCCCCCGAACTTTATGTCATAATTTACAGGGTGTCCACGGAGAATGTGTCAGTATTTACAGGATGTCCACGGAGAGTGTGTCAGTATTTACAGGTTGTCCCCGGAGAGTGTGTCAGTATTTAAATGATGTCCATAGAGGGTGTGTCACTGTTTACAGAATGATCCCAGAGAGTGTATCAGTATTTACAGGATGTCCAACGAGAGTGTCTCAGTATTTACAGATGTCCACGGAGAGTGTGTCAGTATTTACAGGATATCCCTCGGTAATGTGTCAGTATTTACAGGATGACCCCGGAGAGTGTGTCAGTATTTACAGGATGTCCACGGAGAGTGTGTCAGTATTTATAGGATGTCCCTGGAGAGTGAATCAGTATTTTCAGGAATTCCCTGGAGAGTGTGTCAGTATTTACAGTAAATACCTGGAGAGTGTATCAGTATTTATAGGGTGACCCTGAGAGTTTGTCAGTATTTACAGGATGTCCTTGGAGAGGTTGTCAGTATTTACAGTATGTCCCTGGAGAGTGTGTCAGTATTTACAGGATGTCCACGGAGAGTGTGTCAGTATTTACAGGTTGTCCCCGGAGAGTGTGTCAGTATTTAAATGATGTCCATAGAGGGTGTGTCAGTGTTTACAGAATGATCCCAGAGAGTGTGTCAGTATTTACAGGATGTCGAACGAGAGTGTCTCAGTATTTACAGAGGTCCACAGAGAGTGTGTCAGTATTTACAGGATGTCCACAGAGAGTGTGTCATTATTTACAGGATGTCCACAGAGATTGTGTCAGTATTTACATGATGTCTAGGGAGAGTCTGTCAGCGATTACAGGATGTCACTGGAGAGTGTGTCAGTGTTGACAGGATGACCCCTTATAGTGTGTCAGCATTTACAGGATGTCCCCGGAGAGTGTGTCACTATTTTCAGGACAACCCTGGAGGGTGCCTCATTATTGAGAGGGTGTCCACAGAAAGTGCGTCAGTATTTACAGGATGTCCCTGGATAGTGTGTCTGTGTTTGCAGAATATACAGGGAGAGTGTGTCAGTGTTTACATATATCCCCGGAGAGTGTGTCAGTATTTATATGATGTTCATGGAGCGTGTGTCAGTATTTACAGGATGTCCCTGGAGAGTGTGTCAGTATTTAAAGGAAGTCCCTGCAGAGTGTGTCAGTATTTACAGCATGGCCCTGGAGAGTGTGTCAGTATTTACAGGATGACCCTGGAGAGTGTGTCAGTATTTAAAGGAAGTCCCTGCAGAGTGTGTCAGTATTTACAGCATGGCCCTGGAGAGTGTGTCAGTATTTACAGGATGACCCTGGAGAGTGTGTCAGTATTTACAGGATGTCCCTGAAGAGTGTGTCAGTATTTACAGCATGGCCTTGGAGAGTGTGTCAGTATTTACAGGATGTCCCTGGAGAGTTTGTCAGTATTTACAGGATTTCCCTGGAGAGTGTGTCTGTGTTTGCAGAATATCCAGGGATAGTGTGTCAATAGTTACAGGATGTCCACGGAGAGTGCGTCAGTATTTACAGGATTTCCCTGGAGAGTGTGTCATTATTTACAGGGTGTCCACGGAGAGTGTGTCAGTATTTACAAGATGTCCCTGGGTAATGTGTCAGTATTTATAGGATGTCCCTGGAGAGTGAATCAGTATTTACAGGAATTCCCTGGAGAGTGTGTCAGTATTTACAGTAAATACCTGGAGAGTGTATCAGTATTTACAAGGTGACCCGGAGAGTTTGTCAGTATTTACAGGATGTCCCTGGAGAGGTCGTCAGTATTTACAGGATGTCCCTGGAGAGTGTGTCAGTATTTACAGGATGTCCACGGAGAGTGTGTCAGTATTTACAGGGTGTCCCTGGAGCGTGTGTCAGTATTTACAGGATGTCCCTGGAGAGTGTGTCAGTATTTATAGAAAGTCCCTGTAGACTGTGTCAGTATTTACAGCATGGCCCTGGAGAGTGTGTCAGTATTTACAGGATGTCCCTGGAGAGTGTGTCAGTATTTACAGGATGACCCTGGTGAGTGTGTCAGTATTTACAAGATGTCCACGGAGAGTGTGTCAATATTTAAAGGATGTCCCTGGAGAGTGTGTCAGTACTTACAGGATGACCCCTGATAGTGCGTCAGTATTTACAGGGTGTGCCAGAGAGTGTGTCAGTATTTACAGGATGTCCCTGGAGAGTGTGTCAATATTAACAGGATGTCCAAAAAGAGTGTGTCAGTATTTACACGATGTCCATGGAGAGTGTGTCAGTATTTCCAAGAAGTACCTGGAGAGTGTGTCAGTATTTACAGGATGTCCATGGAGAGTGTGTCAGTATTTATATGATGTCCATGGAGAGTTTGTCAGTATTTCCAGGAAGTACCTGGAGGGTGTGTCAGTGTTTACAGGATGTCCCTGGAGAGTGTGTCAGTATTTCCAGGATGTCCATGGAGGGTGTGTCAGTATTTAAATGATGTCTCTGGAGACTGTGTCAGTGTTTACAGAATGTTCCCAGAGAGTGTGTCAATATTAACAGGATGTCCAGGGAGAGTGTGGCAGTATTTGCAGTATGTCCCTGGATAGTGTGTCTGTGTTTGCAGAATATCCAGGGATAGTGTGTCAATACTTATAGGATGTCCACGGAGAGAGCGTCAGTATTTACAGGATTTCCCTGGAGAGTGTGTCAATACTTACAGGGTGTCCACGGAGAGTGTGTCAGTATTTACAGGATGTCCCTGGGTAATGTGTCAGTATTTACAGGATGACCCCGTAGAGTGTGTCAATATTTACAGGATGTCCACGGAGAGTGTGTCAGTATTTACAGGATGTCCCTGGAGAGTGTGTCAATTTTTACAGTATGTCCCTGGAGAGTGTGTCAGTATTTACACGATGGCCCCGGACTTTATGTCACAATTTACAGGGTGTCCACGGAGAGTGTGTCAGTATTTATATGATGTTCATGGAGAGTGTCAGTATTTACAAGATGTCCCTGGGATGTGTGTGAGTATTTTCTGGATGACCCCAGAGAGTGTGTCAGCATTTAAAGGTTGTCACAGAAAGTGTGTCAGTATTTACAGGATGTCCCCGGTTCGTGTGTCAGTATTTAGAAGATGTCCCCGGAGAGTGTGTCAGTATTTAGAAGATGTCCCCGGAGAGTGTGTCAGTATTTACAGGATGTCCACGGAGAGTGTGTCAGTATTTACACGATGGCCCCGGAGAGTGTATCCCTATTTATAGGATGTCCCCGGCGAGTGTGTCAGTATTTACAGTATATACCTGGAGAGTGTATCAGAATTTACAGGGTGTCCCAGAGAGTTTGTCAGTATTTACAGGGTGTCCCTGGAGCGTGTGTCAGTATTTACAGCATGGCCCTGGAGAGTGTGTCAGTATTTACAGGATGACCCTGGAGAGTGTGTCAGTATTTAAAGGAAGTCCCTGCAGAGTGTGTCAGTATTTACAGCATGGCCCTGGAGAGTGTGTCAGTATTTACAGGATGACCCTGGAGAGTGTGTCAGTATTTACAGGATGTCCCTGAAGAGTGTGTCAGTATTTACAGCATGGCCTTGGAGAGTGTGTCAGTATTTACAGGATGTCCCTGGAGAGTTTGTCAGTATTTACAGGATTTCCCTGGAGAGTGTGTCATTATTTACAGGGTGTCCACGGAGAGTGTGTCAGTATTTACAAGATGTCCCTGGGTAATGTGTCAGTATTTATAGGATGTCCCTGGAGAGTGAATCAGTATTTACAGGAATTCCCTGGAGAGTGTGTCAGTATTTACAGTAAATACCTGGAGAGTGTATCAGTATTTACAAGGTGACCCGGAGAGTTTGTCAGTATTTACAGGATGTCCCTGGAGAGGTCGTCAGTATTTACAGGATGTCCCTGGAGAGTGTGTCAGTATTTACAGGATGTCCACGGAGAGTGTGTCAGTATTTACAGGGTGTCCCTGGAGAGTGTGTCAGTATTTACACGATGCCCCCGAACTTTATGTCATAATTTACAGGGTGTCCACGGAGAGTGTGTCAGTGTTTACAGGATATCCCTGGAGAGTGGTAGAGTATTTAAGGGATGTCCAAGGAGAGTGTGTCAGTATTTACAGGATGTCCCTGCAGTGTGTGTCAATATCTACATTTACACAATGTCCACTGAGAGTGTGTCAGTATTTACAGGATGTCCCTGGAGAATGTGTCAGTATACAGGATGTCCCTGGAGAGTGTGTCAGTGTTTACAGAGTGTCCCGGAGACTTTGTCAGTATTTACAGGATGTCCACAGAGAGTGTGTCAAAATTTACAGGATGTCCACAGAGAGTGTGTCGGTATTTACATGATGTCTAGGGAGAGTCTGTCATCGATTACAAGATGTCACTGGAGAGTGTGTCAGTGTTTACAGGATGACCCTGGAGGGTGCCTCATTATTGCCAGGGTGTCCACAGAGAGTGTGTCAGTATTTACAGGATGTCCCTGGATAGTGTGTCTGTGTTTGTAGAATATACAGTGAGAGTGTGTCAGTATTTACAGGATATCCCCGGAGAGTGTGTCAGTGCTTACAGGAAATCCCCGGAGAGTCTGTCAGTATTTACAAGATGTTCATAGGGAGTGTCAGTATTTACAAGATGTCCCTGGGAAGTGTGTGAGTATTTTCAGGATGACCCGGAGAGTGTGTCAGCATTTAAAGGGTGTCCACAGAAAGTGTGTCAGTATTTATAGGATGTCCCCGGTCCGTGTGTCAGTATTTACAGGATGTCAATGGAGAGTGTGTCAGTATTTACAGGATGTCCATGGAGAGTGTGTCAGTATTTACACGATGGCCCTGGAGAGTGTGTCAGTATTTACAGGATGTCCATGGAGAGTGTGTCAGTATTTACACGTTGGCCCCGGAGAGTGTGTCCGTATTTACAGGATGTCCCAGGAGAGTGTGTCAGTATTTACAGTAGAGACCTGGAGAGTGCATCAGAATTTACAGGGTGTCCCGGAGAGTGTGTCAGTATTTACAGGATGTCCCTGGAGAGTGTGTCAGTATTTACAGGGTGTCCCTGGAGTGTGTGTCAGTATTTACAGGATGTCCCTGGAGAGTGTGTCAGTATTTATAGGAAGTCCCTGCAGAGTGTGTCAGTATTTACAGCACGGCCCTGGAGAGTGTGTCAATATTTACAGGATGTCCCTGGAGAGTGTGTCAGTATTTACAGGATGTCCCTGAAGAGTGTGTCAGTATTTACAGCATGGCCCTGGAGAGTGTGTCAGTATTTACAGGATGTCCCTGGAGAGTGTGTCAGTATTTACAGGATGTCCACGGAGAGTGTGTCAGTATTTACAGGTTGTCCCCGGAGAGTGTGTCAGTAATTACAGGATGTCCCTGGAGAGTTTGTCAGTATTAACAGGATGTCCCTGGAGAGTGTGTCAATATTAACAGGATGTCCAAGGAGAGTGTGTCACTATTTACAGGATGTCCACGGAGAGTGTGTCAGTATTTCCAGGAAGTCCCTGGAGAGTGTGTCAGTATTTACAGGATGAACCCGGAGAGTGTGTCAGTATTTACAGGATGTCCATGGAGAGTGTGTCAGTATTTACTGGATGTCTTTGGAGAATGTGTCAGTGTTTACAGAATGATCCCAGAGAGTGTGTGTCAATATTAACAGAATGTCCAGGGACAGTGTGTCAGTATTTGCAGTATGTCCCTGGATAGTGTCTATGTGTTTGCAGAATATCCAGGCATAGAGTGTCAATAGTTATAGGATGTCCACGGAGAGTGCGTCAGTATTTACAGGATTTCCCTGGAGAGTGTGTCAATATTTACAGGGTGTCCACGGAGAATGTGTCAGTATTTACAAGATGTCCCTGGGTAATGTGTCAGTATTTACAGGATGACCCCAGAGAGTGTGTCAGTATTTACAGAATGTCCACGGAGAGTGTGTCAGTATTTATAGGATGTCCCTGGAGAGTTTGTCAATATTTACAGGATGTCGCTGGAGAGTGTCAGTATTTACAGGATGTCCACGGAGAGTGCATCAGTATTCAAGGATTTCCCTGGAGAGTGTGTCAATAGTTACAGGGTGTCCACGGAGAGTGTATCATTATTTACAAGATGTCCCTGGGTAATGTGTCAGTATTTACAGGATGACCCCGGAGAGTGTGTCAGTATTTACAGGATGTCCACGGAGAGTGTGTCAGTATTTACAGTATATAGCTGGAGAGTGTATCAGTATTTACAGGGTGACCCGGAGAGCTTGTCAGTATTTACAGGATGTCCACGGAGAGTGTGTCAGTATTTACAGGATGTCCTTGGAGAGTTTGTCAGTATTTACAGGATGTCCCTGGAGAGTGGTTTAGTATTTACAGTAAATACCTGGAGAGTGTATCAGAATTTACAGGGTGTCCCGGAGAGTTTGTCAGTATTTATAGGATGTCCCTGGAGAGTGTGTCAGTATTTACAGGGTGTCCCTGGAGCGTGTGTCAGTATTTACATGATGTCCCGGGAGAGTTTGTCAGTATTTATAGGAAGTCCCTACAGAGTGTGTCAGTACTTACAGCATGGCTTTGGAGAGTGTGTCAGTATTTACAGGATGTCCCTGGAGAGTGTGTCAGTATTTACAGGATGTCCTGAAGAGTGTGTCAGTATTTACAGGATGTCCACGGACAGTGCGTCAGTATTTACAGGATGTCCCTGAAGAGTGTGTCAGTATTTACAGGATGTCCCTGGAGAGTGTGTCAGTAATTACAGGATGTCCCTGGAGAGTTTGTCAGTTTTTACAGGATGTCCCTGGAGAGTGTGTCAATATTAACAGGATGTCCAAGGAGAGTGTGTCAGTATTTACAGGATGTCCATGGAGAGTGTGTCAGTATTTCCAGGAAGAACCTGGAGAGTGTGTCAGTATTTACAGGATGTCCCTGGAGAGTGTGTCAGTATTTAAATGATGTCTCTGGAGAATGTGTCAGTGTTTACAGATTGATCCCAGACAGTGTGTCAATATTTAAAGGATGTCCAGGGAGAGTGTGTCAGTATTTGCAGGATGTTCCTGGATAGTGTGTCTGTGTTTGCAGAATATCCAGGGATAGTGTGTGAGTATTTACAGGATGTCCACGGAGAGTGCATCAGTATTTACAGGATTTCCCTGGAGAGTGTGTCAATATTTACAGGGTGTACACGGAGAGTGTGACGGTATTTATAAGATGTCCCTGGGGAATGTGTCAGTATTTACAGGATGACCCTGGAGACTGTGTCAGTATTTATAGGATGTCGCTGGAGAGTGTGTCAGTATTTACAGGATGTCCCTGGAGAGTGTGTCAGTATTTACAGGATGACCCTGGAATGTGTGTCAGTATTTATAGGATGTCCCTGGAGAGTGTGTCAATATTTACAGGATGTCCCTGGAGAGTGCGTCAGTATTTAAAGGATGACCCCGGTGAGTGTGTCTGTATTTACAGGGTGTCCACGGAGAGTGTGTCAGTATTTACAGGGTGTCCAGGGAGAGCGTGTCAGTATTTACAGGATGACCCTGAAGAGTGTGTCCGTTTTTACATGATGACCCCGGAGAGTGTGTCAGTATTTACAGGAAGTCTCCCCAGAATGTATCACTATTTACAAGATGTGTATGGAGAGTGTGTCTGTATTTGCAGGATGTCCAGGGAGGGTGTGTCGGTATTTGTCAGTGTTTACAGGATATCCGCAGTACTTAAGGGATGTCCAAGGAGAGTGTGTCAGTATTTACAGGATGTCCCTGGGGAGTGTGTCAGTATTTAGAAGATGTCCCTGGGGAGTATGTCAGTATTTACAGGATGTCCAGGGAGAGTGTGTCAGTATTTACAGGATGTCCAGGGAGAATGTGTCAGTATTTACAATATGTCCTTGGAGAGCGTATCAGTATTTATAGGATGTCACTGGGGAGTGTGTTAGTATTTACACGATGGCCCCGGAGAGTGTGTCACTTTTTACAGGGTGTCCACGAAGAGTGTGACAGTACTTACAGGATGTCCACAGAGAGTGTGTCAGTATTTACAGGATGTCCACAGAGAGTGTGTCAGTATTTACAGGTTGTCCCCGGAGAGTGTGTCAGTATTTAAATGATGTCCATAGAGGGTGTGTCAGTGTTTAAAGAATGATCCCAGAGAGTGTGTCAGTATTTACAGGGTGTCCCGGATAGTTTGTCAGTATTTACAGGATGTCCTACGAGAGTGTCTCAGTATTTACAGATGTCCACAGAGAGTGTGTCAGTATTTACAGGATGTCCACAGAGAGTGTGTCGGTATTTAAATGATGTCTAGGGAGAGTCTGTCAGCGATTACAGGATGTCACTGGAGAGTGTGTCAGTGTTTACAGGATGACCCCAGTTAGTGTGTCAGCATTTACAGGATGTCCCCGGAGAGTGTGTCACTATTTTCAGGATGACCCTGGAGGCTGCCTCATTATTGACAGGGTGTCCACAGAGAGTGTGTCAGTATTTACAGGATGACCCCGGAGAGTGTGTCAGTATTTACAGGATGACCCCGGTGAGTGTGTCTGTAATTACAGGAAGTCTCCCTAGAATGTATCACTATTTACAAGAAGTCCATGGAGAGTGTGTCTGTATTTGCAGGATGTCCAAGGAGAGTGTGTCGGTATTTACATGATGTCTCTGGAGACTGTGACAGTATTTACAGGATGTCCATGGAGAGGGCGTCAGTATTTACAGGATAACCCCGGATAGTGTGTCAGTATTTACACGATGGCCCCGGAGAGTATGTCACTATTTACAGGGTGTCCACGGAGAGAGTGTCGGTAATGGCACGATGTCCACAGAGATTTTGTCCGTGTTTTCCGGATATCTGCAGTACTTAAGGGATGTCCACGGAGAGTGTGTCAGTATTTACAGGGTGTCCCTGGAGATTGTGTCAGTATTTCCAGGAAGTCCCTGGAGAGTGTGTCAGTATTTACAGGATGTCCATGGAGAGTGTGTCAGTATTTACAGGATGTCCCTGGGAGAGTTTGTCAGTATTTACAGGATGTCCCTGGAGAGGGTGTCAATGTTAACAGGATGTCCAAGGAGAGTGTGTCACTATTTACAGGATGTCCAAGGAGAGTGTGTCAGTATTTCCAGGAAGTCCCTGGAGAGTGTGTCAGTATTTACAGGATGTCCACGGAGAATGCATCAGTATTTACAGGATGTCCCTGGAGAGTGTGTCAGCATTTACAGGATGTCCCTGGAGACTGTGACAGTATTTACAGGATGTCCATGGAGACTGTGACAGTAATTACAGGATGTCCATGAAGGGTGTGTCAGGATTTAAATGATGTCTCTGGAGAATGTTTCAGTGTTTACACAGTGATCCCAGAGAGTGTGTCAATATTAACAGGATGTCCAGGGAGAGTGCGTCAGTATTTGCAGTATGTCCCTGGATAGTGTGTCTGTGTTTGCAGAGTATCCAGGGATAGTGTGTCAATAGTTACAGGATGTCCACAGACAGTGCGTCAGTATTTACAGGATTTCCCTGGAGAGTGTCTGTATTTACAGGATGTCCAGGGTGAGTGTGTCAGTATTTACAGGAAGTTCCTGGAGAGTGTGTCGGGATTTACAGGATGTCCAGGGAGAGTGTGTCAGGATTTACAATATGTCCTTGGAGAGTGTTTCAGTAGTTATAGGATGTCACTGGGGAGTGTGTCAGTATTTACACGATGGCCCCGGAGAGTGTGTCACTTTTTACAGGGTGTCCACGGAGAGTGTGTCAGTATTTACAGGATGTCCACGGAGAGTGTGTCAGTATTTAAATGATATCCATAGAGAGTGTGTCAGTGTTTACAGGATGTCCCGAGAGAGTGTGTCAGTATTTACAGGGTGTCCTGGAGAGTTTGTCAGTATTTACAGGATGACCCCCGAGAATGTGTCAGTATTTACAGGATGACCCCGGAGAGTGTGTCAGTATTTACAGGATGACCCAAGAGAGTGTGTCAGTAATTACACGATGGCCCTAGAGTGTGTGTCGGTATTTACTGGATATCCTTGGAGAGTGTGTCAGTATTTAAATGATTTCCCTGGAGAATGTGTCAGTGTTTACAGAATGATCCCAGAGAGTGTGTCAGTATTTACAGGGTGTCCACGGAGAGATTGTCAATATTTACAGGATGTCCCTGGGGAGTGTGTCAGTATTTACATGGTGTTCCTGGAGCGTTTCTCAGTATTTACAGGATGACCCGGAGAGTGTGTCAGTATTTACAGGATGACCCGAGAGAGTGTGTCAGTATTTAAATGATGTCCCTGGAGAATGTGTCAGTGTTTACAGAATGATCCCAGAGAGTGTGTCAATATTCACAGGATGTCCAGGGAGAGTGTTTCACTTTTTACAGGGTGTCCACGGAGAGTGTGTCAAATTTACAGGATATCCACGGGTAGTGTGTCAGTATTTACAAGTTGTCCCGGGAGAGTGAGTCGGTATTTACAAGATGCCCCTGGGGAGTGTGTCAGTATTTACACGATGGCCCCGGAGAGTGTTTCACTATTTACAGGGTTCCATGGAGAGTGTGTCTGTATTTGCACGATGTCCACGGAGAGTTTGTCAGTGTTTACAGGATGTCCACGGAGAGTGTGTCAGTGTTTACAGGATGTCCCTGGAGAGTGTGTCTGTATTTACTGGATGTCCGCGGAGAGTGTGTCAGTATTTACAATATGCCCTTGCAGAGTGTGTCAGTATTTATAGGATATCACTGGGGAGTGTGTCAGTAAATACACAATGGACCCGGAGAGTGTGTGTCATTTTTACAGGATGTCCACGGAGAGTGTGTCAGTATTTACGGGTTATGTCGGGAGATTTTGTCAGTATTTACAAGATGTTCCTGGAGCGTGTGTCAGTATTTACAGGTTGTCCCCGGAGAGTGTGTCAGTATTTAAATGATGTCTATAGAGAGTGTGTCAATGTTTACAGAATGATCCCAGAGAGAGTGTCAATATTTACTGGATGTCCCTGGGGAGTTTGTCAGTATTAACAGGATGACCCTGGAGAGTGAGTCAGTATTTACACAATGGCCCCGGAGTGTGTGTCAGCATTTACTGGATATCCTTGAAGAGTGTGTCACTTTTTACACGGTATCCACAGAGAGTGTGTCAGTATTTACAGGTTGTCTCAGGAGGTTGTGTCAGTATTTACAAGATGTCCTTGAGCAGTGTGTCAGTATTTACTGGATGACCCTGGAGACTGTGTCAGTATTTACAGGATGTCCCTGGAGAGTGTGTCAGTATTTACAGGGTGTCCATGGAGAGAGTGCCAATATTTACAGGATGACCCCGGAGAGTGTGTCAGTATTTACAGGATGACCCGAGAGAGTGCGTCAATAATGAGACGATGGCCCCAGAGTGTGTGTGAGTATTTACTGGATATCCTTGGAGAGTGTGTCAGTATTTAAATGATTTCGCTGGAGAATGTGTCAGTGTTTACAGAATGATCCCAGAGTGTGTCAACATTCACAGATGTCCAGGGAGGGTGTGTCACTCTGTACAGGGTGTCCACGGAGAGTGTGTCAGTATTTACAGGATGTCCACGGAGAGTGTGTCGTATTTACCGGTTGTCCCGGGAGAGTGTGTCGGTATTTACAAGATGTCCCTGGGGAGTGTGTCAGTATTTACACGATGGCCCCGGAGAGTATTTCACTATTTACAGGGTGTCCATGGAGAGTGTGTCTGTATTTGCACGATGTCCACGGAGAGTTTGTCAGTGTTTACAGGATGTCCCTGGAGAGTGTGTCTGTATTTACTGGATGTCCGCGGAGAGTGTGTCAGTATTTACAGGATGTCCAAGGAGAGTGTGTCAGTGTTTACAGGATGTCCCTGAAGAGTGTGTCAGTATTTACAGGATGTCCGCAGAGAGTGTGTCAGTATTTACAGGATGTCCACGGAGAATGTGTCAGTATTTACAGGATGTCCCTGGAGAGTGTGTCAGCATTTACAGGATGTCCAAGGAGAGTGTGTCAGTGTTTACAGGATGTCCCTGAAGAGTGTGTCAGTATTTACAGGATGTCCGCAGAGAGTCTGTCAGAATTTACAGGATGTCCACGGAGAATGTGTCAGTATTTACAGGATGTCCCTGGAGATTGTCAGCATTTACAGGATGTCCCTGGAGACTGCGACAGTATTTACAGGATGTCCATGAAGGGTGTGTCAGGATTTAAATGATGTCTCTGGAGAATGTTTCAGTGTTTACAGAATGATCCCAGAGAGTGTGTCAATATTAACAGGATGTCCAGGGAGAATGTGTCAGTATTTGCAGTATGTCCCTGGATAGTGTGTCTGTGTTTGCAGAGTATCCAGGGATAGTGTGTCAATAGTTACAGGATGTCCACAGACAGTGCGTCAGTATTTACAGGATTTCCCTGGAGAGTGTGTCATTATTTACAGGGTGTCCATGGAGAGTGTGTCAGTATTTACAAGATGTCCCTGGAGAATGTGTCATTATTTACAGGATGACCCCGGAGAGTGTGTCAGTATTTACAGGATGTCCCTGGAGAGTGAATCAGTATTTACAGTATATACCTGGAGAGTGTATCAGTATTTACAGGGTGACCCGGAGAGTTTGTCAGTATTTACAGGCTGTCCCTGGAGAGTTGGTCAGTATTTACAGGATGTCCCTGGAGAGTGTGTCAGTATATACAGTACATACCTGGAAAGTGTCTCAGAATTTACAGGGTGTCCTGGAGAGTTTGTTAGTATTTACAGGATGTCCCTGGAGAGTGTGTCAGTATTTACAGGGTGTCACTGGAGCGTGTGTCAGTATTTACAGGAAGACCAAGGAGAGTGTGTCAGTATTTACTGGATGTCAATGGAGACTGTGTCAGTATTTACAGGATGTGCCTGGAGAGTGTGTCAGTATTTACTGGGTGTCCCTGGAGTGAGTGTCTGTATTTACAGGATGTCCAGGGAGAGTGTGTCAGTATTTACAGGAAGGTTCTGGAGAGTGTGTCGGGATTTACAGGATGTCCACGTAGAGTGTGTCAGCATTTACAATATGTCCTTGGAGAGTGTTTCAGTAGTTATAGGATGTAACTGGGGAGTGTGTCAGTATTTACATGATGGCCCCGGAGAGTGTGTCACTTTTTACAGGGTGTCCACGGAGAGTGTGTCAGTATTTACAGGATGTCCACGGAGAGTGTGTCAATATTTACGGGTTGTCTCGGGAGATTGTGTCAGTATTTACAAGATGTCCTTGGGGAGTGTGTCAGTATTTACAGGATGTCCCAGGAGAGTGTGTCAGTATTGACAGGTTGTCCCCGGAGAGTGTGTCAGTATTTAAATGATGTCCATAGAGAGTGTGTCAGTGTTTACAGGATGATCCTAGAGAGTGTATCAATATTTACAGGATGTCCCTGGAGAGTGTGTCAGTATTTACAGGATGTCCCGGAGAGTTTGTCAGTATTTACAGGATGACCCCCGAGAATGTGTCAGTATTTACAGGATGGCCCTGGAGAGTGTGTCAGTATTTACATGATGGCCCCAGAGTGTGTGTCAGTATTTACATGATAGCCCCGGAGAGGATGTCACTATTAACAGGGTGTCCACAGAGAGTGTGACTGTATTTGCACGATGTCCAAGGAGAGTGTGTCAGTATTAACAAGATGTCCCTGGGGAGTGTGTCAGTATTTATAGGGTATCCCTGGGGAGTGTGTCAGTATTTACAAGATGTTCCTGGAGCCTGTGTCAGTATTTACAGGTTGTCCCCGGAGAGTGTGTCAGTATTTAAATGATGTCTATAGAGAGTGTGTCAATGTTTACAGAATGATCCCAGAGAGAGTGTCAATATTTACAGGATGTCCCTGGAGAGTGTGTCTGTATTTACACAATGGCCCCGGAGTGTGTGTCAGTATTTACTGGATGTCCTTGGAGAGTGTGTCACTTTTTACACAGTATCCACTGAGAGTGTGTCAGTATTTACAGGTTGTCTCGGGAGGTTGTGTCAGTATTTACAGGGTGACCCTGGAGAGTTACTCAGTATTTACAGGATGACCCTGGAGAGTGTGTCAGTATTTACAGATGTCCCCGGAGTGTGTGTCAGTATTTACTGGATATCTTTGGAGAGTGTGTCAGTATTTAAATGATGTCCCTGGAGAATGTGTCAGTGTTTACAGAATGATCCCACAGAGTGTGTCAATATTTACAGGGTGTCCACGGAGAGTGTGTCAGTATTTACATGATGTCTGCAGAGAGAGGTACAGTGTTTACAGGATATCCAGGGACAGTGTGTCAGTATTTACCGGATGTCCCTGGAGAGTGTGTGAGTATTTACAGGATGTCCCTGGAGAGAGTGTCAATATTTACAGGATGTCCATGTAGAGCGTGTCAGTGTTTACATGATGTCTCCAGAGAGTGTGTCAGTATTTACAGCATCTCCCTGGGGAGTGTGTCAGTATTTACAGGATGTCCATGGAGACTGTGTCAGTATTTACTGGATGTGCCTGGAGAGTGTGTCAGTATTTACTGGGTGTCCCTGGAGTGAGTGTCTGTATTTACAGGATGTCCAGGGAGAGTGTGTCAGTATTTACAGGAAATTCCTGGAGAGCGTGTCGGGACTTACAGGATGTCCACGGAGAGTGTGTCAGCATTTACAATATGTCCTTGGAGAGTGTTTCAGTAGTTATAGGATGTAACTGTGGAGTGTGTCAGTATTTACATGATGGCCCCGGAGAGTGTGTCACTTTTTACAGGGTGTCCACGGAGAGTGTGTCAGTATTTACAAGATGTCCACGGAGAGTGTGTCAGTATTTACGGGTTGTCTCGGGAGATTGTGTCAGTATTTACAAGATGTCCTTGGGGAGTGTGTCAGTATTTACAGGATGTCCCAGGAGAGTGTGTCAGTATTGACAGGTTGTCCCCGGAGAGTGTGTCAGTATTTAAATGATGTCCATAGAGAGTGTGTCAGTGTTTACAGGATGATCCTAGAGAGTGTATCAATATTTACAAGATGTCCCTGGAGAGTGTGTCAGTATTTACAGGATGTCCCGGAGAGTTTGTCAGTATTTACAGGATGACCCCCGAGAATGTGTCAGTATTTACAGGATGACCCCGGAGAGTGTGTCAGTATTTACATGATGGCCCCAGAGTGTGTGTCAGTATTTACATGATGGCCCCGGAGAGTATGTCACTATTAACAGGGTGTCCACAGACAGTGTGACTATATTTGCACGATGTCCACGGAGAGTGTGTCAGTATTTACAAGATGTCCCTGGGGAGTGTGTCAGTATTTATAGGGTATCCCTGGAGAGTGTGTCAGTATTTACAAGATGTCACTGGAATGTGTGTCAGTATTTACAGGATGTCCACTAAGAGTGTGTCAGTATTGCAGGATGTCCACGGAGAGTGTGGCAATGTTTACGGGATGTCCGCGGAGAGTGTGTCAGTATGTATAGGATGTTATTGGTGAGTGTGTCAGTAAATACACGATGGCCCCGGAGAATGTGTCACTTTTTACAGGGTGTCCACGGAGAGTGTGTCAGAATTTACAGGATGTCCACTGAGAGTGTGTAAGTATTTCCGGGTTATCTCGGGAGATTGTGTCAGTATTTACAGGTTGTCCCCGGAGAGTGATTCAGTATTTAAATGATGTCTATAGAGAGTGTGTCAATGTTTACAGAATGATCCCAGAGAGAGTGTCAATATTTACAGGATGTCCCTGGGGAGTGTGTCAGTATTTACACAATGGCCCCGGAGTGTGTATCAGTATTTACTGGATGTCCTTGGAGAGTGTGTCACTTTTTGCACAGTATCCACTGAGAGTGTGTCAGTATTTACAGGTTGTCTCGGGAGGTTGTGTCAGTATTTACAGGGTGACCCTGGAGAGTTCCTCAGTATTTACAGGATGACCCCGGAGAGTGTGTCAGTATTTACAGATGGCCCCGGAGTGTGTATCAGTATTTACTGGATATCCTTGGAGAGTGTGTCAGTATTTAAATGATGTCCCTGGAGAATGTGTCAGTGTTTATAGAATGATCCCACAGAGTGTGTCAATATTTACAGGATGTCCAGGGAGAGTGTGTCACTTTTTACAGGGTGACCACGGAGAGTGTGTCAGTATTTACATGATGTCTGCAGAGAGAGGTACAGTGTTTACAGGATATCCAGGGAGAGTGTGTCAGTATTTACCGGATGTCCCTGGAGAGTGTGTGAGTATTTACAGGATGTCCCTGGAGAGAGTGTCAATATTTACAGGATGTCCATGTAGAGCGTGTCAGTGTTTACATGATGTCTCCAGAGAGCGTGTCAGTATTTACAGCATCTCCCTGGGGAGTGTGTCAGTATTTATAGGAAATCGCTGCAGAGTGTATCAGTATTTACAGCATGGCCCTGGAGAGTGTGTCAGTATTTACTGGGTGTCCCTGGAGTGAGTGTCTGTATTTACAGGATGTCCACGGAGAGTGTGTCAGTATTTCCGGGTTATCTCGGGAGATTGTGTCAGTATTTACAGGATGTCCCTGGAGAGTGTGTCAGTATTTACAGGTCGTCCCCGGAGAGTGATTCAGTATTTAAATGATGTCTATAGAGAGTGTGTCAATGTTTACAGAATGATCCCAGAGAGAGTGTCAATATTTACAGGATGTCCCTGGGGAGTGTGTCAGTATTTACACAATGGCCCCGGAGTGTGTGTCAGTATTTACTGGATGTCCTTGGAGAGTGTGTCACTTTTTGCACAGTATCCACTGAGAGTGTGTCAGTATTTACAGGTTGTCTCGGGAGGTTGTGTCAGTATTTACAGGGTGACCCTGGAGAGTTCCTCAGTATTTACAGGATGACCCCGGAGAGTGTGTCAGTATTTACAGATGGCCCCGGAGTGTGTATCAGTATTTACTGGATATCCTTGGAGAGTGTGTCAGTATTTAAATGATGTCCCTGGAGAATGTGTCAGTGTTTACAGATTGATCCCACAGAGTGTGTCAATATTTACAGGATGTCCAGGGAGAGTGTGTCACTTTTTACAGGGTGACCACGGAGAGTGTGTCAGTATTTACATGATGTCTGCAGAGAGAGGTACAGTGATTACAGGATATCCAGGGAGAGTGTGTCAGTATTTACCGGATGTCCCTGGAGAGTGTGTGAGTATTTACAGGATGTCCCTGGAGAGAGTGTCAATATTTACAGGATGTCCATATAGAGCGTGTCAGTGTTTACATGATGTCTCCAGAGAGTGTGTCAGTATTTACAGCATCTCCCCGGGGAGTGTGTCAGTATTTATAGGAAGTCGCTGCAGAGTGTGTCAGTATTTACAGCATGGCCCTGGAGAGTGTGTCAGTATTTACTGGGTGTCCCTGGAGTGAGTGTCTGTATTTACAGGATGTCCAGGGAGAGTGTGTCAGTATTTACAGGTATTTCCTGGAGAGTGTGTCGGGACTTACAGGATGTCCACGGAGAGTGTGTCAGCATTTACAATATATCCTTGGAGAGTGTTTCAGTAGTTATAGGATGTAACTGGGGAGTGTGTCAGTATTTACACGATGGCCCCGGAGTGTGTCACTTTTTACAGGGTGTCCACGGAGAGTGTGTCAGTATTTACAGGATGTCCATGGAGAGTGTGTCAGTATTTACGGGTTGTCTCGGGAGATTGTGTCAGTATTTACAAGATGTCCTTGGGGAGTGTGTCAGTATTTACAGGATGTCCCAGGAGAGTGTGTCAGTATTGACAGGTTGTCCCCGGAGAGTGTGTCAGTATTTAAATGATGTCCATAGCGAGTGTGTCATTGTTTACAGGATGATCCCAGAGAGTGTATCAATATTTACAGGATGTCCCTGGAGAGTGTGTCAGTATTTACAGGATGTCCCGGAGAGTTTGTCAGTATTTACAGGATGACCCCCGAGAATGTGTCAGTATTTACAGGATGACCCCGGAGAGTGTGTCAGTATTTACATGATGACCCCACAGTGTGTGTCAGTATTTACACGATGGCCCCGGAGAGTATGTCACTATTAACAGGGTGTCCACGGAGAGTGGGACTGTATTTGCACGATGTCCATGGAGAGTGTGTCAGTATTTACAAGATGTCCCTGGGGAGTGTGTCAGTATTTATAGGGTATCCCTGGAGAGTGTGTCATTATTTACAAAATGTCCCTGGAATGTGTGTCAGTAATTACAGGATGTCCACTGAGAGTGTGTCAGTATTGCAGGATGTCCACGGAGAGTGTGTCAATGTTTACGGGATGTCCGCGGAGAGTGTGTCAGTATTTATAGGATGTCACTGGTGAGTGTGTCAGTAAATACACGATGGCCCCGGAGAATGTGTCACTTTTTACAGGCTGTCCATGGAGAGTGTGTCAGAATTTACAGGATGTCCACGGAGAGTGTGTCAGTATTTACGGGTTGTCTCGGGACATTGTGTCAGTATTTACAAGATGTCCGTGGAGAGTGTGTCAGTATTTACAGGTCGTCCCTGGAGAGTGTGTCAGTAATTAAATGATGTCTATAGAGAGTGTGTCAATGTTTACAGATGATCCCAGAGAATGTGTCAATATTTACAGGATGTCCTTGCAGAGTGTGTCAGTATTTACAGAGGGTCCCTGGAGAGTTTCTCAGTATTTACAGGATGACCCGGGAGGGTGTGTCAGTATTTACAGGATGTCGACGGAGAGTGTGTTAGTATTTACAGGATGACACGAGAGACTTTGTCAGTATTTACACGATGGCCCCGGGGTGTGTGTCAGTATTTACTGGATAGCCATGGAGACTGTGTCACTTTTTAAACGGTTTCCACAGAGAGTGTGTCAGTATTTGCAGGTTGTTTCGGTAAACGGTGTCAGTATTTACAAGATGTCCTCGGGCAGTGTGTCAGTATTTACAGGATGTCCCCGGACAGTGTGTCAGTATTTACAGGGTGTCCTTGGAGAGAGTGTCAATATTAACATGATGTCCCTGGGGAGTGTGTCAGTATTTACAGGGTGTCCCTGGAGAGTTTCTCAGTATTTACAGGATGTCCCCAGAGAGTGTGTCAGTATTTACAGGATGACCCGGGAGAGTGTGTCAGTATGTACACGATGGCCCCTGAGTGTGTGTCAGTATTTACTGGATATCCATGGAGAGTTTTTCAGTATTTACATGATGTCTCTGGAGAATGTGTCAGTATTTACAGAATGATCCCAGAGAGTGTGTCAATATTTACTGGATGTCTACGGAGACTGTGTCACTTTTTACAGGGTGTCCACGGAGAGTGTGTCAGTGTTTACATTATGTCCGCAGAGAGAGGTACAGTATTTACAGGATGTCCAGGGAGAGTGTGTCAGTATTTACAGGATGTCCAGGGAGAGTGTGTCAGTATTTACAGGATGTCCCCGGAGAGTGTGTCAGTATCTACAGGATGTCCAAGGAGAGTGTGTCAGTATTTACAGGATGTCCACGGAGAGTGTGTCAGTATTTACAGGATGTCCAAGGAGAGTGTGTCAGTATCTACAGGATGTCCAAGGAGAGTGTGTCAGTGTTTACAGGATGTTCGCGGAGAGTGTGTCAGTATTTACGGGATGTCCACGCAGAATGTGTCAGTATTTACAGGATGTCCAAGGAGAGTGTGTCAGTAATTACACGATGGCCCCGGACAGTGTGTCACTTTTTACAGGGTGTCCACGGAGAGTGTGTCAGTATTTACGGGTTATCTAGGGAGATTGTGTCAGTATTTACAAGATATCCTTGGGGAGTGTGTTTGTATTTACAGGATGTCCCTGGAGAGTGTGTCAGTATTAAAATGATGTCTATAGAGCGTGTGTCAATGTTTACAGAATGATCCCAGAGAGTGTGTCAATATTTACAGGATGTCACTGGGGATTGTGTCAGTATTTACAGGGTGTCCCTGGAGAGATTCTCAGTATTTACAGGATGACCCCGGAGAGTTTGTCAATATTAACAGGATGACCCCGGAGAGTGTGTCAGTATTTACACGATGACCCCGGAGAGTGTGTCAGTATTTACACGATGGCCCCGGAGTGTGTGTCAGTATTTACTGGATATCCTTGGAGAGTGTGTAACATTTTACACGCTGTCCATGGAGAGTGTGTCAGTATTTACAGGTTTTCTCGGGAGGTTGTGTCTGTATTTACAAGATGTCCTTGTGCAGTGTGTCAGTATTTACTGGATGACCCTGGAAAGTGTGTCAGTATTTACAGGATGTCCCTGGACAGTGTGTCAGTATTTACAGGGAGTCCACGGAGAGAGTGTCAATATTTACAGGATGTCCCTGGGGACTGTGTCAGTATTTACAGGATGTGCCTGGAGACTGTGTCAGTATTTGCAGGATGTCCACGCAGAGTGTGTCAATTTTTACAGGATGTCCCTGGAGAGTGTGTCTGTATTTATTGGATGTCCACGGAGAGTGCGTCAGTATTTACAATATGTACTTGGAGAGCGTGTCAGTATTTATAGGATGTCACTGAGGAGTATGTCAGTAATTACACGATGGCCCTGGAGAGTGTGTCAGTCTTTACAGGGTGTCCACGGAGAGAGTGCCAGTATTTACAGGATGTCCACGGAGAGTGGGTCAGTATTTACAGGTTGTCTCGGGAGTTTGTGTCAGTATTTACAAAATGTCCTTGGGCATTGTGTCAGTATTTGCAGGATGTCCCTGGAGAGTGTGTCAATATTTACAGGGTTTCCCTGGAGAGTTTCTCAGTATTTAAATGACGTCTCTGGAGAACGTCTCAGTGTTTACAGAATGATCCCAGAGAGTGTGTCAGTATTTACAGGATGTCCACGGAGAGTGTGTCAGTATTTACGGGATGCCGACGCAGAATGTGTCAGTAATTACACGATGGCCGCGGACAGTGTGTCACTTTTTACAGGGTGTCCATGGAGAGTGTGTCAGTATTTACGGGTTATCTCGGGAGATTGTGTCAGTATTTACAAGATGTCCCTGGAGAGTGTGTCAGTATTAAAATGATGTCTATAGAGCGTGTGTCAATGTTTACAGAATGATTCCAGTGAGTGTGTCAATATTTACAGGATGTCACTGGGGATTGTGTCAGTATTTACAGGGTGTCCCTGGAGAGATTCTCAGTATTTACAGGATGAACCCGGAGAGTGTGTTCATATTAACAGGATGACCCCGGAGAGTGTCAGTATTTACACGATGGTCCCGGTGTGTGTCAGTACTTACTGGACATCCTTGGAGAGTGTATAACATTTTACACGCTGTCCATTTGGAGTGTGTCAGTATTTACAGGTTTTCTCGGGAGGTTGTGTCAGTATTTACAAGATGTCCTTGGGCAGTGTGTCAGTATTTACTGGATGACCCTGCAAAGTGTGTCAGTATTTACAGGATGTCCCTGGAGAGTGTGTCAGTATTTACAGGGAGTCCACGGAGAGAGTGTCAATATTTACAGATGTCCCTGGGGAGTGTGTCAGTATTTACAGGGTGTCCCTGGATAGTTTCTCAGTATTTAGAGGATGAACCCGGAGAGTGTGTCAGTGTTTACAGGATGACCCGGGAGAGTGTGTCAGTATTTACACGATGGCCCCGGAGAGTATGTCACTATTTACAGGGTGTCCACGGACAGTGTGTCTGTATTTATAAGATTTCCACGGAGAGTTTGACAGTGTTTACAGGATATCCGCAGAGAGTGGTACAGTATTTTCAACATGTCCCTGGGGAGTGTGACAGTATTTACAGGATGTCCCTGGGATGTGTGTCAGTATTTACATGATGTGCCTGGAGAGTATATCAGTATTTACAGGATGTCCACGGAGAGTGTGTCAGTATTTACAGGATGTGCCTGTAGAGTATGTCAGTATTTACAGGATGTCCACGGAGAGTGTCTCAGTATTTATAGGATGTGCCTGGAGAGTGTGTCAGTTTTTACAGGTTGTCCACGGAGAGTGTGTCGGTATTTACAGGATGTCCACGGAGAATGTGTCAGTATTTACAATATGTCCTTGGAGAGTGTGTCAGTGTTTATAGGATGTCACTGGGGAGTGTGTCAGTAATTACACATTGGCCCCGGAGAATGTGTCACTTTTTACAGGGTGTCCACGGTGAGTGTGTCAGTATTTACAGGATGTCCACGGAGAGTGTCTCAGTATTTACGGGTTATCTCGGGAGATTGCGTCAATATTTACAAGATGTCCTTGGGGAGTGTGTCAGTATTTACAGGATGTCCCAGGAGAGTGTGTCAGTATTTACAGGGTGTTCCTGGAGAGTTTCTCAGTATTTACAGGATGACCCTGGACAGTGTGTCAGTATTTACAGGATGTCCACGGAGACTGTGACAGTATTTACAAGATGTCCCTGGGGAGTGTGTCAGTATTTACAGGATGTGCCTGGAGACTGTGTCAGTATTTGCAGGATGTCCACGCAGAGTGTGTCTATATTTACAGGGTTTCCCTGGAGAGTTTCTCAGTATTTAAATGACGTCCCTGGAGAACGTGTCAGTGTTTACAGAATGATCCCAGAGAGTGTGTCAATATTTACAGGATGTCTACAGAGAGTGTGTCACTTTTTACAGGATGTCCACGGAGAGTGTGTCAGTATTTACAGGATGTCCCCAGAGAGTGTGTCAGTATTTACAGGATGTCCCCGGAGAGTGTGTCAGTTTTTACAGGATGTCCACAGAGAGTGTGTCAGTATTTACAGGATGTCCAAGGAGAGTGTGCAGTGTTTACAGGATGTCCCTGGAGAGTGTTTCTGTATTTATAGGATGTCCACGGAGAATGTGTCAGTATTTACAGGATGTCCAAGGAGAGTGTGTCAGTAATTACATGATGGCCCCGGAGAGTGTGTCACTTTTTACAGTGTGTCCGCGGAGAGTGTGTCAGTATTTATGGGTTATCTCGGGAGATTGCGTCAATATTTACAAGATGTCCTTGGGGAGTGTATCAGTATTTACAGGATGTCCCAGGAGAGTGTGTCAGTATTTACAGGTTGTCCCCGGAGAGTGGGTCAGTATTTAAATGATGTCTATAGAGAGTGTGTCAATGTTTACAGAATGATCCCAGAGAGTGTGTCAATATTTACAGGATGTCGCTGGGGAGTGTGTCAGTATTTACAGGGTGTTCCTGGAGAGTTTCTCAGTATTTACAGGATGACCCCGGAGAGTGTGTCAGTATTTACACAATGGCCCCGGAGTGTGTGTCAGTATTTACAAGATGTCCATGGGGAGTGTGTCAGTATTTACAGGGTGTCTCGGGAGGTTGTGTCAGTATTTACCGAATGACCCTGGAGAGGTGTCAGTATTTACATGATGACCCTGGCGAGCGTGTCAGTATTTATAGGGTGTCCACGGAGAGAGTGTCAATATTTACAGGATGTCCCTGGGGAGTTGGTCATTATTTACAGGGTGTCCCTGGAGAGTGTGTCAGTATTTACAGGATGACCCGGGAGAATGTGTCAGTATTTACACGATGGCCCCGGAGTTTGTGTCAGTATTTAATGGATATCCTTGGAGAGTGTGTCACTTTTTACACGGTGTCCACGGAGAGTGTGTCAATATTTACAAGATGTCCTTGGGCAGTGTGTCAGTATTTACAGGGTGTCCATGGAGAGTGTGTCAGTATTTACAGGGTGTCCCTGGAGAGTTTCTCAGTATTTACAGGATGACCCAGGGTAGTGTGTCAGTATTTACACGATGACCCTGGAGTGTGTGTCAGTATTTACAGGATGACCCGAGAGAGTGTGTCAGTAATTAGACGATGGCCCTAGAGTGTGTGTCGGTATTTACTGGATATCCTTGGAGAGTGTGTCAGTATTTAAATGATTTCCCTGGAGAATGTGTCAGTGTTTACAGAATGATCCCAGAGAGTGTCTGAATATTTACAGGATGTCCAGGGAGAGTGTGTCAGTATTTACAGGATGTCCAAGGAGAGTGTGTCAGTGTTTGCAGGATGTCTCTGGAGAGTGTGTCAGTATTTACGGGTTATCTCGGGAGATTGCGTCAATATTTACAAGATGTCCTTGGGGAGTGTGTCAGTATTTACAGGATGTCCCCGGAGAGTGGGTCAGTATTTAAATGATGTCTATAGAGAGTGTGTCAATGTTTACAGAATGATCCCAGAGAGTGTGTCAATATTTACAGGATGTCACTGGGGAGTGTGTCAGTATTTACAGGGTGTTCCTGGGGAGTGTGTCAGTATTTACACAATGGCCCCGGAGTGTGTGTCAGTATTTACTGGATGTCCTTGGAGAGTGTGTCACTTTTTGCACAGTATCCACTGAGAGTGTGTCAGTATTTACAGGTTGTCTCGGGAGGTTGTGTCAGTATTTACAGGGTGACCCTGGAGAGTGTGTCAGTGTTTACTGGGTGTCCCTGGAGTGAGTGTCTGTATTTACAGGATGTCCAGGGAGAGTGTGTCAGTATTTACAGGTATTTCCTGGAGAGTGTGTCGGGACTTACAGGATGTCCACGGAGAGTGTGTCAGCATTTACAATATATCCTTGGAGAGTGTTTCAGTAGTTATAGGATGTAACTGGGGAGTGTGTCAGTATTTACACGATGGCCCCGGAGTGTGTCACTTTTTACAGGGTGTCCACGGAGAGTGTGTCAGTATTTACAGGATGTCCACGGAGAGTGTGTCAGTATTTACGGGTTGTCTCGGGAGATTGTGTCAGTATTTACAAGATGTCCTTGGGGAGTGTGTCAGTATTTACAGGATGTCCCAGGAGAGTGTGTCAGTATTGACATGTTGTCCCCGGAGAGTGTGTCAGTATTTAAATGATGTCCATAGCGAGTGTGTTAGTGTTTACAGGATGATCCCAGAGAGTGTATCAATATTTACAGGATGTCCCTGGAGAGTGTGTCAGTATTTACAGGATGTCCCGGAGAGTTTGTCAGTATTTACAGGATGACCCCCGAGAATGTGTCAGTATTTACAGAATGACCCCGGAGAGTGTGTCAGTATTTACATGATGACCCCACAGTGTGTGTCAGTATTTACACGATGGCCCCGGAGAGTATGTCACTATTAACAGGGTGTCCACGGAGAGTGGGACTGTATTTGCACGATGTCCACGGAGAGTGTGTCAGTATTTACAAGATGTCCCTGGGGAGTGTGTCAGTATTTATAGGGTATCCCTGGAGAGTGTGTTATTATTTACAAAATGTCCCTGGAATGTGTGTCAGTAATTACAGGATGTCCACTGAGAGTGTGTCAGTCTTGCAGGATGTCCACGGAGAGTGTGTCAATGTTTACGGGATGTCCGCGGAGAGTGTGTCAGTATTTATAGGATGTCACTGGTGAGTGTGTCAGTAAATACACGATGGCCCCGGAGAATGTGTCACTTTTTACAGGCTGTCCATGGAGAGTGTGTCAGTATTTACAGGATGTCCACGGAGAGTGTATCGTATTTACAGGTTGTCCCGGGAGAGTGTGTCGGTATTTACAGGATGTCCCTGGGGAGTGTGTCAGTATTTACACGATGGCCCCGGAGAGTATTTCACTACTTACAAGGTGTCCATGGGGAGTGTGTCTGTATTTGCACGATGTCCACGGAGAGTTTGTCAGTGTTGACAGGATGTCCACGGAGAGTGTGTCAGTGTTTACAGGATGTCCCTGGATAGTGTGTCTGTATTTACTGGATGTCCACTCAGAGTGTGTCAGTATTTACAATATGTCCTTGGACAGCGTGCCAGTGTTTATAGGATGTCACTGGGGAGTGTGTCAGTAATTACACAATGGCCCTGGAGAGTGTGTCACTATTTACAGGGTGTCCACGGAGAGTGTGTCAGTATTTACACGATGTCCACGGAGAGTGTGTCAGTATTTACGGTTTATCTCGGGAGATTGTGTCAGTATTTACAAGATGTCCCTGGCTAGTGTGTCAGTATTTACAGGCTGTCCCTGGAGAGTTTCTCAGTATTTACAGGATGACCCCGGAGAGTGTGTCAGTATTTACACAATGGCCCCGGAGTGTATGTCAGTATTTACTGGATATCCTTGGAGAGTGTGTCACTTTTTAAACGGTTTCCACAGAGAGTGTGTCAGTATTTACAGGATGTCTACAGAGAGTGTGTCACTTTTTACAGGGTGTCCACGGAGAGTGTGTCAGTATTTACAGGATGTCCACGGAGAGAGTGTCAGTATTTACAGGATGCCCCCAGAGAGTGTGTCAGTATTTACAGGATGTCCAAGGAGAGTGTGTCAGTATTTACAGGATGTCCAAGGAGAGTGTGTCAGTGTTTATAGAATGTCTCTGGAGAGTGAGTCAGTATTTACAGGCTGTCCCTGGAGAGTTTCTCAGTATTTACAGGATGACCCCGGAGAGTCTGTCAGTATTTACACAATGGCCCCAGAGTGTATGTCAGTATTTACTGGATATCCTTGGAGAGTGTGTCACTTTTTAAACGGTTTCCACAGAGAGTGTGTCAGTATTTACAGGTTGTCTCAGGAGTTTGTGTCAGTATTTACAAGATGTCCTTGGGCAGTGTGTCAGTATTTGCAGGATGTCCCTGGAGAGTGTGTCAGTATTTACAGGGTGTCCCTGGAGAGTTTCTCAGTATTTAAATGATGTCCCTGGAGAAAGTGTGAGTGTTTACAGAATGATCCCAGAGAGTGTGTCAATATTTACAGGATGTCTACAGAGAGTGTGTCACCTTTTACAGGGTGTCCACGGAGAGTGTGTCAGTATTTCCGGGATGTCCATGGAGAGTGTGTCAGTATTTACAGGATGTTCCCGGAGAGTGTGTCAGTATTTACAGGATGTCCCCGGAGAGTGTGTCAGTATTAACAAGATGTCCAAGGAGAGTGTGTCAGTATATACAGGATGTCCAAGGAGAGTGTGTCAGTGTTTACAGGATGTCTCTGGAGAGTGTGTCAGTATTTACGGGTTATCTCGGGAGATTGCGTCAATATTTACAAGATGTCCTTGGGGAGTGTGTCAGTATTTACAGGATGTCCCAGGAGAGTGTGTCAGTATTTACAGGTTGTCCCCGGAGAGTGGGTCAGTATTTAAATGATGTCTATAGAGAGTGTGTCAATGTTTACAGAATGATCCCAGAGAGTGTGTCAATATTTACAGGATGTCGCTGGGGAGTGTGTCAGTATTTACAGGGTGTTCCTGGAGAGTTTCTCAGTATTTACAGGATGACCTTGGAGAGTGTGTCAGTGTTTACACAATGGCCCCGGAGTGTGTGTCAGTATTTACAAGATGTCCATGGGGAGTGTGTCAGTATTTACAGGGTGTCTCGGGAGGTTGTGTCAGTATTTACCGAATGACCCTGGAGAGGTGTCAGTATTTACATGATGACCATGGCGAGCGTGTCAGTATTTACAGGGTGTCCACGGAGAGAGTGTCAATATTTACAGGGTGTCCCTGGAGAGTGTGTCAGTATTTACAGGATGACCCGGGAGAGTGTGTCAGTATTTACACGATGGCCCCGGAGTTTGTGTCAGTATTTAATGGATATCCTTGGAGAGTGTGTCACTTTTTACACGGTGTCCACGGAGAGTGTGTCAATATTTACAAGATGTCCTTGGGCAGTGTGTCAGTATTTACAGGGTGTCCATGGAGAGTGTGTCAGTATTTACAGGGTGTCCCTGGAGAGTTTCTCAGTATTTACAGGATGACCCGGGGTAGTGTGTCAGTATTTACACGATGACCCTGGAGTGTGTGTCAGAATTTACAGGATGACCCGAGAGAGTGTGTCAGTAATTAGACGATGGCCCTAGAGTGTGTGTCAGTATTTACTGGATATCCTTGGAGAGTGTGTCAGTATTTAAATGATTTCCCTGGAGAATGTATCAGTGTTTACAGAATGATCCCAGAGAGTGTCTGAATATTTACAGGATGTCCAGGGAGAGTGTGTCAGTATTTACAGGATGTCACTGGGGAGTTTGTCAGTATTTACAGGGTGTCCTTGGAGAGTTTCTCAGTATTTACACGATGGCCCCGGAGTGTGTGTCAGTATTTACTGGATATCCTTGGAGAGTGTGTCACTTTTTACACGGTGTCCACGGGAAGTGTGTCAGTATTTACAGGGTGTCCACGAAGAGATTGTCAATATTTACAGGATGTCCCTGGGGAGTGTGTCAGTATTTACAGGGTGTTCCTGGAGCGTTTCTCAGAACTTACAGGATGACCCCGGAGAGTGTGTCAGTATTTACAGGATGACCCGAGAGAGTGTGTCAGTATTTAAATGATGTCCCTGGAGAATGTGTCAGTGTTTACAGAATGATCCCAGAGAGTGTCTCAATATTTACAGGATGTCCAGGGAGAGTGTGTCAGTATTTACAGGATGTCCCTGGGGAGTATGTCAGTATTTACAGGGTGTCCTTGGAGAGTTTCTCAGTATTTACACGATGGCCCCGGAGTGTATGTCAGTATTTACTGGATATCCTTGCAGAGTGTGTCACTTTTTACACAGTGTCCACGGGAAGTGTGTCAGTATTTATAGGTTGTCTCGGGAGGTTGTGTCAGTATTTACAAGATGTCCTTGGACAGAGTGTCAGTATTTATTGGATGACCATGGAGAGTGTGTCAGTATTTACAGGGTGTCCACGGAGAGATTGTCAATATTTACAGGATGTCCCTGGGGAGTGTGTCAGTATTTACAGGGTGTTCCTGGAGCGTTTCTCAGTACTTACAGGATGACCCCGGAGAGTGTGTCAGTATTTACAGGATGACCCGAGAGAGTGTGTCAGTATTTAAATGATGTCCCTGGAGAATGTGTCAGTGTTTACAGAATGATCCCAGAGAGTGTGTCAATATTCACAGGATGTCCAGGGAGAGTGTGTCACTTTTTACAGGGTGTCCACGGAGAGTGTGTCAGTATTTACAGGATATCCACGGAGAGTGTGTCAGTATTTACAGGTTGTCCCGGGAGAGTGAGTCGGTATTTACAAGATGTCCCTGGGGAGTGTGTCAGTATTTACACGATGGCCCCGGAGAGTGTTTCACTATTTACACCGTTCCATGGAGAGTGTGTCTGTATTTGCATGATGTCCACGGAGAGTTTGTCAGTGTTTACAGGATGTCCACGGAGAGTTTGTCAGTGTTTACAGGATGTCCCTGGAGAGTGTGTCTGTATTTACTGTATGTACACGGAGAGTGTGTCAGTATTTACAATATGCCCTTGCTGAGTGTGTCAGTATTTATAGGATATCACTGGTGAGTGTGTCAGTAAATACACGGTGGCCCGGGAGAGTATGTCATTTTTACAGGATGTCCACGGAGAGTGTGTCAGTATTTACGGGTTATGTCGGGAGATTGTGTCAGTATTTACAAGATGTTCCTAGAGCCTGTGTCAGTATTTACAGGTTGTCCCCGGAGAGTGTGTCAGTACTTAAATGATGTCTATAGAGAGTGTGTCAATGTTTACAGAATCATCCCAGAGAGAGTGTCAATATTTACAGGATGTCCCTGGGGAGTGTGTCAGTATTTACAGGATGACCCCGGAGAGTGAGTCAGTATTTACACAATGGCCCCGGAGTGTGTGTCAGCATTTACTGGATATCCTTGAAGAGTGTATCACTTTTTACACGATATCCACAGAGAGTGTGTCAGTATTTACAGGATGTCTACAGAGAGTGTGTCACTTTTTACAGGGTGTCCACGGAGAGCGTGTCAGAATTTACAGGATGTCCACGGAGAGTGTGTCAGTATTTACAGGATGTCCCCGGAGAGTGGGTCAGTATTTAAATGACGTCTATAGAGAGTGTGTCAATGTTTACAGAATGATCCCAGAGAGTGTGTCAATATTTACAGGATGTCGCTGGGGAGTGTGTCAGTACTTACAGGGTGTTCCTGGAGAGTTTCTCAGTATTTACAGGATGACCCCGGAGAGTGTGTCAGTATTTACACAATGGCCCCGGAGTGTGTGTCAGTATTTACAAGATGTCCATGGGGAGTGTGTCAGTATTTACAGGGTGTCTCGGGCGGTTGTGTCAGTATTTACCGAATGACCCTGGAGAGGTGTCAGTATTTACATGATGACCCTGGCGAGCGTGTCAGTATTTATAGGGTGTCCACGGAGAGAGTGTCAATATTTACAGGATGTCCCTGGGGAGTTGGTCATTATTTACAGGGTGTCCCTGGAGCGTGTGTCAGTATTTACAGGATGACCCTGGAGAGTGTGTCAGTATTTACAGGATGACCCGGGAGAGTGTGTCAGTATTTACACGATGGCCCCGGAGTTTGTGTCAGTATTTAATGGATATCCTTGGAGAGTGTGTCACTTTTTACACGGTGTCCACAGAGAGTGTGTCAATATTTACAAGATGTCCTTGGGCAGTGTGTCAGTATTTACAGGGTGTCCATGGAGAGTGTGTCAGTATTTACAGGGTGTCCCTGGAGAGTTTCTCAGTATTTACAGGATGACCCGGGGTAGTGTGTCAGTATTTTCACGATGACCCTGGAGTGTGTGTCAGAATTTACAGGATGACCCGAGAATGTGTGTCAGTAATTAGACGATGGCCCTAGAGTGTGTGTCGGTATTTACTGGATATCCTTGGAGAGTGTGTCAGTATTTAAATGATTTCCCTGGAGAATGTGTCAGTGTTTACACAATGATCCCAGAGAGTGTCTCAATATTTACAGGATGTCCAGGGAGAGTGTGTCAGTATTTACAGGATGTCCCTGGGGAGTTTGTCAGTATTTACAGGGTGTCCTTGGAGAGTTTCTCAGTATTTACACGATGGCCCCGGAGTGTGTGTCAGTATTTACTGGATATCACATTTTACACGGTGTCCACGGGAAGTGTGTCAATATTTACAGGTTGTCTCGGGAGGTTGTGTCAGTATTTACAAGATGTCCTTGGACAGAGTGTCAGTATTTATTGGATGACCATGGAGAGTGTATCAGTATTTACAGGGTGTCCACGGAGAGATTGTCAATATTTACAGGATGTCCCTGGGGAGTGTGTCCGTATTTACAGGGTGTTCCTGGAGCGTTTCTCAGTACTTACAGGATGACTCCGGAGAGTGTGTCAGTATTTACAGGATGACCCGAGAGAGTGTGTCAGTATTTAAATGATGTCCCTGGAGAATGTGTCAGTGTTTACAGAATGATCCCAGAGAGTGTCTCAATATTTACAGGATGTCCAGGGAGAGTGTGTCAGTATTTACAGGTTGTCACTGGGGAGTATGTCAGTATTTACAGGGTGTCCTTGGAGTGTTTCTCAGTATTTACACGATGGCCCCGGAGTGTGTGTCAGTATTTACTGGATATCCTTGGAGAGTGTGTCACTTTTTACACGGCGTCCACGGGAAGTGTGTCAGTATTTACAGGTTGTCTCGGGTGGTTGTGTCAGTATTTACAAGATGTCCTTGGACAGAGTGTCAGTATTTATTGGATGACCATGGAGAGTGTGTCAGTATTTACAGGGTGTCCACGGAGAGATTGTCAATATTTACAGGATGTCCCTGGGGAGTGTGTCAGTATTTACAGGGTGTTCCTGGAGCGTTTCTCAGTACTTACAGGATGACTCCGGAGAGTGTGTCAGTATTTACAGGATGACCCGAGAGAGTGTGTCAGTATTTAAATGATGTCCCTGGAGAATGTGTCAGTGTTTACAGAATGATCCCAGAGAGTGTGTCAATATTCACAGGATGTCCAGGGAGAGTGTGTCACTTTTTACAGGGTGTCCACGGAGAGTGTGTCAGTATTTACAGGATATCCACGGAGAGTGTGTCAGTATTTACAGGTTGTCCCGGGAGAGTGAGTCCGTATTTACAAGATGTCCCTGGGGAGTGTGTCAGTATTTACACGATGGCCCCGGAGAGTGTTTCACTATTTACAGGGTTCCATGGAGAGTGTGTCTGTATTTGCACGATGTCCACGGAGAGTTTGTCAGTGTTTACAAGATGTCCATGGAGAGTGTGTCAGTGTTTACAGGATGTCCCTGGAGAGTGTGTCAGTATTTACAGGATGTCCAAAGAGAGTGTGTCAGTAATTAAACGATGGCCCCGGACAGTGTGTCACTTTTTACAGTGTGTCTCAATATTTACAGGATGTCCAGGGAGAGTGTGTCAGTATTTACAGGATGTCCCTGGGGAGTATGTCAGTATTTACAGGGTGTCCTTGGAGAGTTTCTCAGTATTTACACGATGGCCCCGGAGTGTGTGTCAGTATTTACTGGATATCCTTGGAGAGTGTGTCACTTTTTACACGGTGTCCACGGGAAGTGTGTCAGTATTTACAGGATGTCTCGGGAGGTTGTGTCAGTATTTACAAGATGTCCTTGGACAGAGTGTCAGTGTTTATTGGATGACCATGGAGAGTGTGTCAGTATTTACAGGGTGTCCACGGAGAGATTGTCAATATTTACAGGATGTCCCTGGGGAGTGTGTCAGTATTTACAGGGTGTTCCTGGAGCGTTTCTCAGTACTTACAGGATGCCCCAGGAGAGTGTGTCAGTATTTACAGGATGACCCGAGAGAGTGTGTCAGTATTTAAATGATGTCCCTGGAGAATGTGTCAGTGTTTACAGAATGATCCCAGAGAGTGTGTCAATATTCACAGGATGTCCAGGGAGAGTGTGTCACTTTTTACAGGGTGTCCACGGAGAGTGTGTCAGTATTTACAATATGCCCTTGCAGAGTGTGTCAATATTTATAGGATATCACTGGGGAGTGTGTCAGTAAATACACGATGGCCCTGGAGAGTTTGTCATTTTTACAGGATGTCCACGGAGAGTGTATCAGTATTTACAGGTTGTCCCCGGAGAGTGTGTCAGTATTTAAATGATGTCTATAGAGAGTGTGTCAATGTTTACAGAATGATCCCAGAGAGAGTGTCAATATTTACAGGATGTCGCTGGGGAGTGTGTCAGTATTTACAGGATGACCCGAGAGAGTGTGTCAATAATGAGACGATGGCCCTAGAGTGTGTGTCAGTATTTACTGGATATCCTTGGAGAGTGTGTCAGTATTTAAATGATTTCCCTGGAGAATGTATCAGTGTTTACAGAATGATCCCAGAGAGTGTGTCAATATTCACAGATGTCCAAGGAGAGTGTGTCACTCTTTACAGGGTGTCCACGGAGAGTGTGTCGTATTTACAGGTTGTCCCGGGAGAGTGTGTCGGTATTTACAAGATGTCCCTGGGGATTGTGTCAGTATTTACACGATGGCCCCGGAGAGTATTTCACTATTTACAAGGTGTCCATGGGGAGTGTGTCTGTATTTGCACGATGTCCACGGAGAGTTTGTCAGTGTTGACAGGATGTCCACGGAGAGTGTGTCAGTGTTTACAGGATGTCCCTGGATAGTGTGTCTGTATTTACTGGATGTCCACGGAGAGTGTGTCAGTATTTACAATATGTCCTTGCTGAGTGTGTCAGTATTTATAGGATATCACTGGTGAGTGTGTCAGTAAATACACAGTGGCCCGGGAGAGTATGTCATTTTTACAGGATGTCCACGGAGAGTGTGTCAGTATTTACGGGTTATGTCGGGAGATTGTGTCAGTATTTACAAGATGTTCCTGGAGCCTGTGTCAGTATTTACAGGTTGTCCCCGGAGATTGTGTCAGTATTTAAATGTTGTCGAAAGAGAGTGTGTCAATGTTTACAGAATGATCCCAGAGAGAGTTTCAATATTTACAGGATGTCCCTGGGGAGTGTGTCAGTATTTACAGGATGACCCCGGAGAGTGAGTCAGTATTTACACAATGGCCTCGGAGTGTGTGTCAGCATTTACTGGATATCCTTGAAGAGTGTATCACTTTTTACACGGTATCCACAGAGAGTGTGTCAGTATTTACAGGTTGTCTTGGGATGTTGTGTCAGTATTTACAAGATGTCCTTGAGCAGTGTGTCAGTATTTACAAGATGTCCTTGAGCAGTGTGTCAGTATTTACCGGATGACCCTGGAGACTGTGTCAGTATTTACAGGGTGTCCATGGAGAGTGTGTCAGTATTTACTGGATGACCCTGGAGTGTGTGTCAGTATTTACTGGATGACCCGAGAGAGTGCGTCAATAATGAGACGATGGCCCCAGAGTGTGTGTCAGTATTTACTTGATATCCTTGGAGAGTGTGTCAGTATTTAAATGATTTCCCTGGAGAATGTATCAGTGTTTACAGAATGATCCCAGAGAGTGTGTCAATATTCACAGATGTCCAGGGAGAGTGTGTCACTCTTTACAGGGTGTCCACGGAGAGTGTGTCAGTATTTACAGGGTGTCCACAGAGAGTGTATCGTATTTACAGGTTGTCCCGGGAGAGTGTGTCGGTATTTACAAGATGTCCCTGGGGAGTGTGTCAGTATTTACACGATGGCCCCGGAGAGTATTTCACTACTTACAAGGTGTCCATGGGGAGTGTGTCTGTATTTGCACGATGTCCACGGAGAGTTTGTCAGTGTTGACAGGATGTCCACGGAGAGTGTGTCAGTGTTTACAGGATGTCCCTGGATAGTGTGTCTGTATTTACTGGATGTCCACGGAGAGTGTGTCAGTATTTACAATATGTCCTTGGACAGCGTGCCAGTGTTTATAGGATGTCACTGGGGAGTGTGTCAGTAATTACACAATGGCCCTGGAGAGTGTGTCACTTTTTACAGGGTGTCCACGGAGAGTGTGTCAGTATTTACAGGATGTCCACGGAGAGTGTGTCAGTATTTACGGTTTATCTCGGGAGATTGTGTCAGTATTTACAAGATGTCCCTGGCTAGTGTGTCAGTATTTACAGGCTGTCCCTGGAGAGTTTCTCAGTATTTACAGGATGACCCCGGAGAGTGTGTCAGTATTTACACAATGGCCCCGGAGTGTATGTCAGTATTTACTGGATATCCTTGGAGAGTGTGTCACTTTTTAAACGGTTTCCACAGAGAGTGTGTCAGTATTTACGTGATGTCTACAGAGAGTGTGTCACTTTTTACAGGGTGTCCACGGAGAGTGTGTCAGTATTTACAGGATGTCCATGGAGAGTGTGTCAGTATTTACAGGATGCCCCCAGAGAGTGTGTCAGTATTTACAGGATGTCCAAGGAGAGTGTGTCAGTATTTACAGGATGTCCAAGGAGAGTGTGTCAGTGTTTATAGAATGTCTCTGGAGAGTGTGTCAGTATTTACAGGATGTCCACGGAGAATGTGTCAGTATTTACAGGATGTCCAAGGAGTGTGTGTCAGTAATTACACGATGGCCCCGGACAGTGTGTCACTTTTTACAGTGTGTCCACGGAGAGTGTGTCAGTATTTACGGGTTATCTCGGGAGATTGCGTCAATATTTACAAGATGTCCTTGGGGAGTGTGTCAGTATTTACAGGATGTCCCAGGAGAGTGTGTCAGTATTTACAGGTTGTCCCCGGAGAGTGGGTCAGTATTTAAATGATGTCTATAGAGAGTGTGTCAATGTTTACAGAATGATCCCAGAGAGTGTGTCAATATTTACAGGATGTCGCTGGGGAGTGTGTCAGTATTTACAGGGTGTTCCTGGAGAGTTTCTCAGTATTTACAGGATGACCCCGGAGAGTGGGTCAGTATTTACACAATGGCCCCGGAGTGTGTGTCAGTATTTACAAGATGTCCATGGGGAGTGTGTCACTTTTTACACGGTGTCCACAGAGAGTGTGTCAGTATTTACAGGTTGTCTCGGGAGGTTGTGTCGGTATTTACCGGATGACCCTGGAGAGTGTGTCAGTATTTACAGGGTGTCCCTGGAGAGTGTGTCAGTATTTACAGGATGACCCAGGAGAGTGTGTCAGTATTTACACGATGGCCCCGGAGTTTGTGTCAGTATTTACTGGATATCCTTGGAGAGTGTGTCACTTTTTACATGGTGTCCACGGAGAGTGTGTCAGTATTTACAAGATGTCCTTGGGCAGTGTGTCAGTATTTACAGGGTGTCCATGGAGAGTGTGTCAGTATTTACAGGGTGTCCCTGGAGAGTTTCTCAGTATTTACAGGATGACCTGGGGTAGTGTGTCAGTATTTACAGGATGTCGACGGAGAGTGTGTTTGTATTTACAGAATGACCCGAGAGAGTTTGTCAGTATTTACACGATGGCCCCAGAGTGTGTGTCAATATTTACTAGATATCCTTGGAGAGTGTGTCACTTTTTACAGGGTGTCCACGGAGATTGTGTCAGTATTTACAGGATGACCCCGGAGGGTATGTCAGTATTTACAGGATGTCCCTGGAGAGTGTGTCAGTATTTACAGGATGTCCACGGAGAGTGTGTCAGTATTTACACGATGTCCACGAAGAGTGTGTCAGTATTTACTGGGTGTCCACAGAGAGTGTGTCTGTATTTGCACGATGTCCACGGAGAGTTTGTCAGTGTTTACAGGATGTCCACGGAGAGTGTGTCAGTATTTACAAGATGTCCATGGGGAGTGTGTCAGTATTTACAGGGTGTCCCTGGAGAGTGTGTCAGTATTTACAAGATGTCCCTGGGGAGTGTGTCAGTATTTCAGGATGTCCACGGGGAGTGTGTCAGTATTTACAGGATGTCCCTGGAGAGTGTGTCTGTATTTATTGGATGTCCACGGAGAGTGTGTCAGTATTTACAATATGTCCTTGGACAGCATGTCAGTATTTATAGGATGTCACTGGGAATGTGTCAGTAATTACACGATGGCCCCGGAGAGTGGGTAACTTTTTACAGGCTGTCCACGGAGAGTGTGTCAGTATTTACAGGATGTCCACAGAGAGTGTGTCAGTATTTACGGGTTATCTCGGGAGATTGTGTCAGTATTGACAAGATGTCCCTGGGGAGTGAGTCAGTATTTACAGGCTGTCCCTGGAGAGTTTCTCAGTATTTACAGGATGACCCCGGAGAGTCTGTCAGTATTTACACAATGGCCCCAGAGTGTATGTCAGTATTTACTGGATATCCTTGGAGAGTGTGTCACTTTTTAAACGGTTTCCACAGAGAGTGTGTCAGTATTTACAGGTTGTCTCAGGAGTTTGTGTCAGTATTTACAAGATGTCCTTGGGCAGTGTGTCAGTATTTGCAGGATGTCCCTGGAGAGTGTGTCAGTATTTACAGGGTGTCCCTGGAGAGTTTCTCAGTATTTAAATGATGTCCCTGGAGAAAGTGTGAGTGTTTACAGAATGATCCCAGAGAGTGTGTCAATATTTACAGGATGTCTACAGAGAGTGTGTCACCTTTTACAGGGTGTCCACGGAGAGTGTGTCAGTATTTCCGGGATGTCCATGGAGAGTGTGTCAGTATTTACAGGATGTTCCCGGAGAGTGTGTCAGTATTTACAGGATGTCCCCGGAGAGTGTGTCAGTATTAACAAGATGTCCAAGGAGAGTGTGTCAGTATATACAGGATGTCCAAGGAGAGTGTGTCAGTGTTTACAGGATGTCTCTGGAGAGTGTGTCAGTATTTACGGGTTATCTCGGGAGATTGCGTCAATATTTACAAGATGTCCTTGGGGAGTGTGTCAGTATTTACAGGATGTCCAAAGAGAGTGTGTCAGTATTTACAGGTTGTCCCCGGAGAGTGGGTCAGTATTTAAATGATGTCTATAGAGAGTGTGTCAATGTTTACAGAATGATCCCAGAGAGTGCGTCAATATTTAGAGGATGTCGCTGGGGAGTGTGTCAGTATTTACAGGGTGTTCCTGGAGAGTATCTCAGTATTTACAGGATGACCTTGGAGAGTGTGTCAGTGTTTACACAATGGCCCCGGAGTGTGTGTCAGTATTTACAAGATGTCCATGGGGAGTGTGTCAGTATTTACAGGGTGTCTCGGGAGGTTGTGTCAGTATTTACCGAATGACCCTGGAGAGGTGTCAGTATTTACATGATGACCATGGCGAGCGTGTCAGTATTTACAGGGTGTCCACGGAGAGAGTGTCAATATTTACAGGATGTCCCTGGGGAGTTGGTCATTATTTACAGGGTGTCCCTGGAGAGTGTGTCAGTATTTACAGGATGACCCGGGAGAGTATGTCAGTATTTACACGATGGCCCCGGAGTTTGTGTCAGTATTTAATGGATATCCTTGGAGAGTGTGTCACTTTTTACACGGTGTCCACGGAGAGTGTGTCAATATTTACAAGATGTCCTTGGGCAGTGTGTCAGTATTTACAGGGTGTCCATGGAGAGTGTGTCAGTATTTACAGGGTGTCCCTGGAGAGTTTCTCAGTATTTACAGGATGACCCGGGGTAGTGTGTCAGTATTTACACGATGACCCTGGAGTGTGTGTCAGAATTTACAGGATGACCCGAGAGAGTGTGTCAGTAATTAGACGATGGCCCTAGAGTGTGTGTCGGTATTTACTGGATATCCTTGGAGAGTGTGTCAGTATTTAAATGATTTCCCTGGAGAATGTGTCAGTGTTTACAGAATGATCCCAGAGAGTGTCTGAATATTTACAGGATGTCCAGGGAGAGTGTGTCAGTATTTACAGGATGTCACTGGGGAGTTTGTCAGTATTTACAGGGTGTCCTTGGAGAGTTTCTCAGTATTTACACGATGGCCCCGGAGTGTGTGTCAGTATTTACTGGATATCCTTGGAGAGTGTGTCACTTTTTACACGGTGTCCACGGGAAGTGTGTCAGTATTTACAGGGTGTCCACGAAGAGATTGTCAATATTTACAGGATGTCCCTGGGGAGTGTGTCAGTATTTACAGGGTGTTCCTGGAGCGTTTCTCAGAACTTACAGGATGACCCCGGAGAGTGTGTCAGTATTTACAGGATGACCCGAGAGAGTGTGTCAGTATTTAAATGATGTCCCTGGAGAATGTGTCAGTGTTTACAGAATGATCCCAGAGAGTGTCTCAATATTTACAGGATGTCCAGGGAGAGTGTGTCAGTATTTACAGGATGTCCCTGGGGAGTATGTCAGTATTTACAGGGTGTCCTTGGAGAGTTTCTCAGTATTTACACGATGGCCCCGGAGTGTGTGTCAGTATTTACTGGATATCCTTGCAGTGTGTGTCACTTTTTACACAGTGTCCACGGGAAGTGTGTCAGTATTTACAGGTTGTCTCGGGCGGTTGTGTCAGTATTTACAAGATGTCCTTGGACAGAGTGTCAGTATTTATTGGATGACCATGGAGAGTGTGTCAGTATTTACAGGGTGTCCACGGAGAGATTGTCAATATTTACAGGATGTCCCTGGGGAGTGTGTCAGTATTTACAGGGTGTTCCTGGAGCGTTTCTCAGTACTTACAGGATGACCCCGGAGAGTGTGTCAGTATTTACAGGATGACCCGAGAGAGTGTGTCAGTATTTAAATGATGTCCCTGGAGAATGTGTCAGTGTTTACAGAATGATCCCAGAGAGTGTGTCAATATTCACAGAATGTCCAGGGAGAGTGTGTCACTTTTTACAGGGTGTCCACGGAGAGTGTGTCAGTATTTACAGGATATCCACGGAGAGTGTGTCAGTATTTACAGGTTGTCCCGGGAGAGTGAGTCGGTATTTACAAGATGTCCCTGGGGAGTGTGTCAGTATTTACACGATGGCCCCGGAGAGTGTTTCACTATTTACACCGTTCCATGGAGAGTGTGTCTGTATTTGCATGATGTCCACGGAGAGTTTGTCAGTGTTTACAGGATGTCCACGGAGAGTGTGTCAGTGTTTACAGGATGTCCCTGGAGAGTGTGTCTGTATTTACTGTATGTACACGGAGAGTGTGTCAGTATTTACAATATGCCCTTGCTGAGTGTGTCAGTATTTATAGGATATCACTGGTGAGTGTGTCAGTAAATACACGGTGGCCCGGGAGAGTATGTCATTTTTACAGGATGTCCACGGAGAGTGTGTCAGTATTTACGGGTTATGTCGGGAGATTGTGTCAGTATTTACAAGATGTTCCTAGAGCCTGTGTCAGTATTTACAGGTTGTCCCCGGAGAGTGTGTCAGTACTTAAATGATGTCTATAGAGAGTGTGTCAATGTTTACAGAATCATCCCAGAGAGAGTGTCAATATTTACAGGATGTCCCTGGGGAGTGTGTCAGTATTTACAGGATGACCCCGGAGAGTGAGTCAGTATTTACACAATGGCCCCGGAGTGTGTGTCAGCATTTACTGGATATCCTTGAAGAGTGTATCACTTTTTACACGATATCCACAGAGAGTGTGTCAGTATTTACAGGATGTCTACAGAGAGTGTGTCACTTTTTACAGGGTGTCCACGGAGAGCGTGTCAGAATTTACAGGATGTCCACGGAGAGTGTGTCAGTATTTACAGGATGTCCCCGGAGAGTGGGTCAGTATTTAAGTGATGTCTATAGAGAGTGTGTCAATGTTTACAGAATGATCCCAGAGAGTGTGTCAATATTTACAGGATGTCGCTGGGGAGTGTGTCAGTATTTACAGGGTGTTCCTGGAGAGTTTCTCAGTATTTACAGGATGACCCCGGAGAGTGTGTCAGTATTTACACAATGGCCCCGGAGTGTGTGTCAGTATTTACAAGATGTCCATGGGGAGTGTGTCAGTATTTACAGGGTGTCTCGGGCGGTTGTGTCAGTATTTACCGAATGACCCTGGAGAGGTGTCAGTATTTACATGATGACCCTGGCGAGCGTGTCAGTATTTATAGGGTGTCCACGGAGAGAGTGTCAATATTTACAGGATGTCCCTGGGGAGTTGGTCATTATTTACAGGGTGTCCCTGGAGCGTGTGTCAGTATTTACAGGATGACCCTGGAGAGTGTGTCAGTATTTACAGGATGACCCGGGAGAGTGTGTCAGTATTTACACGATGGCCCCGGAGTTTGTGTCAGTATTTAATGGATATCCTTGGAGAGTGTGTCACTTTTTACACGGTGTCCACGGAGAGTGTGTCAATATTTACAAGATGTCCTTGGGCAGTGTGTCAGTATTTACAGGGTGTCCATGGAGAGTGTGTCAGTATTTACAGGGTGTCCCTGGAGAGTTTCTCAGTATTTACAGGATGACCCGGGGTAGTGTGTCAGTATTTACACAATGACCCTGGAGTGTGTGTCAGAATTTACAGGATGACCCGAGAATGTGTGTCAGTAATTAGACGATGGCCCTAGAGTGTGTGTCGGTATTTACTGGATATCCTTGGAGAGTGTGTCAGTATTTAAATGATTTCCCTGGAGAATGTGTCAGTGTTTACACAATGATCCCAGAGAGTGTCTGAATATTTACAGGATGTCCAGGGAGAGTGTGTCAGTATTTACAGGATGTCCCTGGGGAGTTTGTCAGTATTTACAGGGTGTCCTTGGAGAGTTTCTCAGTATTTACACGATGGCCCCGGAGTGTGTGTCAGTATTTACTGGATATCACATTTTACACGGTGTCCACGGGAAGTGTGTCAATATTTACAGGTTGTCTCGGGAGCTTGTGTCAGTATTTACAAGATGTCCTTGGACAGAGTGTCAGTATTTATTGGATGACCATGGAGAGTGTATCAGTATTTACAGGGTGTCCACGGAGAGATTGTCAATATTTACAGGATGTCCCTGGGGAGTGTGTCCGTATTTACAGGGTGTTCCTGGAGCGTTTCTCAGTATTTACACGATGGCCCCGGAGTGTGTGTCAGTATTTACTGGATATCCTTGGAGAGTGTGTCACTTTTTACACGGTGTCCACGGGAAGTGTGTCAGTATTTACAGGTTGTCTCGGGTGGTTGTGTCAGTATTTACAAGATGTCCTTGGACAGAGTGTCAGTATTTATTGGATGACCATGGAGAGTGTGTCAGTATTTACAGGGTGTCCACGGAGAGATTGTCAATATTTACAGGATGTCCCTGGGGTGTGTGTCAGTATTTACAGGGTGTTCCTGGAGCGTTTCTCAGTACTTACAGGATGGCTCCGGAGAGTGTGTCAGTATTTACAGGATGACCCGAGAGAGTGTGTCAGTATTTAAATGATGTCCCTGGAGAATGTGTCAGTGTTTACAGAATGATCCCAGAGAGTGTGTCAATATTCACAGGATGTCCAGGGAGAGTGTGTCACTTTTTACAGGGTGTCCACGGAGAGTGTGTCAGTATTTACAGGATATCCACGGAGAGTGTGTCAGTATTTACAGGTTGTCCAGGGAGAGTGAGTCCGTATTTACAAGATGTCCCTGGGGAGTGTGTCAGTATTTACACGATGGCCCCGGAGAGTGTTTCACTATTTACACCGTTCCATGGAGAGTGTGTCTGTATTTGCATGATGTCCACGGAGAGTTTGTCAGTGTTTACAGGATGTCCACGGAGAGTGTGTCAGTGTTTACAGGATGTCCCTGGAGAGTGTGTCTGTATTTACTGTATGTACACGGAGAGTGTGTCAGTATTTACAATATGCCCTTGCTGAGTGTGTCAGTATTTATAGGATATCACTGGTGAGTGTGTCAGTAAATACACGGTGGCCCGGGAGAGTATGTCATTTTTACAGGATGTCCACGGAGAGTGTGTCAGTATTTACGGGTTATGTCGGGAGATTGTGTCAGTATTTACAAGATGTTCCTAGAGCCTGTGTCAGTATTTACAGGTTATCCCCGGAGAGTGTGTCAGTACTTAAATGATGTCTATAGAGAGTGTGTCAATGTTTACAGAATCATCCCAGAGAGAGTGTCAATATTTACAGGATGTCCCTGGGGAGTGTGTCAGTATTTACAGGATGACCCCGGAGAGTGAGTCAGTATTTACACAATGGCCCCGGAGTGTGTGTCAGCATTTACTGGATATCCTTGAAGAGTGTATCACTTTTTACACGATATCCACAGAGAGTGTGTCAGTATTTACAGGATGTCTACAGAGAGTGTGTCACTTTTTACAGGGTGTCCACGGAGAGCGTGTCAGAATTTACAGGATGTCCACGGAGAGTGTGTCAGTATTTACAGGATGTCCCCGGAGAGTGGGTCAGTATTTAAGTGATGTCTATAGAGAGTGTGTCAATGTTTACAGAATGATCCCAGAGAGTGTGTCAATATTTACAGGATGTCGCTGGGGAGTGTGTCAGTATTTACAGGGTGTTCCTGGAGAGTTTCTCAGTATTTACAGGATGACCCCGGAGAGTGTGTCAGTATTTACACAATGGCCCCGGAGTGTGTGTCAGTATTTACAAGATGTCCATGGGGAGTGTGTCAGTATTTACAGGGTGTCTCGGGCGGTTGTGTCAGTATTTACCGAATGACCCTGGAGAGGTGTCAGTATTTACATGATGACCCTGGCGAGCGTGTCAGTATTTATAGGGTGTCCACGGAGAGAGTGTCAATATTTACAGGATGTCCCTGGGGAGTTGGTCATTATTTACAGGGTGTCCCTGGAGCGTGTGTCAGTATTTACAGGATGACCCTGGAGAGTGTGTCAGTATTTACAGGATGACCCGGGAGAGTGTGTCAGTATTTACACGATGGCCCCGGAGTTTGTGTCAGTATTTAATGGATATCCTTGGAGAGTGTGTCACTTTTTACACGGTGTCCACGGAGAGTGTGTCAATATTTACAAGATGTCCTTGGGCAGTGTGTCAGTATTTACAGGGTGTCCATGGAGAGTGTGTCAGTATTTACAGGGTGTCCCTGGAGAGTTTCTCAGTATTTACAGGATGACCCGGGGTAGTGTGTCAGTATTTACACAATGACCCTGGAGTGTGTGTCAGAATTTACAGGATGACCCGAGAATGTGTGTCAGTAATTAGACGATGGCCCTAGAGTGTGTGTCGGTATTTACTGGATATCCTTGGAGAGTGTGTCAGTATTTAAATGATTTCCCTGGAGAATGTGTCAGTGTTTACACAATGATCCCAGAGAGTGTCTGAATATTTACAGGATGTCCAGGGAGAGTGTGTCAGTATTTACAGGATGTCCCTGGGGAGTTTGTCAGTATTTACAGGGTGTCCTTGGAGAGTTTCTCAGTATTTACACGATGGCCCCGGAGTGTGTGTCAGTATTTACTGGATATCACATTTTACACGGTGTCCACGGGAAGTGTGTCAATATTTACAGGTTGTCTCGGGAGCTTGTGTCAGTATTTACAAGATGTCCTTGGACAGAGTGTCAGTATTTATTGGATGACCATGGAGAGTGTATCAGTATTTACAGGGTGTCCACGGAGAGATTGTCAATATTTACAGGATGTCCCTGGGGAGTGTGTCCGTATTTACAGGGTGTTCCTGGAGCGTTTCTCAGTATTTACACGATGGCCCCGGAGTGTGTGTCAGTATTTACTGGATATCCTTGGAGAGTGTGTCACTTTTTACACGGTGTCCACGGGAAGTGTGTCAGTATTTACAGGTTGTCTCGGGTGGTTGTGTCAGTATTTACAAGATGTCCTTGGACAGAGTGTCAGTATTTATTGGATGACCATGGAGAGTGTGTCAGTATTTACAGGGTGTCCACGGAGAGATTGTCAATATTTACAGGATGTCCCTGGGGTGTGTGTCAGTATTTACAGGGTGTTCCTGGAGCGTTTCTCAGTACTTACAGGATGGCTCCGGAGAGTGTGTCAGTATTTACAGGATGACCCGAGAGAGTGTGTCAGTATTTAAATGATGTCCCTGGAGAATGTGTCAGTGTTTACAGAATGATCCCAGAGAGTGTGTCAATATTCACAGGATGTCCAGGGAGAGTGTGTCACTTTTTACAGGGTGTCCACGGAGAGTGTGTCAGTATTTACAGGATATCCACGGAGAGTGTGTCAGTATTTACAGGTTGTCCAGGGAGAGTGAGTCCGTATTTACAAGATGTCCCTGGGGAGTGTGTCAGTATTTACACGATGGCCCCGGAGAGTGTTTCACTATTTACAGGGTTCCATGGAGAGTGTGTCTGTATTTGCACGATGTCCACGGAGAGTTTGTCAGTGTTTACAAGATGTCCATGGAGAGTGTGTCAGTGTTTACAGGATGTCCCTGGAGAGTGTGTCAGTATTTACAGGATGTCCAAAGAGAGTGTGTCAGTAATTAAACGATGGCCCCGGACAGTGTGTCACTTTTTACAGTGTGTCTCAATATTTACAGGATGTCCAGGGAGAGTGTGTCAGTATTTACAGGATGTCCCTGGGGAGTATGTCAGTATTTACAGGGTGTCCTTGGAGAGTTTCTCAGTATTTACACGATGGCCCCGGAGTGTGTGTCAGTAGTTACTGGATATCCTTGGAGAGTGTGTCACTTTTTACACGGTGTCCACGGGAAGTGTGTCAGTATTTACAGGATGTCTCGGGAGCTTGTGTCAGTATTTACAAGATGTCCTTGGACAGAGTGTCAGTGTTTATTGGATGACCATGGAGAGTGTGTCAGTATTTACAGGGTGTCCACGGAGAGATTGTCAATATTTACAGGATGTCCCTGGGGAGTGTGTCAGTATTTACAGGGTGTTCCTGGAGCGTTTCTCAGTACTTACAGGATGACCCCGGAGAGTGTGTCAGTATTTACAGGATGACCCGAGAGAGTGTGTCAGTATTTAAATGATGTCCCTGGAGAATGTGTCAGTGTTTACAGAATGATCCCAGAGAGTGTGTCAATATTCACAGGATGTCCAGGGAGAGTGTGTCACTTTTTACAGGGTGTCCACGGAGAGTGTGTCAGTATTTACAGGATATCCACGGAGAGTGTGTCAGTATTTACAGGTTGTCCCGGGAGAGTGAGTCGGTATTTACAAGATGTCCCTGGGGAGTGTGTCAGTATTTACACGATGGCCCCGGAGAGTGTTTCACTATTTACACCGTTCCATGGAGAATGTGTCTGTATTTGCATGATGTCCACGGAGAGTGTGTCAGTGTTTACAGGATGTCCTGGAGAGTGTGTCTGTATTTACTGTATGTACACGGAGAGTGTGTCAGTATTTACAATATGCCCTTGCTGAGTGTGTCAGTATTTATAGGATATCACTGGTGAGTGTGTCAGTAAATACACGGTGGCCCGGGAGAGTATGTCATTTTTACAGGATGTCCACGGAGAGTGTGTCAGTATTTACGGGTTATGTCGGGAGATTGTGTCAGTATTTACAAGATGTTCCTAGAGCCTGTGTCAGTAGTTACAGGTTGTCCCCGGAGAGTGTGTCAGTACTTAAATGATGTCTATAGAGAGTGTGTCAATGTTTACAGAATCATCCCAGAGAGAGTGTCAATATTTACAGGATGTCCCTGGGGAGTGTGTCAGTATTTACAGGATGACCCCGGAGAGTGAGTCAGTATTTACACAATGGCCCCGGAGTGTGTGTCAGCATTTACTGGATATCCTTGAAGAGTGTATCACTTTTTACACGATATCCACAGAGAGTGTGTCAGTATTTACAGGATGTCTACAGAGAGTGTGTCACTTTTTACAGGGTGTCCACGGAGAGCGTGTCAGAATTTACAGGATGTCCACGGAGAGTGTGTCAGTATTTACAGGATGTCCCCGGAGAGTGGGTCAGTATTTAAATGATGTCTATAGAGAGTGTGTCAGTATTTACAGGATGTCCAAGGAGAGTGTGTCAGTGTTTACAGGATGTCTCTGGAGAGTGTGTCAGTATTTACAGGATGTCCACGGAGAATGTGTCAGTATTTACAGGATGTCCAAGGAGAGTGTGTCAGTAATTACACGATGGCCCCAGACTGTGTGTCACTTTTTACAGTGTGTCTCAATATTTACAGGATGTCCAGGGAGAGTGTGTCAGTATTTATAGGATGTCCCTGGGGAGTTTGTCAGTATTTACACGATGGCCCCGGCGTGTGTGTCAGTATTTACTGGATATCCTTGGAGAGTGTGTCACTTTTTACACGGTGCCCACGGAGAGTGTGTCAGTATTTACAAGTTGTCTCGGGAGGTTGTGTCAGTATTTACAAGATGTCCTTGGACAGAGTGTCAGTATTTACTGGATGACCATGGAGAGTGTGTCAGTATTTACAAGGTGTCCACGGAGAGATTGTCAATATTTACAGGATGTCCCTGGAGAGTGTGTCAGTATTTACAGGATGACCCGAGAGAGTGTGTCAGTACTTAAATGATGTCCCTGGAGAATGTGTCAGTGTTTACAGAATGATCCCAGAGAGTGTGTCAATATTCACAGGATGTCCAGGGAGAGTGTGTCAGTATTTACAGGTTGTCTCGGGAGGTTGTGTCGGTATTTACCGGATGACCCTGGAGTTACGGTTTCCACAGAGAGTGTGTCAGTATTTACAGGTTGTCTCGCGAGTTTGTGTCTTTATTTGCAAGATGTCCTTGGGCAGTGTGTCAGTATTTGCAAGATGTCCCTGGAGAGTGTGTCAGTATTTACAGGGTGTCCCTGGAGAGTTTCTCAGTATTCAAATGATGTCCCTGGAGAAAGTGTGAGTGTTTCCAGAATGATCCCAGAGAGTGTGTCAATATTTACAGGATGTCTACACAGAGTGTGTCACTTTTTACAGGGTGTCCACGGAGAGTGTGTCAGTATTTACAGGATGTCCATGGAGAGTGTGTCAGTATTTACAGGATGTCCCCGGAGAGTGTGTCAGTATTTACAGGATGTCCAAGGAGAGTGTGTCAGTATTTACAGGATGTCCAAGGAGAGTGTGTCAGTGTTTACAGGATGTCCAAGGACAGTGTGCAGTGTTTACAGGATGTCCACGGAGAATGTGTCAGTATTTACAGGATGTCCAAGGAGAGTGTGTCAGTAATTACATGATGGCCCCGGACAGTGTGTTACTTTTTACAGTGTGTCCACGGAGAGTGTGTCAATATTTACGGGTTATCTCGAGAGATTGTGTCAGTATTTACAAGATATCCTTGGGGAGTGTGTCACTATTTACAGGATGTCCCTGGAGAGTGTGTCAGTATTTAAATGATGTCTATAGAGAGTGTGTCAATGTTTACATAATGATCCCAGAGAGTGTGTCAATATTTACAGGATGTCACTGGGGAGTGTGTCAGTATTTACAGGGTGTCCCTGGAGAGATTCTCAGTATATGCAGGATGACCCCGGAGAGTGTGTCAATATTAACAGGATGACCCCGGAGAGTGTGTCAGTATTTACACGATGGCCCCGGAATGTGTGTCAGTATTTACTGGACATCCTTGGAGAGTGTGTAACTTTTTACACGGTGTCCACGGAGAGTGTGTCAGTATTTACAGGTTTTCTCGGGAGGTTGTGCCAGTATTTAGAAGATGTCCTTGGGCAGTATGTCAGTATTTACTGGATGACTCTGGAGAGTGTGTCAGTATTTACAGGATGTTCCTGGAGAGTGTGTCAGTATTTACAGGGAGTCCACGGAGAGAGTGTCAATATTTACAGGATGTCCCTGGGGACTGTGTCAGTATTTACAGCGTGTCCCTGGAAAGTTTCTCAGTATTTACAGGATGAACCCGGAGAGTGTGTCAGTATTTACAGGATGACACGAGAGAGTGTGTCTGTATTTCCACGATGTCCACGGAGAGTATGTCAGTGTTTACAAGATATCCGTGAAGAGTGGTACAGTATTTACAAGATGTCCCTGGGGTGTGTGTCAGTATTTTAGGATGTCCACGGGGAGTCTGTCAGTATTTACAAGATGTCCCTGGACAGTGTGTCAGTATTTACAGGATGTGCCTGGAGAGTGTGTCAGTAATTGCAGGATGTCCACGCAGAGTGTGTCAATTTTTACAGGATGTCCCTGGAGAGTGTGTCTCTATTTATTGGATGTCCACGGAGAGTGTGTCAGTATTTACAATATGTCCTTGGACAGCGTGTCAGTATTTATAGGATGTCACTGGGGAGTGTGTCAGTAATTACACGATGGCCCCGGAGAGTGTGTCACTTTTTACAGGGTGTCCACGGAGAGTGTGTCAGTATTTACAGGATGTCCACGGAGAGTGTGTCAGTATTTACGGGTTATCTCGGGAGATTGTGTCAGTATTTACAAGATGTCCACGGAGAGTGTGTCAGTATTTACGGGTTACCTCGGGAGATTGTGTCAGTATTTACAAGATGTCCCTGTGGAGTGTGTCAGTATTTACAGGATGACCCCGGAGGGTGTGTCAGTACTTACAGGATGTCCACGGAGAGTGTGTCAGTATTTACGGGTTATCTCAGGAGATTGTGTCAGTATTTACAAGATGTCCCTGGGGAGTGTGTCAGTATTTACAGGATGACCCCGGAGGGTGCGTCAGCATTTACAGGATGTCCATGGAGAGTGTGTCAGTATTTACAGGATGTCCACGGAGAGTGTGTCAGTATTTACTGGGTGTCCACGGAGAGCGTGTCTGTATTTGCATGATGTCCACAGAGAGTTTGTCAGTGTTTACAGGATGTCCACGGAGAGTGTGTCAGTATTTACAAGATGTTCATGGGGAGTGTGTCAGTATTTACAAGATGTCCCTGGGGAGTATGTCAGTATTTACAGGATGTCCACAGAGAGTGTGTCAGTATTTACAGGGTGTCCCTGGAGAGTGTGTCAGTATTTACAAGATGTCCATGGGGAGTGTGTCAGTATTTACAAGATGTCCCTGAGGAGTATGTCAGTATTTACAGGATGTCCACAGAGAGTGTGTCAGTATTTACAGGGTGTCCCTGGAGAGTGTGTCAGTATTTACAAGATGTCTCTGGGGAGTGTGTCAGTATTTCAGGATGTCCACGGGGAGTGTGTCAGTATTTACAAGATGTCCCTGGACAGTGTGTCAGTATTTACAGGATGTCCACGGAGACTGTGACAGTATTTACAAGATGTCCCTGGGGAGTGTGTCAGTATTTACAGGATGTGCCTGGAGACTGTGTCAGTACTTGCAGGATGTCCACGCAGAGTGTGTCAATTTTTACAGGATGTCCCTGGAGAGTGTGTCTGTATTTATTGGATGTCCACGGAGAGTGCGTCAGTATTTACAATATGTCCTTGGAGAGCGTGTCAGTATTTACAGGATGTCACTGGGGAGTGTGTCAGTAATTACACGATGGTCCCGGAGAGTGTGTCACTTTTTACAGGGTGTCCACGGAGAGTGTGTCAGTATTTACAGGATGTCCACGGAGAGTGTGTCAGTATTTACAGGTTATCTCGGGAGATTGTGTCAGTATTTACAAGATGTCCACGGAGAGTGTGTCAGAACTTACGGGTTATCTCGGGAGATTGTGTCAGTATTTACAAGATGTCCCTGGGGAGTGTGTCAGTATTTACACGATGGCCCCGGAGAGTATTTCACTATTTACAGGATGTCCACGGAGAGTGTGTCAGTATTTACGGGTTATCTCGGGAGATTGTGTCAGTATTTACAAGATGTCCCTGGGGAGTGTGTCAGTATTTACACAATGGCCCCGGAGTGTGTGTCAGTATTTACTGGATATCCTTGGAGAGTGTGTCACTTTTTAAACGGTTTCCACAGAGAGTGTGTCAGTATTTACAGGTTGTCTCGGGAGTTTGTGTCAGTATTTACAAGATGTCCTTGGGCAGTGTGTCAGTATTTGCAGGATATCCCTGGTAAGTGTGTCAGCATTTACAGTGTGTCCCTGGAGAGTTTCTCAGTATTTAAATGATGTCCCTGGAGAACGTGTCAGTGTTTACAGAATGATCCCAGAGAGTGTGTCAATATTTACAGGATGTCTACAGAGAGTGTGTCACTTTTTACAGGGTGTCCACGGAGAGTGTGTCAGTATTTACAGGATGTCCACGGAGAGTGTGTCAGTATTTACAGGATGTCCCCGGAGAGTGTGTCAGTATTTAAAGGATGTCCCCGGAGAGTGTGTCAGTATTTACAGGATGTCCAAGGAGAGTGTGTCAGTATTTACAGGATGTCCAAGGAGAGTGTGTCAGTGTTTACAGGATGTCCCTGGAGAGTGTGTCAGTATTTACATGATGTCCACGGAGAATGTGTCAGTATTTACAGGATGTCCAAGGAGAGTGTGTCAGTAATTACACGATGGCCCCGGACAGTGTGTCACTTTTTACAGCGTGTCCACGGCGAGTGTGTCAATATTTACGGGTTATCTCGGGAGATTGTGTCAGTATTTACAAGATATCCTTGGGGAGTGTCAGTATTTACAGGATGTCCCTGGAGAGTGTGTCAGTATTTAAATGATGTCTATAGAGAGTGTGTCAATGTTTACATAATGATCCCAGAGAGTGTGTCAATATTTACAGGATGTCACTGGGGAGTGTGTCAGTATTTACAGGGTGTCCCTGGAGAGATTCTCAGTATATGCAGGATGACCCCGGAGAGTGTGTCAATATTAACAGGATGACCCCGGAGAGTGTGTCAGTATTTACACGATTGCCCCGGAGTATGTGTCAGTATTTACTGGACATCCTTGGAGAGTGTGTAACTTTTTACACGGTGTCCATGGAGAGTGTGTCAGTATTTACAGGTTTTCTCGGGAGGTTGTGTCAGTATTTAGAAGATGTCCTTGGGCAGTATGTCAGTATTTACTGGATGACTCTGGAGAGTGTGTCAGTATTTACAGGATGTTCCTGGAGAGTGTGTCAGTATTTACAGGGAGTCCACGGAGAGAGTGTCAATATTTACAGGATGTCCCTGGGGACTGTGTCAGTATTTACAGCGTGTCCCTGGAGAGTTTCTCAGTATTTACAGGATGAACCCGGAGAGTGTGTCAGTATTTACAGGATGACATGAGAGAGTGTGTCTGTATTTCCACGATGTCCACGGAGAGTATGTCAGTGTTTACAAGATATCCGCGGAGAGTGGTACAGTATTTACAAGATGTCCCTGGGGTGTGTGTCAATGTTTACGGGATGTCCCTGTAGAGTTGTCAGTATTTACAGGATGTCCACGGAGAGTGTGTCAGTATTTACTAGATGTCCCTGGGGAGTGTGTCAATATTTATAGGATGTGCCTGGAGAGTGTGTCAGGATTTGCAAGTTGTCCACGGAGAGTGTGTCAATATTTACAGGATGTCGCTGGGGAGTGTGTCAGTATTTACAGGGTGTTCCTGGAGAGTTTCTCAGTATTTACAGGATGACCCCGGAGAGTGTGTCAGTATTTACACAATGGCCCGGAGTGTGTGTCAGTATTTACAAGATGTCCATGGGGAGTGTGTCACTTTTAACACGGTGTCCACAGAGAGTGTGTCAGTATTTACAGGTTGTCTCGGGAGGTTGTGTCAGTATTTACCGGATGACCCTGGAGAGTATGTCAGTATTTACACGATGACCCTGGCGAGTGTATCAGTATTTACAGGGTGTCCACGGAGAGAGTGTCAATATTTACAGGATGTCCCTGGGGAGTGTGTCAGTATTTAAATGATGTCTATAGAGAGTGTGTCAATGTTTACATAATGATCCCAGAGAGTGTGTCAATATTTACAGGATGTCACTGGGGATTGTGTCAGTATTTACAGGGTGTCCCTGGCGAGATTCTCAGTATATGCAGGATGACCCCGGAGAGTGTGTCAATATTAACAGGATGACCCCGGAGAGTGTGTCAGTATTTACACGATGGCCCCGGAGTGTGTGTCAGTATTTACTGGACATCCTTGGAGAGTGTGTAACTTTTTACACGGTGTCCACGGAGAGTGTGTCAGTATTTACAGGTTTTCTCGGGAGGTTGTGTTAGTATTTAGAACATGTCCTTGGGCAGTATGTCAGTATTTACTGGATGACTCTGGAGAGTGTGTCAGTATTTACAGGATGTTCCTGGAGAGTGTGTCAGTATTTACAGGGAGTCCACGGAGAGAGTGTCAATATTTACAGGATGTCCCTGGGGAGTGTGTCAGTATTTACAGCGTGTCCCTGGAGCGTTACTCAGTATTTACAGGATGACCCGGGAGAGTGTGTCAGTATTTACACGATGGCCCCGGAAAGTATGTCACTGTTTACAGGGTGTCCATGGAAAGTGTGTCTGTATTTGCACGATGTCCACGGAGAGTCTGTCAGTGTTTACAGGATATCCGCGGAGAGTGGTACAGTATTTACAAGATGTCCCTGGGGAGTGTGTCAATGTTTACGGGATGTGCCTGTAGTGTTGTCAGTATTTACAGGATGACCCGAGAGAGTTTGTCAGTATTTACACGATGGCCCCGGAATTGTGTCAATATTTACTAGATATCCTTGAAGAGTGTGTCAGTATTTAAATGATGTCCCTGGAAAATATGTCAGTGTTTACAGAATGATCCCAGACAGGGTGTCAATTTTCACAGGATGTCCAGGGAGAGTGTGTCACTTTTTACAGGGTGTCCACGGAGAGATTGTCAATATTGACAGGATGTCCCTGGGGAGTGTGTCAGTATTTACAGGGTGTTCCTGGAGCGTTTCTCAGTATTTACAGGATGACCCCGGAGAGTGTGTCAGTATTTATAGGATGTCCCGAGAGAGTGTGTCAGTATTTAAATGATGTCCCTGGTGAATGTGTCAGTGTTTACAGAATGATCCCAGAGAGTGTGTCAATATTCACAGGATGTCCAGGGAGAGTGTGTCACTTTTTACAGGGTGTCCACGGAGAATGTGTCAGTGTTTACATGATGCCCACAGAGAGAGGTACAGTATTTACAGGATGTCCAGGGAGAGTGTGTCTGTATTTACAGGATGTCCCCGGAGAGTGTGTCAGGATTTACAGGATGTCCCCGGAGAGTGTGTCAGTATTTACAGGATGTCCAGGGAGAGTGTGCCAGTATTTACAGGATGTCCCTGGAGAGTGTGTCAATATTTACAGGATGTCCCTGGAGAATGTGTCAGTATTTACAGGATGTCCACAGAGAGTGTGTCAGTATTTACAGGATGTCCGCGGAGAGTGTGTCAGCATTTACAGGATGTCCAAGGAGATTGTGTCAGTAATTACACGATTGTCCCGGACAGTATGTCACTTTTTACAGTGTGTCCACGGAGAGTGTGTCAGTATTTACGGGTTATCTCGGGAGATTGTGTCAGTATTTACAAGATATCCTTGGGGAGTGTGTCAGTATTTACAGGATGTCCCTGGAGAGTGTGTCAGTATTTAAATGATGTCTATAGAGAGTGTGTCAATGTTTACATAATGATCCCAGAAACTGTGTCAATATTTACAGGATGTCACTGGGGAGTGTGTCAGTATTTAAATGAAGATCCCGGAGTGTGTGTCAGTATTTACTGGCCATCCTTGGAGAGCGTGTAACTTTTTACACGGTGTCCACGGAGAGAGCGTCAGTATTTACACGTTTTCTCGGGAGGTTGTTTCAGTATTTACAAGATGTCCTTGGGCAGTGTGTCAGTATTTACTGTGTAACCCTGGAGAGATTCTCAGTATTTACAGGATGACCCCGGAGAGTGTGTCAATATTAACAGGATGACCTCGGAGAGTGTGTCAGCATTTGCACGATGGCCCCGGAGTGTGTGTCAGTATTTACTGGACATCCTTGGAGAGTGTGTAACTTTTTACACGGTGTCCACGGAGAGTGTGTCAGTATTTACAGGTTTTCTCGGGAGGTTGTGTCAGTATGTACAAGATGTCCTTGGGCAGTGTGTCAGTATTTACTGGATGTCCCTGGAGAGTGTCTCAGTATTTACAAGATGTCCCTGGAGAGTGTGTCAGTATTTACAGGGAGTGCACGGAGAGAGTGTCAATATTTACAGGATGTCCCTGGTGAGTGTGTCAGTATTTACAGGGTGTCCCTGGAGAGTTTCTCAGTATTTACAGGATGAACCCCGAGAATGTGTCAGTATTTATAGGATGACCCGGGAGAGTGTGTCAGTATTTACACGATGGCCCCGGAGAGTATGTCACTGTTTACAGGGTGTCCACGGAGAGTGTGTCTGTATTTGCACGATGTCCACGGAGAGTCTGTCAGTCTTTACAGGATATCCGCGGAGAGTGGTACAGTATTTACAAGATGTCCCTGGGGAGTGTGTCAGTATTTACAGGATGTGCCTGTAGAGTTGTCAGTATTTACAGGATGTCTCGGGAGGTTGTGTCAGTATTTACAAGATGTCCTTGGGCAGTGTCTGAGTATTTACAGGTTGAACCTGGAGAGTGTGTCAGTATTTACAGGTTGTCCACAGAGAGTTTGCCTGTATTCACAGCATGTCCACAGAGAGTTTGTCAGTATTTACAGGATGTCCACAGAGAGTGTGTCAGTATTTACAGGATGTCCCTGGAGGGTTTCTCAGTATTTACAGGATGTCCACAGAGAGTTTGTCTGCATTTGCAGGATGTCCCTGGAGTATGTGTCAGTTACTACAGGATGTTCCCAGAGAGTGTGTCAGTATTTACAGGGTGTCCCCGGAGAGTGTGTCAGTATTTACAAGATATCCCAGTAGAGTGTGTCAGTAATTACAGCATGTCCCAGTAGAGTGTGTCAGTATTTACAAGATGTCCCCGGAGAGTGTGTCAATATTTACAGGATGACCCTGGAGAGTGTGTCAGTATTTACACGCAGGCCCCAGATAGTGTGTCAATATTGACAGTAAGTACCCCCAGAGTGTATCACTATTTACAGGGTATCCACGGAGAGTGTGTCTGTATTTGCAGGATGTCCACGGAGAGTGTGTCAGCGTTTACAGGATGTCCCTGGAGAGTGTGTCTGTGTTTGCGGAATATCCAGGTGGAGTGTGTCAGTATTGACAGGATGTCCCTGGAGTGTGTGTCAGTATTTACAGGATGTCCCTGGAGAGTGTGTCAGTATTTACAGAATGTCCCCGGAGAGTGTGTCAGTATTTACAAGATGTCCCTGGAGAGTGTGTCAGTATTTACACGATGTCCCTGGAGAGTTGTCACTATTTACAAGATGTCCCTGGAGAGTTGTCACTATTTACAAGATGTCCCTGGAGAGTGTGTCAGTATTTACAGGATGTCCCTGGAGAGTGTGTCAGTATTTACAGGGTGTCCACGGAGAGCGTGTCAGTATTTACTAGATGTGCTTGGGGAGTGTATCAGTATTTACAGATGTCCATGGACAGTGTGTCAGTATTTACTGGATGTCCACTGAGAGTGTGTCAGTATTTACAAGATGTCCCTGGAGTGTGTGTCAGTATTTACAGAATGTCCACGGAGAGTGTGTCATTATTACAAGATGTCCCTGGGGAGTATGTCAGTATTTGCAGGATGTCCACAGACAGTGTGTCAGTATTTACAGAATGTGCCTGGAGAGTGTGTCAGTATTTGCAGGATGTCCACGGAGAGTGTGTCAATGTTTACGGGATGTTCTTGGAGAGTTTGTCAGTATTTTCAGGATGTTCTTGGAGAGTGTGCCGGTATTTACAAGATGTCCACGGAGAATGTGTCAGTATTTACAATATGTCCTTGGAGAGTGTGTCAGTATTTATAGGATGTCACTGGGGAGTGTGTCAGTACTTACACGATGACCCCGGAGAGTGTGTCACTTTTTACAGGGTGTCCACGGAGAGTGTGTTAGTATTTACAGGATGTCCACGGAAAGTGTGTCAGTATTTACGGGTTATCTCGGGAGATTGTGTCAGTATTTACAAGATTTCCTTGGGGCGTGTATCAGTATTTACAGGATGTCCCTGGAGAGTGTGTCAGTATTTACAGTTTGTTCCCAGAGAATGTGTCAGTATTTAAATGATGTCCCTGGAGAATGGGTCAGAGTTTACAGAATGATCCCAGAGAGTGTGTCAATATTTACAGGATGTCCCTAGGGAGTGTGTCAATATGTACAGGGTGTCCCTGGAGAGTTTCTCAGTATTCACAGGATGACCCCGGAGAGTGTGTCAGTATTTACAGGATGACCCCGGAGAGTGTGTCAGTATTTACAGGATAACCCCAGAGAGTGTATCAGTATTTACACGATGGCCCCGGAATGTGTGTCAGTATTTACAGGATATCACTGGAGAGTGTGTCAGTTTATACAGGATGTCCACGGAGAGTGTGTCAGTATTTACAGGATGTCCCTGGCGAGGTTGTCAGTATTCACAGGATGTCCCCGGAGAGTGCGTCAGTATTTACAGGATGTCCCTGGAGAGTGTGTCAGTATTTACAGAATGTCCCCGGAGAGTGTGTCAGTATTTACAAGATGTCCCTGGAGAGTGTGTCAGTATTTACACGATGTCCCTGGAGAGTTGTCACTATTTACAAGATGTCCCTGGAGAGTTGTCACTATTTACAAGATGTCCCTGGAGAGTGTGTCAGTATTTACAGGATGTCCCTGGAGAGTGTGTCAGTATTTACAGGGTGTCCACGGAGAGCGTGTCAGTATTTACGAGATGTGCTTGGGGAGTGTATCAGTATTTACAGATGTCCATGGACAGTGTGTCAGTATTTACAAGATGTCCCTGGAGTGTGTGTCAGTATTTACAGAATGTCCACGGAGAGTGCGTCAGTATTTACAAGATGTCCCTGGGGAGTATGTCAGTATTTACAGAATGTCCACTGAGAGTGTGTCATTATTTACAAGATGTCCCTGGGGAGTATGTCAGTATTTACAGATGTCCCTGGAGAGTGTGTCAGTATTTACACGATGTCCCTGGAGAGTTGTCACTATTTACAAGATGTCTCTGGAGAGTGTGTTAGTATTTACAAGATGTCCCTGGAGAGTGTGTCAGTATTTACAAGATGTCCCTGGAGAGTGTGTCAGTATTTACAGGGTGTGCTTGGGGAGTGTATCAGTATTTACAGATGTCCACTGAGAGTGTGTCAGTATTTACAAGATGTCCCTGGGGAGTATGTCAGTTTTAACAGGATGTCCACTGAGAGTGTGTCATTATTTACAAGATGTCCCTGGGGAGTATGTCAGTATTTGCAGGATGTCCACGGACAGTGTGTCAGTATTTACAGGATGTGCCTGGAGAGTGTGTCAGTATTTGCAGGATGTCCACAGAGAGTGTGTCAATGTTTACGGGATGTTCTTGGAGAGTGTGTCAGTATTTTCAGGATGTTCTTGGTGAGTGTGTCGGTATTTACAAGATGTCCACGGAGAATGTGTCAGTATTTACAATATGTCCTTGGAGAGAGTGTCAGTATTTATAGGATGTCACTGGGGAGTGTGTCAGTACTTACACGATGACCCCGGAGAGTGTGTCACTTTTTACAGGGTGTCCACGGAGAGTGTGTTAGTATTTACAGGATGTCCACGGAAAGTGTGTCAGTATTTACGGGTTATCTCGGGAGATTGTGTCAGTATTTACAAGATTTCCTTGGGGCGTGTGTCTGTATTTACAGGATGTCCCTGGAGAGTGTGTCAGTATTTACAGTTTGTTCCCAGAGAATGTGTCAGTATTTAAATGATGTCCCTGGAGAATGGGTCAGAGTTTACAGAATGATCCCAGAGAGTGTGTCAATATTTACAGGATGTCCCTAGGGAGTGTGTCAATATGTACAGGGTGTCCCTGGAGAGTTTGTCAGTATTTACAGGATGACCCCGGAGAGTGTGTCAGTATTTACAGGATGACCCCGGAGAGTGTGTCAGTATTTACAGGATAACCCCAGAGAGTGTATCAGTATTTACACGATGGCCCCGGAATGTGTGTCAGTATTTACAGGATATCACTGGAGAGTGTGTCAGTTTATACAGGATGTCCACGGAGAGTGTGTCAGTATTTACAGGATGTCCCTGGCGAGGTTGTCAGTATTCACAGGATGTCCCCGGAGAGTGCGTCAGTATTTACAGGATGTCCATGCAGAGTGTGTCAGTATTTACAGGATGTCCCTGGAGTGTGTGTCTGTACTTACAGCGTGATCACGGAGAGTGTGTCAGTATTCACAGGATGTCCACGGAGAGTGTGTCAGTATTTACATGATGTCCACAGAGAGTGTGGCAGTATTTACTGGATGTCCCTGGAGAGTGTGTCAGTATTTACAGGATGTCCCTGGAGAGTGTGTCGGTATTCACAGGATGTCCACGGAGAGTGTGTCAGTATTTACTGGATGTCCCTGGAGAGTATGTCAGTATTTACTGAATGTCCCTGGAGAGTGTGTCAGTATTTACAGGATGTCCCAGGAGAGTGTGTCAGTATTTACAGGGTCTACCCGGAGACTGTGTCACTATTTACAGGATGTCCATGGAGAGTGCGTCAGTATTTACATGATGTCCCTGGAGAGTGTGTCAGTGTTTACAGGATGTCCACTGAGAGTGTGTCAATATTTGCAGGATGTTCCTGGAGAATGTGTCAATATTTACAGGATGTCCACGGAAAGTGTGTCAGTATTTACAGGATGTCCCTGGAGAGTGAGTCAGTATTTACAGGATGTCCGCGGAGAGTTTGTCAGTATTTACAGGATGTCCCTGGAGCGTGTGTCAGTACTTACAGCGTGTCCACGGAGAGTGTGTCAGTATTTACAGGATGTCCACGGAGAGTGTGTCAGTATTTACAGGATGTCCCAGGAGAGTGTGTCAGTTTATACAGGATGTCCCTGGAGAGTGTGTCAGTTTATACAGGATGTCCACGGAGAGTGTGTCAGTATTTACAGGGTCTACCCGAAGATTGTGTCAGTATTTACAGGGTGTCCACGGAGAGTGTGTCAGTATTTATAGGATGTCCACGGAGTGTGCGTCAGTATTTACAGGATTTCCCTGGAGAGTGTGTCAGTATTTACAGGATGTCCCTGGAGACTGTGTCAGCATTTACAGGATGTCCCTGGAGAGTGTGCCAGCATTTACAGGATGTCCCTGGAGAGTGTGTCAGTATTTACAGGGTGTCCACGGAGAGTGTGTCAATGTTTAGAAGATGTCCACGGAGAGTGTGTCAGTGTTTACAGGGTGTCCCGGAGAGTTTGTCAGTATTTACACGATGACCCTGGGGAGTGTGTCAGTATTTACAGTGTGTCCCGGAGAGTTTGTCAGTATTTACAGATCACCCCGGAGAGTGTGTCAGTATTTACACGATGGCCCGGAGTGTGTGTCAATATTTACTGGATATCCTTGGAGAGTGTGTCAGTATTTAAGTGATGTCCCTGGAGAATGTGTCAGTGTTTTCAGATTGATCCCAGAGATTGTGTCAATATTTACAGGATGTCCAGGGAGAGTGTCACTTTTTGCAGGGTGTCCAGGGAGAGTGTGTCAGTTTTTACAAGATGTCCCTGGAGAGAGTTTCATTATTTACAGGATGTCCACGGAGAGTGTGTCAGTATGTACAAGATGTCCCTGGAAAGTGTGTCATTATTTACAGGATGTCCCTGGAGATTGTGTCAATATTTACAGGATGTCCACAGAGAGTTTGTCAGTATTTACAGATGTCCACAGAGAGTTTGTCAGTATTTACAAGATGTCCTTGGGGAGTGTGTCAGTATTTACAGGATGACCCTGGAGAGTGTGTCAGTATTTACAGGATGTCCACGGAGAGTGTGTCAGTATTTACAGGGTGTCCACGGAGAGTGTGTCAGTATTTACCGGATGTCCCTGGAGAGAGTGTCATTATTTACAGGATGTCCACGGAGAGTGTGTCAGTATGTACAAGATGTCCCTGGAAAGTGTGTCAGTATTTATAGGATGTCCCTGGAGATTGTGTCAGTATTTACAGGATGTCCACAGAGAGTTTGTCAGTAATTACAGATGTCCACAGGGAGTTTGTCAGTATTTACAAGATGTCCTTGGGGAGTGTGTCAGTATTTACAGGATGACCCTGGAGGGTTTGTCAGAATTTACAGGGAGTCCCCCCAGAGTGTATCACTATTTACAGGATGTCCACATTGAGTCTGTCAGTATTTACTGGAAGTTTCGGAACAGTGTGTCGGTATTTACAGGAAGTGTCGGGAGAGTCTTTCAGTATGTACAGGATGTCCACGGTCAGACTGTCAGTATTTACAGAATATCCATGGAGCGTGTGTTACTGTTTACAGGTGGCCCGGTAGAGTGTGTTCGGATTTGGAGCATGTCCACGGAGGGTGTTTCAGTATTAACAGGATATCCCTGGAGAATGTGTCAGTGTTTACAGGATGCCCACGGTGAGTGTGTCAGTATTTACAGGATGTCCCTCGAGATTGTGTCAGTATTTACAGGATGTCCCCAGAGAGTGTGCCACTATTTACAGGATATCCACGGAGAGTTTGTTGGCATTTACAGGATGTCCGCAAACAGTGTGTCAGTATATACAGGATGTCCCTGGAGAGTGTGTCATTGTTTACAGGATGTCCCTGGAGATTGTGTCAGTTTTTACAGGATGTCCACGGAGATTGTGTCAGCATTTAGAGGACGAACCGGAGAGTGTGTCATTATTAACAGGGTGTCCCCGGAGAGTGTGTCACTGTTTACCGGATGACCCCAGGAAGTGTGTCAGTATTTAGATGATGTCCCTGGAGAGTGTGTCAGTGTTTACAGAATGACCCCGTTTAGTGTGTCAGTATTTGCATGATGTCCCGGGAGAGTTTGTCAGTGCTTACAGGATGTCCATGGGGAGTTTGTCAGTGTTTACAGGATGTCCACGGAAAGTGTGTCAGTATTTACAGGATGTCCACAGACAGTGTGTCAGTATATATGGGATGTCGCTGGAGAGTGTGTCAGTATTTACAGGATGACCCCAGTTAGTGTGTCATTATTTACAGGATGTCCCTGGAGAATGTGTCAGTATATAGATGATGATGCCAGAGAGTGTGTCTATAGTTACAGAATCTCCCTGGAGCATGTGTCAGTATTTACAGGATGTCCCTGGAGAGTGTGTCTGTAGTTACAGAATCTCCCTGGAGCATGTGTCAGTATTTACAGGATGTCCCTGGAAAGTGTGTCTGTACTTACAGCATCTCACTGGAGCGTGGGTCAGTATTTACAGGATGTCCCTGGAGCGTGTGTCAGTATTGACTGGATGACCCCGGAGAGTGTGTCAGTATTTACAGGATGTCCCCGGAGAGTGTGTCAGTATTTACAGGATATTCCCGGAGTGTATCAGTATTTACGGGATGTCAGCGGAGAGTGTGTCAGTATTTACTGGGTCTCCACAGAGGGTGTGTCAGCATCTACAGGATGACTCCAGAAAATGTGTGCTTATTTACAGGGTGTTCCCGGAGAGTGTGTGAGCATTTTCAGGATGTCCCAAGTGTGTCTGTCAGTATTTACAGGATGACCCCAGAATGTGTGTCACTATTTACAAGAGGTACCTGGAGAGTGTGTCAGTGTTTACAGGATGTCCATGGAGAGTGTCTCAGGATTTAACGGATGTCCATGGAGAGAGTGTCAGATTTAACGGAATGTCTCGGGAGAGTGTGTCAGTATTTATGGGATGTGCAGGGAGAGTGTGTCAGTGTTTACAGGATGTCCCTGGAGAGTGTGTCTGTATTTACAGGATGTCCATGGAGAGTGGGTCAGTATTTACATGGTCTCCACGGAGAATGTGTCAGTATTTACTGTGTGTCCACGGAGAGTGTGTCAGTAATTACCGGACGTCCATGGAGAGTGTGTCAGTAGTTACAGGCTGTCCATGGAGAATGTGTCAATATTTAGAGGATGTCCACATTGTGTCAGTCCTTACAGGATGTCCCTGGAGAGTATGTCAGTATTTACTGTGTGTCCACGGAGAGTGTGTCAGTATTTACAGGTTCTCCATTTCGAGTGTGTCAGTATTTACAGGATGACCCAAGAAAATGTGTCTGTATTTACAGGGTATTCCTGGAGAGTGTGTGGGCATTTTCAAATGTTCCAAGTGTGTCTGTCTGTATTTACAGTGTGACACCGGAGAGTGTGTCAGGATTGAGAGGACATCCACGGAGAGTGTGTCAGTATTTACAGGATGTCCCTGGAGAGTGTGTCAGTATTTACAGGATGTCCCTGAAGAGTGTGTCAGTATTTACAGGTTGATCACGGAGAGTGTGTCAGTATTTACAGGATGTCCCTGGAGAGTGTGTCAGTATTTACGTGATGACCCCGGAGAGTGTGTCAGTGTTTACATGATGTCTCCAGAGAGTGTGTCAGTATTTATAGGATGAGTCGGTATTAACAGAACGTCCGCCGAGTGTGTGTCAGTATTACAGTTTGATCACGGAGAGTATGTCAGTATTTACAGGATGTCCCGGGAGAGTGTGTCAGTATTTACGTGATGAGCCCGGAGAGTGTGTCAGTATTTACAGGATGTCCTCGGAGAGTGTGTCAGTATTTACAAGATGTCCCGGGAGAGTGTGTCAGTATTTACATAATGTCCAAGGATAGTGTGTCTGTATTTACAGGATGTCCATGGAGAGTGTGTCAGTATTTACAGGATGTCCACAGAGAGTGTGTCAGTATTTCCAGGATGTCCCTGGAGAGTGTATCAGTGTTTACAGGATGTTGCTGGACAGTGTGTCAGTATTTACAGGATGTCCCTAGAGAGTGGGTCAGTATTTACAGAATGTCAATGGCAAGTGTGTCAGTGATTCCCAGATGTCCATGGAGTCTGTGTCAGTACTTACGGGATGTCCACAGAGAGTGTGTCAGTATTTACAGGTTCTCCATGGAGAGTGTGGCAGTATTTACAGGATGAACCGGAGAGTATGTTAGTATTTACAAGGTGTCCCTGGAGAATGTGTCAGTACTTACTGGATGACCTCAGGAAGTGTGTCAGTCTTTAAATGATGTCCCGGGAGAGTTGTCAGTATTTACAGGATGTCCCTGGAGAATGTGTCAGTATTTACAAGATGTCCCTGGATAGTGTGTCTGTGTTGGAGGATGTCCACGGAGAGTGTGCCAGTAGTTACAGTATGTACCTGGAGAGTGTGTCAGTAATTGCAGAATGTTCCTGGAGACTGTGACAGTATTTACCGGATGACCCCAGAGAGTGTGTCAGTATTTACAGGATGTCAAGGGAGAGTGTGTCAGTATTTACAGCGTGTTCAGGGAGAGTGTGTCAGTATTTACAGGATGTCCCTGGAGAGTGTGTCAGTATTTACAGGATGTCCCTGGATAGTGTGTCAGTGTTTACAGGGTGGTCACGGAGATTGTGTCAGTATTTACAGGATCTTCCTCGAGAGTGTGTGAGTATTTACAGGGTGTCCACGGAGAGTGTGTCAGTACTTACCGGATGACCCCAGGAAGTGTGTCAGTCTTTACAGGATGTCCAGGGAGAGTGTGCCAGTAATTACAGTATGTCCAGGGAGAGTGTGTCAGTACTTACAGGATATGCCTGGAGAATGTGTTAGTGTTTACAGGGTGTTCACGGAGATTGTGTCAGTAGTTACAGGATCTCCCTCGACAGTGTGCCAGTATTTACAGGGTGTCCACGGAGAGTGTGTCAGTACTTACCGGATGACCCCAGGAAGTGTGTCAGGATTTACATGATGTCCCGGGAGTGTGTGTCAGGATTTACATGATGTCCCGGGAGTGTGTGTCAGGATTTACAGGATGTCCGTGGAGAGTGTGTCAGTTTTAACAGGATGTCCCAGGAGAGTTTGTCAGTATTTACATGATGTCCGGGGGGAGTGTGTCAGTATTTACAGGATGTCCATGGAGAGTGTGTCAGTATTTACAGTGTCTCCCCAGAGATAGTGACAGTATTTACAGGACCACCCCGGAGTGTGTGTAAGTATTCACAAGATGTCCCTGGAGAGTGTGTCAGTATTTACAAGATGGCCCTGGAGAGTGTGTCAGTATTTCCAGGATGTCCCTGGAGAGTGTATCAGTATTTACAGAATGTCAACAGCGAGTGTGTCAGTGATTCCCGGACGTCCATGGAGTGTATGTCAGTACTTACGGGATGTTCACGGAGAGTGTGTCAGTCTTTACAAGATGTCCATGGAGAGTGTGTCAGTATTTACAGGGTCTCCACGGAGAGTGTGTCAGTATTTACTGTGTGTCCACGGAGAGTGTGTCAGAATTTACAGGTTCTCCATGGAGAGTGTGTCAGTATTTACAGGATGACCCCAGAAAATGTGTCTGTATTTACACGGTATTCCTGGATAGTGTGTGAGCATTTTCAGATATCCCAAATGTGTCTGTCAGTATTTACAGTGTGACACCGGAGAGTGTATTAGGATTGAGAGGACATCCACGGAGAATGTATCAGTATTTGCGGGATGTCGCTCGAGAGTGATATTATTAACAAGATACCCTGGGAGAGTGTGTCAGTATTTACAGGATGTCACCAGAGAGCATGTAAGTATTTACAGGATCACCGCAGAATGTGTGTCCATATTTACAGGTTGATCACTGAGAGTCTGTCAGTATTTACAGGAAGTCCCTGGAGAGTGTGTCAGTATTTACAGGATGTCCACTGAGAGTGTGTCAGTATTTACAGGATGAATCGGTGTGTGTCAGTATTTACATGATGACCCTGGTGAGTTTGTCAGTATTTACAAGATGTCCCTGGAGAGTTTGTCAGTATTTACAGGATGAACCGGAGTGTGTCAGTATTTACAGGGTGTCCCCGGAGAGTGTGTCATGATTTACAGGATGCCCATAGAGAGTGTGTCAGTTTAAACAGGATATCCCGGGAGAGTTTGTCAGTATTTACTGGATGTCCCTGGAGAGTGGGTCAGTATTTACAGGAAGTCCCTGGAGAGTGTGTCAGTATTTACATGATGACCCTGGTGAGTTTTTCAGTATTTACAAGATGTCCCTGGAGAGTGTGTCAGTATTTACAGGATGTCCCTGGAGAGTGTGTCAGAATTTACAGGATGAACCAGAGTGTGTCAGTATTTACAGGGTGTCCCGGGAGAGTGCGTCAGTATTTACAGAATGTCCCCGGAGAGTGTGTCATGAATTACAGGATGCCCATAGAGAGTGTGTCAGTTTTAACAGGATATCCCGGGAGAGTTTGTCAGTATTTACTGGATGTCCCTGGAGAGTGGGTCAGTATTTACAGGATGTCCGCTGAGAGTGTGTCATTATTCACAAGATGTCCCTGGATTGTGTGTCTGTGTTTGCAGAAGTCCACGGAGAGTGTGCCAGTATTTACAGGATATACCTGGAGAGTGTTTCAGTGTTTACAGGGTGTTCACGGAGATTGTGTCAGTATTTAGAAGGTGTCTCGGAAAGTGTGTCAGTATTTACCGGATGACCCCGGAGAGTGTTTCAGTATTTACAGGATGTCCACGGAGAGTGTGCCAGTACTTACAGTATGTCCCCACAGAGTGTGTCAGTATTTACAGGATGTCCAGGGAGAGTGTGTCAGTATTTACAGGATGACCCCAGGAAGTGTGTCTGTCTTTACCTGATGTCCCCGGAGAGTGTGTCAGTGTTTACAGGATATCCCTGGAGAGTATGTCATTGTTTACAGGATATCACTGGAGAGTATGTCAGTGTTTACAGGATATCACTGGAGAGTGTGTCAGTGTTTACAGGATGTCCCTGGAGAGTGTGTCAGTATTTACAAGATGTCCCTGGAGAGTGTGTCAGTATTTACAGGATGTCCACAGAGAGTGTGTCAGTATTTACAGGATGAACCAGGGTGTGTCAGTATTTACAGGATCTCCTCGGAGAGTGTGTCAGTATTTACAAGATGTCCAGGAGAGTGTGTCAGTATTTACATAATGTCCAAGTATAGTGTGTCTATATTTACAGGATGTCCCTGGAGAGTGTGTCATTATTTACCGGATGTCCCTGAAGAGTGTGTCAGTATTTACAGGATGTCCACGGAGAGTGTGTCAGTATTTCCAGGATGTCCCTGGAAAGTGTATCAGTGTTTACAGGAAGTTGCTGGACAGTGTGTCAGTGTTTACAGGATGTCCCTAGAGAGTGGGTCAGTATTTACAGGATGTCCCTCGAGAGTGTGTAAGTATTTATAGGATGACCCCGGAGAGTGTGTCAGTATTTACAGGAGGTCCTCAGATAGTGTGTCTGTATTTACAGGATATCCCTCGAGAGTGTGTCAGTATTTACAGGATGTCCACAGAGAGACTGTCAGTATTTTCAGGAGGTCCTCAGATAGTGTGTCTGTATTTACAGGATGTCCGCGGAGAGTGTGTCAGTATTTACAGGATGTCCCTCGAGGGTGTGTCAGTATTTACAGGATGTCCACAGAGAGTGTGTAAGTATTTTCATGAGGACTTCGGAAAGTGTGTCTGTATTTACAGGATGTCAGTGGAGAGTGGGTCAGTATTTACTGCGTCTCCACAGAGAGTGTGTCAGCATCTACAGGATGACTCCAGAAAATGTGTGCTTATTTACAGGGTGTTCCTGGAGAGTGGGTGAGCATTTTCAGGATGTCCCAAGAGTGTCTGTCAGTATTCACAGGATGACCCCAGAATGTATGTCACTATTTACAAGAGGTACCTGGAGAGTGTGTCAGTGTTTACGGGATGTCCTTTGGGAGTGTATCAGTATTCACAGGATATCCCCAGAGAGTGTGTCAATATTTACAGGATAACACCGGAGAGTGTGTCAGTATTTACAGGATGTCCCTGTAGAGTGTGTCAGTATTTACAGGATGTCCCTCGAGAGTGTGTCATATTTACAGGATGTCCTCGGAGAGTGTCTCAGTATTTACAGGATGTCCCTGTAGAGTGTGTCAGTATTTACAGGATGTCCCTCGAGAGTGTGTCATATTTACAGGATGTCCTCGGAGAGTGTCTCAGTATTTACAGGATGTCCAGGGAGAGTGTGTCAGTATTTACAGGATGTCCCAGAGGGTTTGTCAATATTTACAGGATGTCCCTGGAGACTGTGTCAGTATTTAAAGGATGTCCACGGAGAGTGTGCCAGTAATTACTGTATGTACCCAGAGAGTGTGTCAGTATTTACAGTACGTCCCTGGAGAGTGTTTCACTACTTACAGGATATGCCTGGAGAGTGTGTTAGTGTTTACAGGGTGTTCACGGAGATTGTGACAGTAGTTACAGGATCTCCCTCGACAGTGTGTCAGTATTTACAGGGTGTCCACGGAGAGTGTGTCAGTACTTACCGGATGACCGCAGGAAGTGTGTCAGTCTTTACATGATGTCCCGGGAGTGTGTGTCAGGTTTTACATGATGTCCCGGGAGTGTGTGTCAGGATTTACATGATGTCCCGGGAGCGTGTGTCAGGATTTACAGGATGTCCGTGGAGAGTGTGTCAGTTTTAACAGGATGTTCCGGGAGGGTTTGTCAGTATTTACATGATGTCGGGGGGAGTGTGTCAGTATTTGCTTAATGTCCAAGGATAGCGTGTCTGTATGTACAGGATGTCCATGGAGAGTGTGGCATTATTTACAAGATGTCCACGGAGAGTGTGTCAGTATTTACTGGGTCTCCCCAGAGATAGTGACAGTATTTACAGGACCACCCCGGAGAGTGTGTAAGTATTTACAAGATGTCCCTGGTGAGTGTGTCAGTATTTACAGGATGTCCATGGAGATTGTGTCAGTATTTACAGGGTCTCCACGGAGAATGTGTCAGTATTTATTGTGTTTCCACGGAGAGTGTGTCAGAATTTACAGGTTCTCCATGGACAGTGTGTCAGTATTTACAGGATGACCCCAGAAAATGTCTGTATTTACAGGGTATTCCTGGAGAGTGTGTGAGCATTTTCAGATGTCCCAAGTGTGTCTGTCTGTATTTACAGTGTGACACCGGAGAGTGTGTTAGGATTGTGAGGACATCCACGGAGAGTGTCTCAGTATTTGCGGGATGTCCCTCGACAGTGTTATTACTAACAAGATACCCTGGGAGAGTGTGTCAGTATTTACAGGATGTCACCAAAGAGCATGTAAGTATTTACAGGATCACGGCAGAATGTGTGTCCATATTTACAGGTTGATCACCGAGAGTCTGTCAGTATTTACATGATGACCCTGGTGAGTTTGTCAGTATTTACAAGATGTCCCTGGAGAGTGTGTCAGTATTTACAGGATGTCCACAGAGAGTGTGTCAGTATTTACAGGATGAACCGGAGTGTGTCAGTATTTACAGGGTGTCCCGGGAGAGGGTGTCAGTATTTACAGGATGTCCCCGGAGAGTGTGTCATGATTTACAGGATGCCCATAGACAGTGTGTCAGTTTTAACAGGATATCCCAGGAGAGTTTGTCAGTATTTACTGGATGTCCCTGGAGAGTGGGTCAGTATTTACAGGATGTCCGCTGAGAGTGTGTCATTATTTACAAGATGTCCCTGGATAGTGTGTCTGTGTTTGCAGAAGTCCACGGAGAGTATGCCAGTATTTACAGCGTGTTCACGGAGAGTGTGTCAGTATTTACAGGATATACCTGGAGAGTGTGTCAGTGTTTACAGGGTGTTCACGGAGATTGTGTCAGTATTTAGAAGGTGTCTCGGAAAGTGTGTCAGTATTTACCGGATGACCCCGGAGAGTGTTTCAGTATTTACAGGATGTCCACGGAGAGTGTGCCAGTAGTTACAGTATATCCCCACAGAGTGTGTCAGTATTTACTGGATGTCCAGGGAGAGTGTGTCAGTATTTACAGGATGTCCCTGGATAGTGTGTCTGTGTTTGCAGAAGTCCACGGAGAGTATGCCAGTATTTACAGGATATACCTGGAGAGTGTGTCAGTGTTTACAGGGTGTTCATGGAGATTGTGTCAGTATTTAGAAGGTGTCTCGGAAAGTGTGTCAGTATTTACCGGATGACCCCGGAGAGTGTTTCAGTATTTACAGGATGTCCACGGAGAGTGTGCCAGTAGTTACAGTATGTCCCCACACAGTGTGTCAGTACTTACTGGATGTCCAGGGAGAGTGTGTCAGTATTTACAGGATGTCCCCGGAGAGTGTTTCAGTATTTACAGGATGACCCCAGGAAGTGTGTCTGTCTTTACCTGATTTCCCCGGAGAGCTTGTCAGTGTTTACAGGATATCCCTGGAGAGTATGTCAGTGTTTACAGGATATCACTGGAGAGTATGTCAGTGTTTACAGGATATCACTGGAGAGTGTGTCAGTGTTTACAGGATGTCCCTGGAGAGTGTGTCAGTATTTACAGGATGTCCCTCGAGAGTGTGTCATATTTACAGGATGTCCTCGGAGAGTGTCACAGTATTTACAGGATGTCCCTGTAGAGTGTGTCAGTATTTACAGGATGTCCCTCGAGAGTGTGTCATATTTACAGGACGTCCTCGGAGAGTGTCTCAGTATTTACAGGATGTCCAGGGAGAGTGTGTCAGATTTAACCGGATGTCCCGGGAGAGTGTGTCAGTATTTACAGGATGTCCCAGAGGGTTTGTCAATATTTACAGGATGTCCCTGGAGACTGTGTCAGTATTTAAAGGATGTCCACGGAGAGTGTGCCAGTAATTACAGTATGTACCCAGAGAGTGTGTCAGTATTTACAGTATGTCCCAGGAGAGTGTTTCAGTACTTACAGGATATGCCTGGAGAGTGTGTTAGTGTTTACAGGGTGTTCACGGAGATTGTGACAGTAGTTACAGGATCTCCCTCGACTGTGTGTCAGTATTTACACGGTGTCAGTATTTACCGGATGACCGCAGGAAGTGTGTCAGTCTTTACAGGATGTCCCTCGAGAGTGTGTCAGTATTTATAGGATGACCCCGGAAAGTTTGTCAGTATTTACAGGAGGTCCTCAGATAGTGTGTCTGTATTTACAGGATATCCCTCGAGAGTGTGTCAGTATTTACAGGATGTCCACAGAAACTGTCAGTATTTTCAGGAGGTCCTCAGATAGTGTGTCTGTATTTACAGGATGTCCGCGGAGAGTGTGTCAGTATTTACAGGATGTCCCTCGAGAGTTTGTCAGTATTTACAGGATGTCCACAGAGAGTGTGTAAGTATTTTCATGAGGACTTCGGAAAGTGTGTCTGTATTTACAGGATGTCAGTGGAGAGTGGGTCAGTATTTACTGCGTCTCCACAGAGAGTGTGTCAGCATCTACAGGATGACTCCAGAAAATGTGTGCTTATTTACAGGGTGTTCCTGGAGAGTGGGTGAGCATTTTCAGGATGTCCCAAGAGTGTCTGTCAGTATTCACAGGATGACACCAGAATGTATGTCACTATTTACAAGAGGTACCTGGACAGTGTGTCAGTATTTACAGGATGTCCTTTGGGAGTGTATCAGTATTCACAGGATATCCCCAGAGAGTGTGTCAGTATTTACAGGATAACACCGGAGAGTGTGTCAGTATTTACAGGATGTCCCTGTAGAGTGTGTCAGTATTTACAGGATGTCCCTCGAGAGTGTGTCATACTTACAGGATGTCCTCGGGGAGTGTCTCAGTATTTACAGGATGTCCCTGTAGAGTGTGTCAGTATTTACAGGATGTCCCTCGAGAGTGTGTCATATTTACAGGATGTCCTCGGAGAGTGTCTCAGTATTTACAGGATGTCCAGGGAGAGTGTGTCAGATTTAACTGGATGTCCCGGGAGAGTGTGTCAGTATTTACAGGATGTCCCAGAGGGTTTGTCAATATTTACAGGATGTCCCTTGAGACTGTGTCAGTATTTAAAGGATGTCCACGGAGAGTGTGCCAGTAATTACAGTATGTACCCAGAGAGTGTGTCAGTATTTACAGGATGTCCCGGGAGAGTGTTTCAGTACTTACAGGATATGCCTGGAGAGTGTGTTAGTGTTTACAGGGTGTTCACGGAGATTGTGACAGTAGTTACAGGATCTCCCTCGACAGTGTGTCAGTATTTACAGGGTGTCCACGGAGAGTGTGTCAGTACTTACCGGATGACCGCAGGAAGTGTGTCAGTCTTTACATGATGTCCCGGGAGTGTGTGTCAGGATTTACATGATGTCCCGGGAGTGTGTGTCAGGAATTACAGGATGTCCGTGGAGAGTGTGTCAGTTTTAACAGGATGTCCCGGGAGGGTTTGTCAGTATTTACATGATGTCGGGGGGAGTGTGTCAGTATTTGCTTAATGTCCAAGCATAGCGTGTCTGTATGTACAGGATGTCCATGGAGAGTGTGGCATTATTTACAAGATGTCCACGGAGAGTGTGTCAGTATTTACAACGTCTCCCCAGAGATAGTGACAGTATTTACAGGACCACCCCGGAGAGTGTGTAAGTATTTACAAGATGTCCCTGGAGAGTGTGTCAGTATTTACAGGATGTCCATGGAGATTGTGTCAGTATTTACAGGGTCTCTACGGAGAATGTGTCAGTATTTATTGTGTGTCCACGGAGAGTGTGTCAGAATTTACAGGTTCTCCATGGAGAGTGTGTCAGTATTTACAGGATGACCCCAGAAAATGTGTCTGTATTTACATGGTATTCCTGGAGAGTGTGTGAGCATTTTCAGATGTCCCAAGTGTGTCTGTCAGTATTTACAGTGTGACACCGGAGAGTGTGTTAGGATTGTGAGGACATCCACGGAGTGTGTCTCAGTATTTGCGGGATGTCCCTCGAGAGTGTTATTATTAACAAGATACCCTGGGAGAGTGTGTCAGTATTTACAGGATGTCACCAGAGAGCATGTAAGTATTTACAGGATCACCGCAGAATGTGTGTCCATATTTACAGGTTGATCACCGAGAGTCTGTCAGTATTTACATGATGACCCTGGTGAGTTTGTCAGTATTTACAAGATGTCCCTGGAGAGTGTGTCAGTATTTACAGGATGTCCACAGAGAGTGTGTCAGTATTTACAGGATGAACCAGGGTGTGTCAGTATTTACAGGATCTCCTCGGAGAGTGTGTCAGTATTTACAAGATGTCCGGGAGAGTGTGTCAGTATTTACATAATGTCCAAGTATAGTGTGTCTATATTTACAGGATGTCCCTGGAGAGTGTGTCATTATTTACCGGATGTCCCTGAAGAGTGTGTCAGTATTTACAGGATGTCCACGGAGAGTGTGTCAGTATTTCCAGGATGTCCCTGGAAAGTGTATCAGTGTTTACAGGAAGTTGCTGGACAGTGTGTCAGTGTTTACAGGATGTCCCTAGAGAGTGGGTCAGTATTTACAGAATGTTAATGGCAAGTGTGTCAGTGATTCCCAGACGTCCATGGAGTGTATGTCAGTACTTACGGGATGTCCACAGAGAGTGTGTCAGTATTTACAGGGTCTCCACGGAGAATGTGAAAGTATTTACTGTGTGTCCACGGAGAGTGTGTCAGTATTTACAAGTTCTCCATGGAGAGTGTGTCAGTATTTACAGGATGACCCCAGAAAATGTGTCTGTATTTACAGGGTATTCCTGGAGAGTGTGTGAGCATTTTCAAATGTCCCAAGTGTGTCTGTTTGTATTTACAGTGTGACACCGGAGAGTGTGTTAGGATTGAGAGGACATCCACGGAGAATGTGTCAGTATTTGCGGGATGTCGCTCGAGAGTGTTATTATTAACCAGATGCCCTGGGAGAGTGTTTCAGTATTTACAGAATGTCACCAGAGAGCATGTCAGTATTTATAGGTTCACCGCAGAATGTGTGTCCATATTTACAGGTTGATCACGGAGAGTGTGTCAGTATTTACAGGATGTCCTGGAGAGTGTGTCAATATTTACAAGATGTCCCTGGAGAGTGTGTCAGTGTATACTGAATGTCCCGCGAGAGTGTGTCAGTACTTACCGGATGACCCCAGGAAGTGTGTCAGTCTTTAAATGATGTCCCAGGACAGTGTGGCAGTATTTACAGGATGAACCGGAGAGTATGTTAATATTTACAAGGTGTCCCCGGAGAATGTGTCAGTACTTACTGGACGACCTCAGGAAGTGTGTCAGACTTTAAATGATGTCCCGGGAGAGTTTGTCAGTATTTACAGGATGTCCCTGGAGAATGTGTCAGTATTCACAGATTGTCAATGGCAAGTGTGTCAGTGATTCCCGGACGTCCATGGAGTGTGTGTCAGTACTTATGGGATGTTCACGGAGAGTGTGTCAGTCTTTACAAGATGTCCATGGAGAGTTTGTCAGTATTTACAGGATGTCCCTAGACAGTGTCTGTATTTACAGGATGTCCACGGAGAGTGTGCCAGTATTTACAGTATGTCCCCAGAGAGTGTGTCAATATTTACACGATGTCCAGGGAGAGTGTGTCAGTATTTACAGGATATGCCTGGAGAGTGTGTCAGTGTTTACAGGGTGTTCACGGAGATTGTGTCAGTATTTACAAGGTGTCTCGGAAAGTGTGTCAGTATATACAGGATGTCCCTCGAGAGTGTGTCAGTATTTACAGGATGTCCCTCGAGAGTGTGTCATTATTTACAGGATGTCCCTCGAGAGTGTGTCAGTACTTACAAGATGAACTGGAGAGTGTGTCAGTATTTACAGGTTCTCCGTGGAGAATGTGTCAGTATTTACAAAATGTCCCCGGAGAGTGTGTCAGTGTTTACAGAATGTCCCGTGAGAGTGTGTCAGTGTATACAGGATGTCCCTGGAGAGTGTGTCAGTATTTACAGGATGTCCCTAGAGAGTGGGTCAGTATTTACAGATTGTCAATGGCAAGTGTGTCAGTGATTCCCGGACATCCATGGAGCGTGTGTCAGTACTTATGGGATGTTCACGGAGAGTGTGTCAGTCTTTACAAGATGTTCATGGAGATTGTGTCAGTATTTACAGGGTCTCCACGGAGAATGTGTCAGTATTTACTCTGTGTCCACGGAGAGAGTGTCAGAATTTACAGGTTCTCCACGGAGAGTTTGTCAGTATTTACAGGCTCTCCATGGAGAATGTGTCAGTATTTACAGGGTATTCCTGGAGAGTGTGTGAGCATTTTCAGATGTCCCAAGTGTGTCTGTTTCTATTTACAGTGTGACACCAGAGAGTGTGTCAGGATTGAGAGGACATCCACGGAGAGTATGTCAGTGTTTGCGGGATGTCCCTCGAGAGTGTTATTATTAACAGGATGCCCTGGGAGAGTGTGGAAGTATTTACAGGATCACCGCAGAATGTGTGTCCGTATTTACAGGTTGATCACGGAGAGTGTGTCAGTATTTACAGGATGTCCCTGGAGAGTGTGTCAGTATTTACAAGATGTCCCTGGAGAGTGTGTCAGTGTTTACAGAATGTCCCTGGAAAATGTGTCAGTATATACAGGATGTCCCTGGAGAGTGTGTCGGTATTTACAGGATGTCCACGGAGAATGTGTCAGTATTAACAGGATGTCCGCCGAGGGTGTGTCAGTATTTACAATATGTCCCTGGATAGTGTGTCTGTGTTTGCAGGATGTCCATGGAGGGTGTGCTAGTAGTTACAGTATGTACCCAGACAGTGTGTCAGTATTTACAGGATGACCCTTGGGAGTGTGTCAGTATTTACAGGATGTCCCCAGAGAGTGTGTCAGTATTTACAGGATGTCCCTTGGGAGTGTGTCAGTATTTACAGGATGTCCCCAGAGAGTGTGTCAGTATTTACAGGATGTCAATGGCGAGTGTGTCAGTGATTCCTGGATGTCAATGGAGTGTATGTCAGTACTTATGGGATGTTCACAGAGTGTGTGTCAGTATTTACCGGATGACCCCATAGACTGTGTCAGTATTTATAGGATGTCCAGGGAGAGTGTGTCACTATTTACAGGATGTCCAGGGAGAGTGTGTCAGCATTTACAGCGTGTTCACGGAGAGTGTGTCAGTATTTACAGGATATACCTGGAGAGTATGTCAGTGTTTACAGGGTGTTCACGGAGATTGCGTCAGTATATACAGGATATACCTAGACAGTGTGTCAGTATTTACAGGATGTCCATGGAGAGTGTGCCAGTATTTACAGTATGTCCCCAGAGAGTGTGTCAGTATTTACACGATGTCCAGGGAGAGTGTGTCAGTATTTACAGGATATGCCTGGAGAGTGTGTCAGTGTTTACAGGGTATTCACGGAGATTGTGTCAGTATTTACAAGGTGTTTCGGAAAGTGTGTCAGTATTGACAGGATGTCCCTCGAGAGTGTGTCAGTACTTCAAAGATGAACTGGAGAGTGTGTCAGTATTTACAGGTTCTCCGTGGAGAATGTGTCAGTATTTACAGGATGACCCTGGAGTGTCAGTACATACCGGATGACCCCAGGAACTGTGTCAGTCCTTACATGATGTCCCGGGAGAGTGTGTCAGTATTTACAGGATATCCCCAGAGAATGTGTCAGTATTTACAGGATGTCCCTCGAGAGTGTGTCAGTATTTACAGAATGTTCCCAGAGAATGTGTCAGTATTTACAGGATGTCCCCGGAGAGTGTGTCAGTATTTATAGGATGTCCCCGGAGAGTGTGTCAGTATTTACAGGATGTCCCCGGAGAGTGTGTCAGTATTTACAGGATGTCCCTGGAGAGTGTGGAAGTATTTACAGGATCACCGCAGAATGTGTGTCCGTATTTACGGGTTGATCACGGAGAGTATTTCAGTATTTACAAGATGTCCCTGGAGAGTGTGTCAGTATTTACAAGATGTCCCTGGAGAGTGTGCCAGTGTTTACAGAATGTCCCGCGAGAGTGTGTCAGTATTTACGGGATGAACCGGACAGTATGTTAGTATTTACAAGGTGTCCCCGGAGAGTGTGTCAGTACTTACCGGATGACCCCATGAAGTGTGTCAGTCTTCAAATGAGGTCCCCAGAGAGTGTGTCAGTATTTACAGGATGTCCCTGGAAAATGTGTCAATATTTACAGGATGTCCCTGGAGAGTGTGTCGCTATTTGCAGGATGTCCACGGAGAATGTGTCAATATTAACAGGATGTCCACCGAGGGTGTGTCAGTATTTACAATATGTCCCTGGATAGTGTGTCTGTGTTTGCAGGATGTCCATGGAGAGTGTGCTAGTAGTTACAGTATGTACCCGGAGACTGTGTCAGTATTTACAGGATGTCCCTTGGGAGTGTGCCAGTATTTACAGTATGTCCCCAGCGAGTGTGTCAGTATTTACACGATGTCCAGGGAGAGTGTGTCAGTATTTACAGGATATGCCTGGAGAGTGTGTCAGTGTTTACAGGGTGTTCACGGAGATTGTGTCAGTATTTACAAGGTGTCTCAGAAAGTGTGTCAGTATTTACAGGATGTCCCTCGAGAGTGTGTCAGTACTTAAAAGATGAACTGGAGAGTGTGTCAGTATTTACAGGTTCTCCGTGGAGAATGTGTCAGTATTTACAGGATGACCCCGGAGTGTCAGTACTTACCGGATGACCCAGGAAGTGTGTCAGTCTGTACATGATGTCCCGGGAGAGTGTGTCAGTATTTACAGGATTTCCCCAGAGAATGTGTCAGTATTTACAGGATGTCCCTCAAGAGTGTGTCAGTATTTACAGAATGTCCCCAGAGAATGTGTCAGTATTTACAGGATGTCCCCGGAGAGTCTGTCAGTATTTACAGGATGTCCCCGGAAAATGTGTCAGTATTTACAGCATCTCCATGGAGAGTGTGTCAGTAGTTACAGGATGTCCCTCGAGAGTGTGTCAGTAATTACCGGATGTCCCCGGAGAGTGTGTCAGAATTTACAGGATATCCACAGAGAGTGTGTCAGTATTTAGGATGTCCCTGGAGAGTGTGTCAGTATTTACAGGATGTCCCTGGATCGTGTGTCAGTATTTACAGGATGTCACTGGAGAGTGTGTCAGTATTTACAGCATTTCGCTGGAGAGTGTGTCAGTATTTACAGGATGTCCCTGGAGAGTGTGTCAGTATTTACAGCATCACCCTGGAGAGTGTGTCAGTATTTACAGGATATCCCTGGAGAGTGTGTCAGTATTTACAGGATGTCCCGGGAAAGTGTATCAGTATTTACAGGTTGTGTCGGGAGATTGTGTCAGTATTTACAGGACGTCCATGGAGAGTGTGTCAATATTGACAGAATGTTCTAGGAGAGTGTGTCAGTATTTACAGGATGCCCAGGGATAGTGTGTTAGTGTTTACAGGATGTCCCGGGAGAGTGTTTCATTATTTACAAGATGACCACGGAGAGTGTGTCAGTTTTTACAGGATGTCCCCGGAGAGTGTGTAGTATTTACAGGATGTCTATTGAGAGTGTGTCAGTATTTAAAGATGTCCCGGGAGAGTGAGTCAGTATTTACAGGATGTCCATGGAGAGTGTGTCAGTATTTACAGGACATCCTTGGAGAGTGTCTTAGTATTTACAGGATGTCCAGTGACAGTGTGTCAGTGTTTATAGGATGTCCCCGGAGAGTGTGTCAGTATTTAAAGGATGTGCCCGGAAAATGTGTCAGTATTCTCAAGCTGTTCCCGGAGACTTTGCGAGTGTTTTCAGGAAGTTCCCAGAGTATCTGTCAGTATTTACAGTATAACCTCGGAGAGTGGGACAGTATTTACAGGTGGTACCAGTAAAATTTGTTAATATTGGCATGATGTCCCCGTAGAGCGTATCAGTTGTTACAGGATGTCCCCGGAGAGTGTGTCAGTATTTACAGGATGTCCCTGGAAAATGTGTCAGTATTTACAGGATGTCCCTGCAGAGTGTGTTAGTGTTTACAGAATGTCCCGCGAGAATGTGTCAGTGTTTACAGGATGTCCACGGAGAGTGTGTCAGTGTTTACAGGATGTCCCTTGGGAGTGTGTCAGTGCTTAGAGGATGTCCCTTGGGAGTGTGTCAGTATTTACAGAATGTCCTGCAAGAGTGTGTCAGTATTTACAGGGTGTCCATGGAGAGTGTGTCAGTATATACAGGGTGTCCAGGGAGAGTGTTTTAGTAATTACAGGACGTTCCAGGAGAGTGTGTCGGTATTTACAGTGTGACCCTGGAGAGTGTGTGAGGATTGAGAGAACATCCATGGAGATTGTCTCAGTATTTACGGGATGTTCCTTGAGAGTGTTATTCTTAACAAGATGTCCTGAGAAAGTGTCAGTATTTATAGGATGTCACCGGAGAGTGTGTCGGTATTTACTGGTTGTTAATGCTGAGTGTGTCAGTACTTACAGGATGTCCATGGAGAGTGTGTCTGTATTTACAGGGTGTCCATGGAGTCTGTGTCAGTGTTAAGAAAATGTCCTAGGAAGTGTTTCAATATTTACAGGATGTTCTAGGAGTTTGTCAGTATTTACTGGATGTCCCGGGAGAGTTTGTCAGTATTTACAGGATGGCCCGAGAGAGTTTGTCAGTATTTACAGGGTGTCCACAGAGAGTAGGTCAATATTTACAGGATGTCACCGGAGAGTGTGTCGGTATTTACAGGTTGTTAATACAGAGTGTGTCAGTATTTACCGGATGTCCATGGAGAGTGTGTCAGTATATACAGGATGTCCATGGAGAGTGTGTCAGTGTTTACAGGATGTCCCGGGAGAGTGAATCAGTATTTACAGCATCTCCCTGGAGAGTGTGTCAGTATTTCCAGGTTCTCCTTGGAGAGTATGTCAGTATTGACAAAATGTTCCAGGGGAGTGTGTCAGTATTTACAGGATGTCCCCGGAGAGTGTGTCAGTTTTTACAGGATGTCCCCAGAGATTGTGTCAGTATTTACAGGATGTCCCCAGAAAGTGTGTCAGTATTTACAGGATGTCCCCAGAAAGTGTGACAGTATTTACAGGATGTCCCCGGAGAGTGTGTCAGTATTTACAGGATGTCCCGGGAGTGTGTGTCAGTATTTACAGGATGTCCGCAGAGAGTGTGTCAGTCTTTACAGGATGTCCGCAGAGAGTGTGTCAGTCTTTACAGGATGTCCCGGGAGAGTGTGTCAGTATTTACAGGATGTCCCCGGAGAGTGTGTCAGTATTTACAGGATGTCCCTGGAGAGTTTGTCAGTATTTACACGATGCCCAGGAAGAGTGTGTTAGTGTTTACAGGTTGTTCCGGGAGAGTGTTTCACTATTTACAAAATGACCACGGAGAGTGTGTCAGTGTTTACAGAATGTCCCTGGAGAGTGTGTCAATATTTACAGGATGCCCACGAAGAGTGTGTCAGTATTTACAGGATGTCCATGGATAGTGAGTCAGTATTGACAGAATGTTCCAGGAGAGTGTGTCAGTATTTACGAAACGACCACGGAGAGTGTGTCAGTTTCTACAGAATGTCCCGGGAGCGTGTTTCAGTATTTACAAAATGATCACGGAGAGTGTGTCAGTGTTTACAGAATGTCCCGGGAGAGGGTGTCAGTATTTACAGGATATCCATGGAGAGTGTCTTAGTGTTTACAGGATGTCCAGTGACAGTGTGTCAGTGTTTATAGGATGTCCCCAGAGAGTGTGTCAGTATTTAGGAGGATGTCCCCGGAGAGTGTGTCAGTATTTACTGGATGTCCCTGGAAAATGTGTCAGTATCCACAAGCTATTTCCAGAGAGTTTGCGAGTGTTTTCAGGAAGTTCCCAGAATGTCTATCAATATTTACAGTATAACCCCAGAGAGTGGGACAGTATTTACAGGTGGTACCGGTAAAATTTGTTAGTATTGGCATGATGTCCCCGTAGAGTGTGTCAGTATTTACAGGGTGACCCTGGAGAGTGTGTCAGTATTTACAGGATGTCCCCGGAGAGTGTGTCAGTATTTGCAGGGTGTACCTGGAGAGTGTGTCAGTATTTACAGGGTCTCCCCGGAGAGTGTGTCAGTATTTACAGGATGTCCCCGGAGAGCGTGTCAGTATTTACAGGGTGTCCCTGGAGAGTGTGTCAGTATTTACAGGGTCTCCCCGGAGGGTGTGTCAGTATTTACAGGATGTCCCCGGAGAGTGTGTCAGTATTTACAGGCTGTCCACAGAGAATGTGACAGTATTTACAGGATGTCCATTGAGAGTGTGTCAGTATTTACAGGGTGTCCAGGGAGAGTGTGTCAGTATATACAGTGTGTGCAGGGAGAGTGTTTTAGTAATTACAGGACGTCCCAGGAGAGTGTGTCGGTATTTACAGTGTGACCCTGGAGAGTGTGTGAGGATTGAGAGAACATCCATGGAGATTGTTTCAGTATTTACGGGATGTTCCTCGAGAGTGTTATTCTTAACAAGATGTCCTGAGAAAGTGTCAGTATTTATAGGATGTCACCGGAGAGTGTGTCGGTATTTACTGGTTGTTAATGCTGAGTGTGTCAGTACTTGCAGGATGTCCATGGAGAGTGTGTCTGTATTTACAGGGTGTCCACGGAGTCTGTGTCAGTATTAAGAAAATGTCCTAGGAAGTGTTTCAATATTTACAGGATGTTCTACGAGTTTGTCAGTATTTACTGGATGTCCCGGGAGAGTTTGTCAGTATTTACAGGATGGCCCGAGAGAGTTTGTCAGTATTTACAGGGTGTCCACAGAGAGTAGGTCAATATTTACAGGATGTCACCGGAGAGTGTGTCGGTATTTACAGGTTGTTAATACAGAGTGTGTCAGTATTTACCGGATGTCCATGGAGAGTGTGTCAGTATATACAGGATGTCCATGGAGAGTGTGTCAGTATATACAGGGTGTCCAGGGAGAGTGTTTTAATAATTACAGGACGTCCCTGGAGAGTGTGTCAGTATTTACAGTGTGACCCCGGAGGGTGTGTGAGGATTGAGAGAACTCCATGGAGAGTGTGTCAGTATTTATGGGATGTCCCTCGAGACTGTTATTCTTAACAAGATGTCATGAGAAAGCGTCAGTATTTATAGGATGTCACTGGAGAGTGTGTCGGTGTTTACAGGTTGTTAATGTTGAGTGTGTCAGTATTTACAGGTCGTCCCTGGAGAGTGTGTCAGTATTTACAGGATGTCCACGTAGAGTTTGTCAGTGTTTATATGATGTCTCCAGAGAGTGTGTCAGTATTTACAACATGCCCTGGCGGGTGTGACAAGAGGTTCCTGAAGAGTGTGTCAGTGTTTACAAGATGTCCCCGGAGAGTGTGTAAGGATTTACAGGATGTCATGTAGAGTGTTTCAGCACTTACAGTTGTTAATGCCGAGTGTGTCAGTATTTACAGGATGTTAATGCCGAGTGTGCCAGTATTTACAGGATGTCCACGGAGACTTTGTCAGGATATATTGGGTGTCTGGGAGAGTGTTTTAGTAATTAGAGGATGTCCCGGAAGAGTGTGTCAGTATTTACAGGATAACCCTGGAAAATGTGTCAATATTTACTGGGTGTTCCTGGAGAGTGTGTGAGCATTTTCAGGATGTCCCCAGAGAATCTGTCAGTATTTACAATGTGACCCCAGAGAGTGTGTCAGTATTTACAGGTTGTTAATGCAGTGTGTCAGTATTTACAGGATGTTCATGGAGAGTGTGTCAGTATTTACAGGATGTCCATGGAAAGTGTGTCAGTATTTACAAGATGTCCGCAGAGAGTGTGTCAGTATTTCCAAGATCTGCACGGAGAGGGTGTCAGTATTTACAGGGTCTCCCTGGAGAGTGTGTCAGTATTTACAGGATGTCCATGGACAGTGTGTCAGTATTTACAGGATGTCCATGGAGAGTGTGTCAGTATTTACCAGATGTCCGCAGAGAGTGTGTCAGTATTTACAAGATCTCCACGGAGAGTGTGTCAGTATTTACAGGATGTCCACGGAGAGTGTGTCAATATATACAGGGTGTCCCTGGAGAGTGTGTCAGTATTTACAGGGTCTCCCCGGAGAGTGAGACAGCATATACAGGATGACCATGGAGAGTGTGTCAGTATTTACAGGATATCCATGGAGAGTGTGTCAGTATATACAGGGTGTCCAGGGAGAGTGTTTTAGTAATTAAAGGACGTCCATGGAGAGTGTGTCGGTATTTACAGTGTTACCCCGGAAAGTGTGTGAGGATTGAGAGAACATCCATGGAGAGTGCATTAGTATTTACGCGATGTTCCTCGAGAGTGTTATTCTTAACAAGATGTCCTGAGAAAGTGTCAGTGTTTATAGGATGTCACCAGAGAGTGTGTCGGTATTTACAGGTTGTTAATGCAGAGTGTGTCAGTACTTACAGGATGTCCATGGAGAGTGTGTCAGTATTTACAGGATGTCCATGGAGAATGTGTCAGTATTTACAGGATGTCCATGGAGAATGTGTCAGTATTTACAGTATGTCCATGGAAAGTGTGTCAGCATTCACAGGGTGTCCTCGGAGTCTGTATCAGTATTAAGAAAATGTCCTCGGAAGTGTTTCAGTATTTACAGGATGTTCTACGAGTTTGTCAATATTTACTGGATGTCCCGGGAGAGTTTGTCAGTATTTACAGGATGTCCACAGCGAGTGAGTCAATATTTACAGGATGTCACTGGAGAGTGTGTCGGTATTTACAGGTTGTTAATACAGAGTGTGTCATTATTTACCGGATGTCCATGGAGAGTGTGTCAGTACTTACAGGGTGTCCATGGAGAGTGTGTCAGTATTTACAGGACGTCCACGGACAGTGTGTCAGTATTTACAGCATCTCCCTGGAGAGTGTGTCAGTATTTCCAGGATTTCCATGGAGAGTGTGTCAGTATTGACAGAATGTTCCAGAAGAGTGTGTCAGTATGTACAGAATGTCCCTGGAGACTTCATCAGTATTTACAGGATGCCCAGGGAGAGTGTGTTAGTGTTTACAGGATGTCCCGGGAGAATGTTTCAGTATTTACAAAATGACCACGGAGAGTGCGTCAGTGTTTACAGAATGTCCCGGAAGCGTGTGTCAGTATTTACAGAATGTCCTGGGAGAATGTGTCAGTATTTATAGGATATCCATGGAGAGTGTCTTAGTGTTTACAGGATGTCCAGTGACAGTGTGTCAGTGTTTATAGGATGTCCCCAGAGAGTGTGTCTGTATTTACGAGGATGTCCCCGGATAGTGTGTCAGTATTTACAGGATGTGCCCAGAAAACGTGTCAGTATCCACAAGCTGATCCCGGAGAGTTTGCGAGTGTTTTCAGGAAGATCCCAGAGTGTCTGTCAGTATTTAGGGTATAACCCCGGAGAGTGGGACAGTATTTACAGGTGATACCAGTAAAATTTGTTAGTATTGGCATGATGTCCCCGTAGAGTGTGGCAGTATTTGCAGGATGTCCACGGAGAGTGTGTCAGTATTTACAGGATGTCCCCGGAGAGTGTGTCAGTATTTGCAGGATGTCCACGGAGAGTGTGTCAGTATTTACAGGATGTCCCCGGAGAGTGTGTCAGTATTTACAGGATGTCCCCAGAGAGTGTGTCAGTATTTACAGGATGTCCCCGGAGAGTGTGTCAGTACTTAAAGGTTGTCCACGGAGAGTGTGTCAGTATTTACAGGATGTCTACGGAGAGTGTGTCAGTGTTTACAGGATGTCCATGGAGAGTGTGTCAGTATTTACAGGATGTCCATGGAGAGTGTGTCAGTATTTACAGGGTGTCCAGGGAGAGTGTTTTAGTAATTACAGGACGTCCCAGGAGAGTGTGTCGGTATTTACAGTGTGACCCCGGAGGGTGTGTGAGGATTGAGAGAACTCCATGGAGAGTGTGTCAGTATTTATGGGATGTCCCTCAAGACTGTTATTCTTAACAAGATGTCATGAGAAAGCGTCAGTATTTATAGGATGTCACCGGAGAGTGTGTCGGTATTTACAGGTTGTTAATGCTGAGTGTGTCAGTATTTACAGGATGTCCATGGAGAGTGTGTCAGTATTTACAGGTTGTCCATGGAGTCTGTGTCAGTATTAAGAAAATGTCCTCGGAAGTGTTTCAATATTTACAGGATGTTCTACTAGTTTGTCAGTATTTACTGGATGTCCCGGGTTAGTGTGTCAGTATTTACTGGACGTCCACGGAGAGTGTGTCAGTATTTACAGGATGTCCCTGGAGTGGGTGTCAGTAGTTACAGGATGTCCCTGGAGAGTTTGTCAGTATTTACAGGATGTCCCTGGAGAGTGTGTCAGTATTTACAGGATGTCCACGGAGAGTGTGTCAGTATTTTTTGGACGTCCACAGAGAGTGTGTCAGTATTTACAAGGTGTCCCTGGAGAGTGTGTCAATATTTACAGGACGTCCACGGAGAGTGTGTCAGTACTTACAGGATGTCCACAGAGAGTGTGTCAGTATTTACAGGATGTCCACGGAGAGTGTGTCACTATTTACAAGGTGTCCCTGGAGAGTGTGTCAGTATTTACAGGTCGCCCATGGAGAGAGTGTCAGTATTTACAGGATGTCCACAGAGAGTGGGTCAATATTTACAGGATGTCACCGGAGAGTGTGTCGGTATTTACAGGTTGTTAATACAGAGTGTGTCAGTATTTACCGGATGTCCATGGAGAGTGTGTCAGTATTTACCGGATGTCCATGGCGAGTGTGTCAGTGTTTACAGGATTTCCCCGGTGAGTATGTCAGTACTTACAGCATCTCCCTGGAGAGTCTGTCAGTATTTACAGGATGTCCCTGGAGACTTCGTCAGTACTTACAGAATGGCCAGGGAGAGTGTATCAGTGTTTACAGAATGTCCCGGGAGAGTGTGTCAGTATTTACAGGATGTCAAGGGAGAGTGTGTTAGTGTTTACACGATGTCCCGGGAGAGTGTTTCAGTATTTACAAAATGACCACTGAGAGTGTGTCAGTGTTTACAGAATGTCCCGGGAGAGGGTGTTAGTATTTACAGGATGTCCAAGGAGAGTGTGTCAGTATTTACAGGATATCCATGGAGAGTGTCTTAGTGTTTACAGGATGTCCAGTGACCGTGTGTCAGTGTTTATAGGATGTCCCCAGAGAGTGTCTCAGTATTTACAGGATGTCCACGGAGAGTGTGTCAGTATTTACAGGATGTCCCGGGAGCGTGTGTCAGTATTTACAGGTTATCCATGGAGAGTGTCTTACTGTTTATAGGATGTCCAGTGACAGTGTGCCAGTGTTTATAGGATGTCCCCAGAGGTGTGTCTGTATTTACGAGGATGTCCCCGGAGAGTGTGTCAGTATTTATACGATGTGCCCAGAAAATGTGTCAGTATCCACAAGCTGTTCCCGGAGAGTTTTCAGGAAGATCCCAGAGGGTCTGTCAGTATTTACAGTAAAACCCCGTAGAGTGGGACAGTATTTACAGGTGGTACCAGTAAAATTTGTTAGTATTGGCATGATGTCCCCGTAGAGTGTGTCAGTATTTACAGGGTCTCCCCGGAGAGTGTGTCAGTATTTACAGGATGTCCCCGGAGAGTGTGTCAGTATTTACAGGATGTCCCAAGAGAGAATGTCAGTATTTACAGGATGTTCCCGGAGAGTGTGTCAGTATTTACAGGAAGTCCCCAGAGAGTGTGTCAGTATTGACAGAATGTTCCAGCAGAGTGTGTCAGTATTTACAGGAGATCCACGGAGAGTGTGTCAGTATTTACAAGGTGTCCCTGGAGAGTGTGTCAATATTTACAGGATGTTCTACGAGTTTGTCAGTATTTACTGGATGTCCCTGGAGAGTGTGTCAGTATTTACAGGATGTCCCGGGAGAGTGTGTCAATATTTACAGGACGTCCACGGAGAGTGTGTCAGTATTTACAGGAGATCCACGGAGAGTGTGTCAGTGTTTACAGGATGTCCACGGAGAGTGTGTCAGTATTTACAGGATGTCCCCAGAGAGTGTGTCAGTATTTACAGGATGTCCCTGGAGAGTGTGTCAGTATTTACAGGATGTCCATGGAGAGTATGTCAGTATTTACAGGATGTCCATGGAGAGTGAGTCAGTATATACAGGATGTCCATGGAGAGTGAGTCAGTATATACAGGGTGTCCAGAGAGATTGTTTTAGTAATTATAGGACGTCCCAGGAGAATGTGTCGGTATTTACAGCGTGACCCCGGAGGGTGTTGGAGGATTGAGAGAACTCCATGGAGAGTGTGTCAGTATTTATGGGATGTCCCTCGAGAGTGTTATTCTTAACAAGATGTCCTGAGAAAGTGTCAGTATTTATAGGATGTCACCAGAGAGTGTGTCGGTATTTACTGGTTGTTAATGCTGAGTGTGTCAGTATTTACAGGATGTCCATGGAGAGTGTGTCAGTATTGACAGAATGTTCCGGGAGAGTGTGTCAGTATTTACAGGATGTCCCTGGAGACTTCATCAGTATTTACAGGATGCCCAGGGAGAGTGTGTAAGTGTTTACAGGATGTCCCGGGAGAATGTTTCAATATTTACAAAATGACCACGGAGAGTGTGTCAGTGTTTACAGAATGTCCCGGGAGCGTGTGTCAGTATTTACAGAATGTCCCGGGAGAGTGTGTCAGTATTTATAGGATAACCATGGAGAGTGTCTTAGTGTTTACAGGATGTCCAGTGACAGTGTGTCAGTGTTTATAGAATGTCCCCAGAGTGTGTGTCAGTATTTACAGGATGTCCACGAAGAGTGTGTCAGTATTTACAGGATGTCCCGCGAGAGTGTGTCAGTATTTACTGGTTATCCCTGGAGAGTGTCTTACTGTTTACAGGATGTCCAGTGACAGTGTGTCAGTGTTTATAGGATGTCCCCAGAGAGTGTGTCTGTATTTACGAGGATGTCCGCAGAGAGTGTGTCAGCGTTTACAGGATGTCCCCGGAGAGTATGTCAGTATTTACCGCATCTCACTGGACAGTGTGTCAGTATTTACAGGATGTCTCTGGAGACTTCGTCAGTATTTACAGAATGGCCAGGGAGAGTGTGTCACTATTTACAGAATGTCTCGGGAGAGGGTGTCAGTATTTACAGGATGTCCATGGAGAGTGTGTCAGTATTTACATGATGTCCAGGGAGAATATGTCAGTATTTACAGGGTGTCCATGGACTCTGTGTCAGAATTAAGAAAATGTCCTCGGAAGTGTTTCAATATTTACAGGATGTTCTACGAGTTTGTCAGTATTTACTGGATGTCCCGGGAGAGTTTGTCAGTATTTACAAGATGTCCATGGAGAGTGTCAGTACTTACAGGATGTCTTGGGTGAATGTGTCAGTATTTAGTGGACGTCCACGGAGAGTGTGTCAGTATTTACAAGGTGTCCCTGGAGGGTGTGTCAATATTTACAGGACATCCACACAGAGTGTGTCAGTATTTACAGGATGTCCATGGAGAGTATGTCGGTATTTACAGGATGTCCACGGAGAGTGTGTCAGTCTTGACAAGGTATCCCTGGAGAGTGTGTCAGTATTTACAGGTCGCCCATGGAGAGTGTGTCAGTATTTACAGAATGTCTACAGAGAGTGTGTCAATATTTACAGAATGTCACCGGAGAGTGTGTCGGTATTTACAGGTTGTTAATACAGAGTGTGTCAGTATTTTCCGGATGTCCATGGAGAGTGTGTCAGTATTTACTGGATGTCCATGGAGGGTGTGTCAGTGTTTACAGGATGTCCCCGGAGAGTATGTCGTTATTTACAGCATCTCCCTGGAGACTGTGACAGTATTTACAGGATTTCCCTGGAGACTTTGTCAGTATTTACAGAATGGCCAGGGAGAGTGTGTCAGTATTTACAGGATGTCCAGGGAGAGTGTGTTAGTGTTTACAGGATGTCCAGGGAGAGTGTCTTAGTGTTTACAGGATGTCCAGTGACAGTGTGTCAGTGTTTATAGGATGTCCCCAGAGAGTGTGTCAGTATTTACAGGATGTCCACGGAGAGTGTGTCAGTATTTACAGGATGTCCCGGGTGAGTGTGTCAATATTTACAGGTTATCCATGGAGAGTGTCTTACTGTTTACAGGATGTCCAGTGACAGTGTGCCAGTGTTTATAGGATGTCCCCAGAGAGTGTGTCTGTATTTACGAGGATGTCCCCGGAGAGTGTGTCAGTATTTACAGGATGTGCCCAGAAAATGTGTCAGTATCCACAAGCTGTTCCCGGAGATTTTGCGAGTGTTTTCAGGAAGATCCCAGAGTGTCTGTCAGTACTTACAATATAACCCCTAGAGTGGGACAGTATTTACAGTTGGTACCAGTAAAATTTGTTAGTATTGGCATGATGTCCCCGGAGAGTGTGTCAGTATTTACCGGATGTCCCCAGAGAGAGTGTCAGTATTTACAGGATGTCCCCGGAGAGTGTGTCAGTATTTACAGGATGTCCCCAGAGAGTGTGTCAGTATTTACAGGATGTCCCCGGAGAGTGTGTCAGTATTTACAGGTTGTCCACGGAGAATGTGTCAGTATTTACAGGGTCTCCACGGAGAGTGTGTCAGTATTTACAGGATGTCCACGGAGAGATGTCAGTATATACAGGGTGTCCCTGGAGAGTGTGTCAGTATTTACAGGGTCTCCACGGAGAGAGTGTCAGTATTTACAGGGTCTCCCCGGAGAGTGAGTCAGTATATACAGGATGACCACGGAGAGTGTGTCAGTATTTACAGGATGTCCATGGAGAGTGTGTCAGTATTTACAGGATGTTCCTCGAGAGAGTTATTCTTAACAAGATGTCCTGAGAAAGTGTCAGTATTTATATAATGTCACCGGAGAGCGTTTCGGTATTTACAGGTTGTTAATGCTGAGTGTGTCAGTACTTACAGGATGTCCATGGAGAGTGTGTCAGTATTTACAGGATGTCCATTGAGAGTGTGTCAGTATTCACAGGGTGTCCTCGGAGTCTGTGGCAGTATTAAGAAAATGTCCTCGAATGTGTTTCAATATTTACAGGATGTTCTACGAGTTTGTCAGTATATACTGGATGTCCCGGGAGAGTTTGTCAGTATTTACAGGATGTCCCGGGAGAGCGTGTCAAAATTTACAGGACGTCCACAGAGAGTGTGTCAGTATTTACAGGATGTCCACGGAGAGTGTGTCAGTATTTACAGGATCTCTACAGAGAGTGGGTCAATATTTACAGGATGTCACCAGAGAGTGTGACGGTATTTACAGGTTGTTAATACAGAGTGTGTCAATATTTACCGGATGTCCACGGAGAGCGTGTCAGTATTTACCGGATGTCCATGGAGAGTGTGTCAGTGTTTACAGGATGTCCCCAGAGAGTATGTCAGTATTTACAGGACGTCCACGGACAGTGTGTCAGTATTTACAGCATCTCCCTGGAGAGTGAATCAGTATTTCCAGGATGTCCATGGAGTGTGTGTCAGTATTTACCGGATGTCCATGGAGAGTGTGTCAGTGTTTACAGGATGTCCCCGGAGTGTATGTCAGTATTTACAGGACGTCCATGGACAGTGTGTCAGTATTTACAGCATCTCCCTGGAGAGTGTGTCAGTATTTCCAGGATGTCCATGGAGAGTGTGTCAGTATTTACAGGATGTCCCTGGAGACTTCGTCAGTATTTACAAGATGCCCAGGGAGAGTGTGTTAGTGTTTACAGGATGTCCCGGGAGAATATTTCAGTATTTACAAAATGACCACGGAGAGTGTGCGAGTATTTACAGAATGTCCCGGGACAGTGTGTCAGTATTTACAGGATATCCATGGAGAGTGTGTCAGTATTTACAGGATATCCATGGAGAGTGTGTCAGTATTTACAAGGTGTCCCTGGAGAGTGTGTCAATATTTACAGGACATCCACGGAGAGTGTGTCAGTATTTACAGGGTCTCCACGGAGAGTGTGTCAGTATTTACAGGATGTCCACGGAGAGATGTCAGTATATACAGGGTGTCCCTGGAGAGTGTGTCAGTATTTACAGGGTCTCCATGGAGAGTGTGTCACTATTTACAGGGTCTCCCCGGAGAGTGAGTCAGCATATACAGGATGACCACGGAGAGTGTGTCAGTATTTACAGGATGTCCATGGAGAGTGTGTCAGTATTTACGGGATGTTCCTCGAGAGAGTTATTCTTAACAAGATGTCCTGAGAAAGTGTCAGTATTTATATAATGTCACCGGAGAGCGTGTCGGTATTTACAGGTTGTTAATGCTGAGTGTATCAGTACTTACAGGATGTCCAGGAGAGTGTGTCAGTATTTACAGGATGTCCATGGAGAATGTGTCAGTATTTACAGGATGTCCATGGAGAGTGTGTCAGTATGCACAGGGTGTCCTCGGAGTCTGTGTCAATATTAAGAAAATGTCCTCGAATGTGTTTCAATATTTACAGGATGATCTACGAGTTTGTCAGTATTTACTGGATGTCCCAGGAGAGTTTGTCAGTATTTACAGGATGTCCTGGGAGAGTGTGTCAAAATTTACAGGACGTCCAGGGAGAATGTGTCAGTATTTACAAGGTGTCCCTTGAGAGTGTGTCAATATTTACAGGACGTCCACGGAGAGTGTGTCAGTATTTACAGGATGTCCACGGAGAGTGTGTCAATATTTACAGGATGTCCACGGAGAGTTTGTCAGTATTTACAGGATCTCCACAGAGAGTGGGTCAATATTTACAGGACGTCCACGGAGAGTGGGTCAATATTTACAGGACGTCCACGGAGAGTGTGTCAGTATTTACAGGATGACCACGGAGAGTGTGTCGGTATTTACAGGTTGTTAATACAGAGTGTGTCTGTATGTACCGGATGTCCATGGAGAGTGTGTCATGGTTTACAGGATGTCCCCGGAGAGTATGTCAGTATTTACAGGACGTCCACGGACAGTGTGTCAGTATTTACAGCATCTCCCTGGAGAGTGAGTCAGTATTTCCAGGATGTTCATGGAGAGTGTGTCAGTATTGACAGAATGTTCCAGGAGACTGTGTCAGTATTTACAGGATGTCCCTGGAGACTTCGTCAGTATTTACAAGATGCCCAGGGAGAGTATGTTAGTGTTTACTGGATGTCCCGGGGGAATGTTTCAGTATTTACAAAATGACCACGGAGAGTGTGCGAGTGTTTACAGAATGTCCCGGGAGAGTGTGTCAGTATTTACAGAATGTCCCGGGACAGTGTCAGTATTTACAGGATATCCATGGAGAGTGTGTCAGTATTTACAAGGTGTCCCTGGAGAGTGTGTCAATATTTACAGGACATCCACGGAGAGTGTGTCAGTATTTACAGGATGTCCACAGAGAGTGTGTCAGTATTTACAGGATGTCCCCAGAGAGTGTGTCAGTATTTACAGGATGTCCCTGGAGAGTGTGTCAGTATTTACAGGATGTCCACGGAGAGTGTGTCAGTATTTACAGGATGTCCATGGAGAGTGTGTCAGTATTTACAGGATGTCCATGGAGAGTGTATCAGTATATACAGGGTGTCCAGGGAGAGTGTTTTAGTAATTACAGGACGTCCCTGGAGAGTGTGTCGGTATTTACAGTGTGACCCCGGAGGGTGTGTGCGGATTGAGAGAACTCCATGGAAAGTGTGTCAGTATTTATGGGATGTCCCTCGAGAGTGTTATTCTTAACAAGATGTCCTGAGAAAGTGTCAGTATTTATAGGATGTCACCGGAGAGTGTGTCGGTATTTCCAGGTTGTTACAGCTGAGTGTGTCAGTATTTACAGGATGTCCATGGAGAGTGTGTCAGTATTTACAGGGTGTCCATGGAGTCTGTGTCAGTATTAAGAAAATGTCCTCGGAAGTGTTTCAATATTCACAGGATGTTCTACGAGTTTGTCAGCATTTACTGGATGTCCCGGGAGTGTTTGTCAGAATTTACAAGATGTCCATGGAGAATGTCAGTATTTACAGGATGTCCCGGGTTAGTGTGTCAGTATTTACTGGACGTCCACGGAGAGTATGTCAGTATTTACAAGGTGTCCCTGGAGAGTGTGTCAATATTTACAGGATATCCATGGAGAGTGTGTCAGTATTTACAGGATGTCCACAGAGAGTGGGTCAATATTTACAGGATGTCAGCGGAGATTGTGTCGGTATTTACAGTTTGTTAATACAGAGTGTGTCAGTATTTACCGGATGTCCATGGAGACTTCGTCAGTATTTACAAGATGCCCAGGGAGAGTGTGTTAATGTTTAGAGGATGTCCCGGGAGAATGTTTCAGTATTTACAAAATGACCACGGAGAGTGTGTCAGTGTTTACAGAATGTCCCGGGAGAGTGTGTCAGTATTTACAGAATGTCCCGGGACAGTGTGTCGGTATTTACAGGATATCCATGGAGAGTGTGTCAGTATTTACAAGGTGTCCCTGGAGAGTGTGTCAATATTTACAGGACATCCACGGAGAGTGTGTCAGTATTTACAGGGTCTCCACGGAGAGTGTGTCAGTATTTCCAGGATGTCCATGGAGAGTGTGTCAATATTGACAGAATGTTCCAGGAGAGTGTGTCAGTATTTACAGGATGTCCCTGGAGACTTCGTCAGTATTTACAAGATGCCCAGGGAGAGTGTGTTAGTGTTTACAGGATGTCCCGGGAGAATGTTTCAGTATTTACAAAATGACCATGGAGAGTGTGCGAGTGTTTACAGAATGTCCCGGGAGAGTGTGTCAGTATTTACAGAATGTCCCGGGACAGTGTGTCAGTATTTACAGGATATCCATGGAGAGTGTGTCAGTATTTACAGGATATCCATGGAGAGTGTGTCAGTATTTACAAGGTGTCCCTGGAGAGTGTGTCAATATTTACAGGACATCCACGGAGAGTGTGTCAGTATTTACAGGGTCTCCACGGAGAGTGTGTCAGTATTTACAGGATGTCCACGGAGAGATGTCAGTATATACAGGGTGTCCCTGGAGAGTGTGTCAGTATTTACAGGGTCTCCACGGAGAGTGTGTCACTATTTACAGGGTGTCCCCGGAGAGTGAGTCAGCATATACAGGATGACCACGGAGAGTGTGTCAGTATTTACAGGATGTCCATGGAGAGTGTGTCAGTATTTACAGGATGTCCATGGAGAATGTGTCAGTATTTACAGGATGTCCATGGAGAGTGTGTCAGTATTCACAGGGTGTCCTCGGAGTCTGTGTCAATATTAAGAAAATGTCCTCAAATGTGTTTCAATATTTGCAGGATGATCTACGAGTTTGTCAGTATTTACTGGATGTCCCGGGAGAGTTTGTCAGTATTTACAGGATGTCCTGGGAGAGTGTGTCAAAATTTACAGGACGTCCACGGAGAGTGTGTCAGTGTTTACAAGGTGTCCCTTGAGAGTGTGTCAATATTTACAGGACGTCCACGGAGAGTGTGTCAGTATTTACAGGATGTCCACGGAGAGTGTGTCAGTATTTACAGGATGTCCACGGAGAGTTTGTCAGTATTTACAGGATCTCCACAGAGAGTGGGTCAATATTTACAGGACGTCCACGGAGAGTGTGTCAGTATTTACAGGATGACCACGGAGAGTGTGTCGGTATTTACAGGTTGTTAATACAGAGTGTGTCAGTATTTACAGGATGTCCATGGAGAGTGTGTCAGTATTTACGGGATGTTCCTCGAGAGAGTTATTCTTAACAAGATGTCCTGAGAAAGTGTCAGTATTTATATAATGTCACCGGAGAGCGTGTCGGTATTTACAGGTTGTTAATGCTGAGTGTATCAGTACTTACAGGATGTCCAGGAGAGTGTGTCAGTATTTACAGGATGTCCATGGAGAATGTGTCAGTATTTACAGGATGTCCATGGAGAGTGTGTCAGTATGCACAGGGTGTCCTCGGAGTCTGTGTCAATATTAAGAAAATGTCCTCGAATGTGTTTCAATATTTATAGGATGATCTACGAGTTTGTCAGTATTTACTGGATGTCCCAGGAGAGTTTGTCAGTATTTACAGGATGTCCTGGGAGAGTGTGTCAAAATTTACAGGACGTCCAGGGAGAATGTGTCAGTATTTACAAGGTGTCCCTTGAGAGTGTGTCAATATTTACAGGACGTCCACGGAGAGTGTGTCAGTATTTACAGGATGTCCACGGAGAGTGTGTCAATATTTACAGGATGTCCACGGAGAGTTTGTCAGTATTTACAGGATCTCCACAGAGAGTGGGTCAATATTTACAGGACGTCCACGGAGAGTGGGTCAATATTTACAGGACGTCCACGGAGAGTGTGTCAGTATTTACAGGATGACCACGGAGAGTGTGTCGGTATTTACAGGTTGTTAATACAGAGTGTGTCTGTATGTACCGGATGTCCATGGAGAGTGTGTCATGGTTTACAGGATGTCCCCGGAGAGTATGTCAGTATTTACAGGACGTCCACGGACAGTGTGTCAGTATTTACAGCATCTCCCTGGAGAGTGAGTCAGTATTTCCAGGATGTCCATGGAGAGTGTGTCAGTATTGACAGAATGTTCCAGGAGACTGTGTCAGTATTTACAGGATGTCCCTGGAGACTTCGTCAGTATTTACAAGATGCCCAGGGAGAGTATGTTAGTGTTTACTGGATGTCCCGGGGGAATGTTTCAGTATTTACAAAATGACCACGGAGAGTGTGCGAGTGTTTACAGAATGTCCCGGGAGAGTGTGTCAGTATTTACAGAATGTCCCGGGACAGTGTGTCAGTATTTACAGGATATCCATGGAGAGTGTGTCAGTATTTACAAGGTGTCCCTGGAGAGTGTGTCGGTATTTACAGTGTGACCCCGGAGGGTGTGTGCGGATTGAGAGAACTCCATGGAGAGTGTGTCAGTATTTATGGGATGTCCCTCGAGAGTGTTATTCTTAACAAGATGTCCTGAGAAAGTGTCAGTATTTATAGGATGTCACCGGAGAGTGTGTCGGTATTTCCAGGTTGTTAATGCTGAGTGTGTCAGTATTTACAGGATGTCCATGGAGAGTGTGTCAGTATTTACAGGGTGTCCATGGAGTCTGTGTCAGTATTAAGAAAATGTCCTCGGAAGTGTTTCAATATTCACAGGATGTTCTACGAGTTTGTCAGCATTTACTGGATGTCCCGGGAGTGTTTGTCAGAATTTACAAGATGTCCATGGAGAATGTCAGTATTTACAGGATGTCTCGGGTTAGTGTGTCAGTATTTACTGGACGTCCACGGAGAGTATGTCAGTATTTACAAGGTGTCCCTGGAGAGTGTGTCAATATTTACAGGATATCCATGGAGAGTGTGTCAGTATTTACAGGATGTCCACAGAGAGTGGGTCAATATTTACAGGATGTCAGCGGAGATTGTGTCGGTATTTACAGTTTGTTAATACAGAGTGTGTCAGTATTTACCGGATGTCCATGGAGAGTGTGTCAGTATTTACCGGATGTCCATGGAGAGTGTGTCAGTGTTTACAGGACATCCACGGAGAGTATGTCAGTATTTACAGCATCTCCCTGGAGACTGTGTCAGTATTTACAGGATGTCCCTGGAGACTTCGTCAGTATTTACAAGATGCCCAGGGAGAGTGTGTTAATGTTTAGAGGATGTCCCGGGAGAATGTTTCAGTATTTACAAAATGACCACGGAGAGTGTGTCAGTGTTTACAGAATGTCCCGGGAGAGTGTGTCAGTATTTACAGAATGTCCCGGGACAGTGTGTCAGTATTTACAGGATATCCATGGAGAGTGTGTCAGTATTTACAAGGTGTCCCTGGAGAGTGTGTCAATATTTACAGGACATCCACGGAGAGTGTGTCAGTATTTACAGGGTCTCCACGGAGAGTGTGTCAGTATTTACAGGATGTCCACGGAGAGATGTCAGTATATACAGGGTGTCCCTGGAGAGTGTGTCAGTATTTACAGGGTCTCCACGGAGAGTGTGTCAGTATTTACAGGGTCTCCCCGGAGAGTGAGTCAGCATATACAGGATGACCACGGAGATTGTGTCAGTATTTACAGGATGTCCATGGAGAGTGTGTCAGTATTTACGGGATGTTCCTCGAGAGAGTTATTCTTAACAAGATGTCCTGAGAAAGTGTCAGTATTTATATAATGTCACCGGAGAGCGTGTCGGTATTGATAGGTTGTTAATGCTGAGTGTGTCAGTACTTACAGGATGTCCATGGAGAGTGTGTCAGTATTTACAGGATGTCCATGGAGAATGTGTCAGTATTTACAGGATGTCCATGGAGAGTGTGTCAGTATTTACAGGGTGTCCTCGGAGTCTGTGTCAGTATTAAGAAAATGTCCTCGAATGTGTTTCAATATTTACAGGATGTTCTACGAGTTTGTCAGTATTTACAGGATGTCCCGGGAGAGTGTCAAAATTTACAGGACGTCCACGGAGAGTGTGTCAGTATTTACAGGAGGTCCACGGAGAGTGTGTCAGTATGTACAAGGTGTCCCTGGAGAGTGTGTCAATATTTACAGGACGTCCACGGAGAGTGTGTCAGTATTTACAGGATGTCCACGGAGAGTGTGTCAATATTTACAGGATGTCCATGGAGAGGGTGTCAGTATTTACTAGATGTCCCGGGAGAGTTTGTCAGTATTTACAGGATGTCCTGGGAGAGTGTGTCAAAATTTACAGGACGTCCACGGAGAGTGTGTCAGTATTTACAGGATGTCCCCGGAGAGTGTGTCAGTATTTACAGGATGTCCCCAGAGAGTGTGTCAGTATTTACAGGATGTCCCTGTAGAGTGTGTCATTTACATTTACATGATGTCCACGGAGAGTGTGTCAGTATTTACAGGATGTCCATGAAGAGTGTGTCAGTATATACAGGATGTCCATGGATAGTGTGTCAGTATATACAGGATGTCCATGGAGAGTGTGTCAGTATTTACAGGGTGTCTATGGAGTTTGTGTCAGTATTAAGAAAATGTCCTCGGAAGAGTTTGAATATTTACAGGATGTTCTACGAGTTTGTCAGTATTTACAAGATGTCCATGGAGAGTGTCAGTATATACAGGATGTCCCGGGTGAGTTTGTCAGTATTTACTGAACGTGCACGGAGAGTGTGTCAGTATTTACAAGGTGTACCTGGAGAGTGTGTCAATATTTACAGGACGTCCACGGAGAGTGTGTCAGTATTTACAGGATGTCCACGGAGAGTGTGTCAGTATTTCCAGGATGTCCACGGAGAGTGTGTCACTATTTACAAGGTGTCCCTGGAGAGTGTGTCAGTATTTACAGGTCGCCCATGGAGTGTGTGTCAGTATTTACAGGATGTCCACAGAGAGTGGGTCAATATTTACAGGATGTCACCGGAGAGTGTGGCGGTATTTACAGGTTGTTAATACAGAGTGTGTCAGTATTTACCGGATGTCCATGGAGAGTGTGTCAGTATTTACCGGATGTCCATGGAGAGTTTGTCAGTATTTACAGCATCTCCCTGGAGAGTGTGTCAGTATTTCCAGGATGTCCCTGGAGACTTCGTCAGTATTTACAGAATGCCCAGGAAGAGTGTGTCAGTGTTTACAGAATTTCCCAGGAGAGGGTGTCAGTATTTACAGGATGTCCATGGAGAGTGTGTCAGTATTTACAGGATGTCCCGGAGATTGTTTCAGTATTTACAAAATGACCACGGAGAGTGTGTCAGTGTTTACAGAATGTCCCGGGAGAGGGTGTCAGTATTTACAGGATATCCATGGAGAGTGTCTTAGTGTTTACAGGATGTCCAGTGACAGTGTGTCAGTGTTTAAAGGATGTCCCCGGAGAGTGTGTCAGTATTTACAGGATGTCCACGGAGAGTGTATCAGTATTTACAGGATGTCCCGGGAGAGTGTGTCAGCAATTACAGGTTATCTATGGTGAGTGTCTTACTGTTTACAGGATGTCCAGTGACAGTGTGTCAGTGTTTATAGGATGTCCCCAGAGAGTGTGTCTGTATTTACGAGGATGTCCCCGGATAGTGTGTCACTATTTACAGGATGTGCCCAGAAAATGTGTCAGTAGCCACAAGCTGTTCCCGGAGAGTTTGCAAGTGTTTTAAGGAAGATCCCAGACTGTCTGTCAGTATTTACAGTATAACCCCGGAGAGTGGGACAGTATTTACAGCAGGTACCAGTAATATTTGTTAGTATTGGCATGATGTCCTCGTAGAGTGTGTCAGTATTTACAGGGTCTCCCCAGAGAGTGTGTCAGTATTTACAGGATGTCCACGGAGAGTGTGTCAGTATTTCCAGGATGTCCACGGAGAGTGTGTCACTATTTACAAGGTGTCCCTGGAGCGTGTGTCAGTATTTACAGGTCGCCCATGGAGTGTGTGTCAGTATTTACAGGATGTCCACAGAGAGTGGGTCAATATTTACAGGATGTCACCGGAGAGTGTGGCGGTATTTACAGGTTGTTAATACAGAGTGTGTCAGTATTTACCGGATGTCCATGGAGAGTGTGTCAGTATTTACCGGATGTCCATGGAGAGTGTGTCAGTATTTACCGGATGTCCATGGAGAGTATGTCAGTATTTACAGCATCTCCCTGGAGAGTGTGTCAGTATTTCCAGGATGTCCCTGGAGACTTCGTCAGTATTTACAGAATGCCCAGGAAGAGTGTGTCAGTGTTTACAGAATTTCCCAGGAGAGGGTGTCAGTATTTACAGGATGTCCATGGAGAGTGTGTCAGTATTTACAGGATGTCCAGGGAGAGAGTGTTAGTGTTTACAGGATGTCCCGGAGATTGTTTCAGTATTTACAAAATGACCACGGAGAGTGTGTCAGTGTTTACAGAATGTCCCGGGAGAGGGTGTCAGTATTTACAGGATATCCATGGAGAGTGTCTTAGTGTTTACAGGATGTCCAGTGACAGTGTGTCAGTGTTTATAGGATGTCCCCGGAGAGTGTCTCAGTATTTACAGGATGTCCACGGAGAGTGTATCAGTATTTACAGGATGTCCCGGGAGAGTGTGTCAGTAATTACAGGTTATCCATGGTGAGTGTCTTACTGTTTACAGGATGTCCAGTGACAGTGTGTCAGTGTTTATAGGATGTCCCCAGAGAGTGTGTCTGTATTTACGAGGATGTCCCTGGAGAGTGTGTCACTATTTACAGGATGTGCCCAGAAAATGTGTCAGTAGCCACAAGCTGTTCCCGGAGAGTTTGCGAGTGTTTTCAGGAAGATCCCAGACTGTCTGTCAGTATTTACAGTATAACCCCGGAGAGTGGGACAGTATTTACAGGTGGTACCAGTAATATTTGTTAGTATTGGCATGATGTCCTCGTAGAGTGTGTCAGTATTTACAGGGTCTCCCCAGAGAGTGTGTCAGTATTTACAAGATATCCATGGAGAGTGTCTTAGTGTTTACAGTATGTCCAGTGACAGTGTGTCAGTGTTTATAGGATGTCCCCAGAGAGTGTGTCAGTATTTACAGGATGTCCACGGAGAGTGTGTCAGTATTTACAGGATGTCCCGGGAGAGTGTGTCACTATTTACAGGTTATCCATGGATAGTGTCTTACTGTTTACAGGATGTCCAGTGACAGTGTGTCAGTGTTTATAGGATGTCCCCAGAGAGTGTGTCAGTATTTACGAGGATGTCCCCGGAGAATGTGTCAGTATTTACAGGATGTGCCCAGAAAAGGTGTCAGTATCCACAAGCTGTTCCCGGAGAGTTTGCGAGTGTTTTCAGGAAGATCCCAGAGTGTCTGTCAGTATTTACAGTATAACCCCGCATAGTGGGACAGTATTTACAGGTGGTACCAGTAAAATTTGTTAGTATTAGCATGATGTCCCCGTAGAGTGTGTCAGTATTTACAGGGTCTCCCCGGAGAGTGTGTCAGTATTTACAGGATGTCCCCGGAGAGTGTGTCAGTATTTACAGGATGTCCCCAGAGAGTGTGTCAGCATTTACAGGATGTCCCCGGAGAGTGTGTCAGTATTTACAGGATGTCCCCAGAGACTGTGTCAGTATTTACAGGATGTCCCCGGAGAGTGTGTCAGTATTTACAGGTTGTCCACGGAGAGTGTGTCAGTATTTACAGGATGTCCACGGAGAGTGTGTCAGTATTTACAGGATGTCCACGGAGAGTGTGTCAGTATTTACAGGATGTCCCCAGAGAGTGTGTCAGTATTTACAGGATGTCCCCGGAGAGTGTGTCAGTATTTACAGGATGTCCCCGGAGAGTGTGTCAGTATTTACAGGATGTCCCCGGAGAGTGTGTCAGTATTTACAGAATGACCCCGGAGAGTGTGCCAGTGTTTACAGGATGTCCCTGGAGAGTGTGTCAGTATTTATAGCATCCACCTGGAGAGTGTGTCAGTATTTACAGGGTGTCCACGAAGAGTGTGTCAGTATTTACAGGATGTCCTCGGGGAGTGTCTCAGTATTTACAGGATGTCTCCGGAGAGTGTGTCAGTATTTACAGGATGTCCCTGGAGAATGTGTCAGTATATACAGAAAGCCCTGAGAGAGTGTGTCTGTATTTACAGGATGTCCCCAGAGAGTGTGTCAGTATTTACAGGATGTCCCTGGAGAGTGTGTCAGTATTTACAGAATGTCACTGGAGAGTGTGTCTGTATTTGCAGGATGTCCAGGGAGATTGTGTCAGTATTTACCGGGTGTCACCCAGAGTGTGTCAGTATTTACAGGATGTCCCAGGAGAATGTGTCAGTATTTACAGGATGTCTACATAGAGTGCGTTAGTATTTGCAGGATGTCCCTGGAGAGTGTGTCAGTATTTACAGAATGTCCCGGGAGAGTGTGTCAGTATTTACAGAATGTCCCGGGAGAGCGAGTCAATATTTAGAGTGGGGTTCCTGAGTGTGTGTCAGTATTTAAAGGGGGGTCACCATTAAGTGTAACAATATTTACATGGGGACCGTGAGTGCAATTTAGTATTTAAAGGGGGTCACCATTAAGTGTGTTAACATTTACATGGGGACCCAGAGTGTATATCAGTATTTAAAGGGGGTTCCCATTAAGTGTAACAATATTTACATGGGGACCCTGAGTGCATGTCAGTATTTAAAGGGGGACCCGATTAAATGTGTCAATATTTACATGGGGCCTCTGAGTCTGGTTGTATTTAAAGGGGGTCACCATTAACTGTATCAATATTTACATGGGCACCCTGAGCGTGTGTCAGTATTTAAAGGGGGTCGCCATTAAGCGTGTCAATATTTACATGGAGTCCCTGAGGTGTGTTTGTATTTAAATGTGGTCCCCATTAAGAGTGTTAATATTCACAGGGGGTCCCTGAGTGTGTGTCAGTATCTAAATAGGTTCCTCATTCAGTGTCTCAATATTTACAGCGATTCACTGTGTGTTTGTCAATATTTAAAGGGGGTCCTCATTAAGTGTAACAATAATGACAGGGATTCCTTGGGGTATGTCAGTATATAAAGGGGGTCCATATTAGGTGTGTCAATATTTACATGGGGTCCCTAAGTATTTGTCAGTATTTAAAGTGTTCCCCATTTAATGTGTTAATATTTACAATATGCTCCCGGTATGTGTGTCAGTATATATTGTGGGTCCTCATTAAGTGTGTCAGTAATTACAGGGGGTCCCTGAATGTGTGTCATTATTGGAAGGGGGACCCGATTAAATGTGTCAATATTTTCATGGGGACTCTCAGTGTGTCAGTATTTAAAGAGGGTCACCATTAAGTTTATCAATATTTACATGGGGAACCTGAGTGTGTGTCAGTATTTAAAGGGGGTCACCATTAAGTGCATCAATATTTACAGGGGGTCCCTGAGTGTGTGTCAGTATTTAAAGGGGGTAATCATTAAGTTTGTCAATATTTCCATGGGGACCCTGAGTGCATGTCAGTATTTAAAGGGGGGTCACCATTAAGTTTATCAATATTTACATGGGGACTCTCAGTACATGTCAGTATTTAAAGGGGGTCACCATTAAGTGTATCAATATTTACATGGGGACTCTGAGTGTGTGTCAGTATTTAAAGGGGGTCACCATTAAGTGTGTCAATATTTCCATGGGGACCCTGAGTGCATGTCAGTATTTAAAGGGGGGTCACCATTAAGTTTATCAATATTTACATGGGGACTCTGAGTGTGTGTCAGTATTTAAAGGGGGTCACCATTAAGTGTGTCAATATTTCCATGGGGACCCTGAGTGTGTGTCAGTATTTAAAGGGGGTCATCATTAAGTGTAACAATATTTACAGTGTATTCCTAAGTGTATGTCAATATTTAAAGGGAGTTTCCACTAAGTGTGTCAATATTTATACGAGGTTCCTGATTTTGTGCCAGTTTTTAAGTGTGTGTCAATGTTGAAAAGGAGTTTCCACGAAGTGTGTCAATATTTATAGGGGGTTCCTGAGTTTGCGCCAGTATTTAAAGGGGGTCACCATTAAGTGTAACAATATTTACATGGGGACCCTGAGTGTGTGTCAGTATTTAAAGGAGGTGTCCATTAAGCGGTTCAATATTTACAGGGAGTCCCTTAGGCTGTGTCAATATTTACAGCGGGGTCTCTTCGGTGTTTCTGTATTTGAAGGGGGTCACCATTAAGTGTAACAATATTTACATGGGGTCCCTGAATGTGTGTGTCAGTATTTAAAGGGGGTCACCATTAAGTGTATCAATATTTACATGGGGACCCTGAGTGTGTGTCAGTATTTAAAGGGGGTCATCATTATGTGTGTCAATATTTACATGGGGACCCTGTGTGTGTGTCAGTATTTAAAGGGGGTCATCATTAAGTGTAACAATATTTACAGTGTATTCCTAAGTGTATGTCAATATTTAAAGGGAGTTTCCACTAAGTGTGTCAATATTTATACGAGGTTCCTGATTTTGTGCCAGTTTTTAAGGGGGTCTCTATTAAACGGGTCAATATTTACAGGGAGTCCCTTAGGCTGTGTCAATATTTACAGCGGGGTCTCTTCGGTGTTTCCGTATTTGAAGGGGGTCACCATTAAGTGTTACAATATTTACATGGGGTCCCTGAGTGTGTGTCAGTATTTAAAGGGGGTCACCATTCAATGTCTCAATATTTACCGCAATTCCCTGAGTGTGTGTCAGTATGTAAGGGAGGTCCATATTAGGTGTGTCAATATTTACATGGGGTCCCTAAGTATTTGTCAGTATTTAAAGTCTTCCCTAGTAAATGTGTTAATATTTACAGGGGTCCCGGAGTGTGTGTCAGTATTTAAAGGGGGTCCTCATTAATTGTGTCAATATTTACAGGGGGTCCCTGGCATGTGTCAGTATATAAAGGGGGACCATATTAGGTGTGTCAATATTTACAGGGGATCCTTTAATGTGTGTCAGTATTTAAAGGGTGTCCTCATCAAGTGCTACAACATTTACAGGTGCTCCTTGAGTGTGTGTCAGCATTTAAAAGGGGATCCCCATTAATTGCTTCTATGTTTGTAGGGGGTCCCTGTGTGTGTGTCAGTATTTAAGGGGGATCCCCATTCAGTGTGGCAGTATTTATAGGGGTCCTTGAGTGTATGTCAGTATTTAAAGGTTTAAGTGTATCACTGTTTACAGGAAAATTTATTGAAGGTAAGAATAACTTTTCCTGCCATGTCCCCTCAGGTGACACTGTCACATGAGCTGGGACATATCCATTACTTTTATTTAAAAACTTTCCAAACATTTTAATTCCCTCATAAAACCTCTTCCCGCCCGTGGATGAGGTTTCATGCTTTTTCAGAAGGCCGCCTGGGCTCTTCACCATCCTGCTAAGCTAAAGGTTGGATGGACAGGTCCATAAATGGTTTAATTATTTTTTTCATGGCCTTAATAGGCCGTTGTCAGGTCAGCGAGAGCGCAGCCAAGTCCGTTGCCTGCCCGCCAAACTGAAAATCTAAATGACAGAAATGTAATTTTACGCCTCGGCAAGCAGGCCCCGCCCCGCTCACTGACCAGAAAATGCTTCCCTAAGTTTGTCACTATTTACAGGGGATCCCTTAGTGTGTGTCAATACTTACAGTGGGTCTCTTAGGTGTTTCCGTATTTGAAGGGGGTTTCCATTAAGTGTATCAATATTTACATGGGAACTCTGAGTGTTTGTCAGTATCTAAAGGGGGTCACCTATAGTGTATCAATATTCACATGGAGACCCTGAGTATGTGTCAGTATTTAAAGGGGGTCACCATTAAGTGTATTAATATTTACATGGGGACTCTGAGTGTGTGTCAGTATTTGAAGGGAGACCCGATTAAATGTGTCAGTATTTACATATAGTTACATAGTAGTTACAATATTTACATGGAGTGTGTGTCCATATTTCAAGGGTGTCACCATTAAGTGTGTCAATATTTACAAGGAAACTGTGTGTGTGTGTGTGTGTGTGTGTGTGTGTGTGTGTGTCAGTATGTAAAGGGGGTCATCATTAAGTGTACGAATATTTACATGGGGACCCTGAGTGTGTGTCAGTATGTAAAGGAGGTCCATATTAGGTGTGTCAATATTTACATGGGGTCCCTAAGTATTTGTCAGTATTTAAAGTCTTCCCTAGTAAATGTGTTAATATTTACAGGGGTCCCGGAGTGTGTGTCAGTATTTAAAGGGGGTCCTCATTAATTGTGTCAATATTTACAGGGGGTCCCTGGCATGTGTCAGTATATAAAGGGGGACCATATTAGGTGCGTCAATATTTACAGGGGATCCTTTAATGTGTGTCAGTATTTAAAGGGTGTCCTCATCAAGTGCTACAACATTTACAGGTGCTCCTTGAGTGTGTGTCAGCATTTAAAAGGGGATCCCCATTAATTGCTTCTATGTTTGTAGGGGGTCCCTGTGTGTGTGTCAGTATTTAAGGGGGATCCCCATTCAGTGTGGCAGTATTTATAGGGGTCCTTGAGTGTATGTCAGTATTTAAAGGTTTAAGTGTATCACTGTTTACAGGAAAATTTATTGAAGGTAAGAATAACTTTTCCTGCCATGTCCCCTCAGGTGACACTGTCACATGAGCTGGGACATATCCATTACTTTTATTTAAAAACTTTCCAAACATTTTAATTCCCTCATAAAACCTCTTCCCGCCCGTGGATGAGGTTTCATGCTTTTTCAGAAGGCCGCCTGGGCTCTTCACCATCCTGCTAAGCTAAAGGTTGGATGGACAGGTCCATGAATGGTTTAATTATTTTTTTCATGGCCTTAATAGGCCGTTGTCAGGTCAGCGAGAGCGCAGCCAAGTCCGTTGCCTGCCCGCCAAACTGAAAATCTAAATGACAGAAATGTAATTTTACGCCTCGGCAAGCAGGCCCCGCCCCTGCTCACTGACCAGAAAATGCTTCCCTAAGTTTGTCACTATTTACAGGGGATCCCTTAGTGTGTGTCAATACTTACAGTGGGTCTCTTAGGTGTTTCCGTATTTGAAGGGGGTTTCCATTAAGTGTGTTAACATTTACATGGGGACCCAGAGTGTATGTCAGTATTTAAAGGGGGTTCCCATTAAGTGTAACAATATTTACATGGGGACCCTGAGTGCATGTCAGTATTTAAAGGGGGACCCGATTAAATGTGTCAATATTTACATGGGGCCTCTGAGTCTGGTTGTATTTAAAGGGGGTCACCATTAACTGTATCAATATTTACATGGGCACCCTGAGCGTGTGTCAGTATTTAAAGGGGGTCGCCTTTAAGCGTGTCAATATTTACATGGGGTCCCTGAGGTGTGTTTGTATTTAAATGTGGTCCCCATTAAGAGTGTTAATATTCACAGGGGGTCCCTGAGTATGTGTCAGTATCTAAATAGGTTCCTCATTCAGTGTCTCAATATTTACAGCGATTCACTGTGTGTTTGTCAATATTTAAAGGGGGTCCTCATTAAGTGTAACAATAATGACAGGGGTTCCTTGGGGCATATCAGTATATAAAGGGGGTCCATATTAGGTGTGTCAATATTTACATGGGGTCCCTAAGTATTTGTCAGTATTTAAAGTGTTCCCCACTTAATGTGTTAATATTTACAATATGCTCCCGGTGTGTGTGTCAGTATATATTGTGGGTCCTCATTAAGTGTGTCAGTAATTACAGGGGGTCCCTGAATGTGTGTCATTATAGGAAGGGGGACCCGATTAAATGTGTCAATATTTTCATGGGGACTCTCAGTGTGTCAGTATTTAAAGAGGGTCACCATTAAGTTTATCAATATTTACATGGGGACCCTGAGTGTGTGTCAGTATTTAAAGGGGGTCACCATTAAGTGCATCAATATTTACAGGGGGTCCCTGAGTGTGTGTCAGTATTTAAAGGGGGTAATCATTAAGTTTGTCAATATTTCCATGGGGACCCTGAGTGCATGTCAGTATTTAAAGGGGGGTCACCATTAAGTTTATCAATATTTACATGGGGACTCTGAGTGCATGTCAGTATTTAAAGGGGGTCACCATTAAGTGTATCAATATTTACATGGGGACTCTGAGTGTGTGTCAGTATTTAAAGGGGGTCACCATTAAGTGTAACAATATTTACAGTGTATTCCTAAGTGTATGTCAATATTTAAAGGGAGTTTCCACTAAGTGTGTCAATATTTATACGAGGTTCCTGATTTTGTGCCAGTTTTTAAGTGTGTGTCAATGTTGAAAAGGAGTTTCCACGAAGTGTGTCAATATTTATAGGGGGTTCCTGAGTTTGCGCCAGTATTTAAAGGGGGTCACCATTAAGTGTAACAATATTTACATGGGGACCCTGAATGTGTGTCAGTATTTAAAGGAGGTGTCCATTAAGCGGTTCAATATTTACAGGGAGTCTCTTAGGCTGTGTCAATATTTACAGCGGGGTCTCTTCGGTGTTTCTGTATTTGAAGGGGGTCACCATTAAGTGTAACAATATTTACATGGGGTCCCTGAATGTGTGTGTCAGTATTTAAAGGGGGGCACCATTAAGTGTATCAATATTTACATGGGGACCCTGAGTGTGTGTCAGTATTTAAAGGGGGTCATCATTATGTGTGTCAATATTTACATGGGGACCCTGTGTGTGTGTCAGTATTTAAAGGGGGTCATCATTAAGTGTAACAATATTTACAGTGTATTCCTAAGTGTATGTCAATATTTAAAGGGAGTTTCCACTAAGTGTGTCAATATTTATACGAGGTTCCTGATTTTGTGCCAGTTTTTAAGGGGGTCTCTATTAAGCAGGTCAATATTTACAGGGAGTCCCTTAGGCTGTGTCAATATTTACAGCGGGGTCTCTTCGGTGTTTCTGTATTTGAAGGGGGTCACCATTAAGTGTTACAATATTTACATGGGGTCCCTGAGTGTGTGTCAGTTTTTAAAGGGGGTCACCATTCAATGTCTCAATATTTACCGCAATTCCCTGAGTGTGTGTCAGTATGTAAGGGAGGTCCATATTAGGTGTGTCAATATTTACATGGGGTCCCTAAGTATTTGTCAGTATTTAAAGTCTTCCCTAGTAAATGTGTTAATATTTACAGGGGTCCCGGAGTGTGTGTCAGTATTTAAAGGGGGTCCTCATTAATTGTGTCAATATTTACAGGGGGTCCCTGGCATGTGTCAGTATATAAAGGGGGACCATATTAGGTGTGTCAATATTTACAGGGGATCCTTTAATGTGTGTCAGTATTTAAAGGGTGTCCTCATCAAGTGCTACAACATTTACAGGTGCTCCTTGAGTGTGTGTCAGCATTTAAAAGGGGATCCCCATTAATTGCTTCTATGTTTGTAGGGGGTCCCTGTGTGTGTGTCAGTATTTAAGGGGGATCCCCATTCAGTGTGGCAGTATTTATAGGGGTCCTTGAGTGTATGTCAGTATTTAAAGGTTTAAGTGTATCACTGTTTACAGGAAAATTTATTGAAGGTAAGAATAACTTTTCCTGCCATGTCCCCTCAGGTGACACTGTCACATGAGCTGGGACATATCCATTACTTTTATTTAAAAACTTTCCAAACATTTTAATTCCCTCATAAAACCTCTTCCCGCCCGTGGATGAGGTTTCATGCTTTTTCAGAAGGCCGCCTGGGCTCTTCACCATCCTGCTAAGCTAAAGGTTGGATGGACAGGTCCATAAATGGTTTAATTATTTTTTTCATGGCCTTAATAGGCCGTTGTCAGGTCAGCGAGAGCGCAGCCAAGTCCGTTGCCTGCCCGCCAAACTGAAAATCTAAATGACAGAAATGTAATTTTACGCCTCGGCAAGCAGGCCCCGCCCTGCTCACTGACCAGAAAATGCTTCCCTAAGTTTGTCACTATTTACAGGGGATCCCTTAGTGTGTGTCAATACTTACAGTGGGTCTCTTAGGTGTTTCCGTATTTGAAGGGTGTTTCCATTAAGTGTATCAATATTTACATGGGGACTCTGAGTGTGTGTCAGTATTTAAAGGGGGTCACCATTGAGTGTACCAATATTTACGTGGGGACCCTGAGTGTGTGTCAGTATTTAAAGGGGGTCACCATTAAGTGTATCAATATTTACATGGGTTCCCGGAGTGTGTGTCAGTATTTAAAGGGCGTCATCATTAAGTGTATCAATATTTACATGGGGTCCCTGAGTGTGTGTCAGTATCTAAAGGGGGTCACCTATAGTGTATCAATATTTACATGGGAACTCTGAGTGTTTGTCAGTATCTAAAGGGGGTCACCTATAGTGTATCAATATTCACATGGAGACCCTGAGTGTGTGTCAGTATTTAAAGGGGTCACCATTATGTGTATCAATATTTACAGGGGTGCCCTGAGTGTGTGTCAGTATTTAAAGGGGTCACCATTAAGTGTATTAATATTTACATGGGGACTCTGAGTGTGTGTCAGTATTTGAAGGGGGACCCGATTAAATGTGTCAGTATTTACATATAGTTACATAGTAGTTACAATATTTACATGGAGTGTGTGTCCATATTTCAAGCGTGTCACCATTAAGTGTGTCAATATTTACAAGGGAACTGTGTGTGTGTGTGTGTGTGTGTGTGTGTGTGTGTGTGTGTGTGTCAGTATGTAAAGGGGGTCATCATTAAGTGTACGAATATTTACATGGGGACCCTGAGTGTGTGTCAGTATTTAAAGGGGGTCTCCATTAAGCGGGTCAATATTTACAGGGAGTCCCTTAGGCTGTGTCAATATTTACAGCGGGGTCTCTTCGGTGTTTCTGTATTTGAAGGGGGTCACCATTAAGTGTTACAATATTTACATGGGGTCCCTGAGTGTGTGTCAGTATTTAAAGGGGGGGTGACCATTAAGTGTATTTATATTTAGATGCGGACCCTGAGTGTGTGTCAGTATTTAAAGGGGGTCACCATTATGTGTGTCAATATTTACAGGGGGTTCCTGAGTGTGTGTCAGTATTTGAAGGGGTCCCGCTTAAATGTGTCAATAATTACATGGGAACTCTGAGTGTGAGTAAGTATTTAAAGGGGGTCACCATTAAGTGTGTCAATATTTACACGGGGAATCTGAGTGTGTGTCAGTATTTAAAGGGGCTCACCATTAAGTGTATCAATATTTTCAGTGCATTCCTAAATATTCAATATTTAAAGGGAGTTTCCACTAAGTATGTCAATATTTATACGGGGTTCCTCATTTTGTGCCAGTTTTTAAGGGGGTCTCTATTAAGCGGGTCAATATTTACAGGGAGTCCCTTAGGCTGTGTCAGTATTTACAGCGGGGTCTCTTCGGTGTTTCCGTATTTGAAGGGGGTCACCTTTAAGTGCAACAATATTTATATGGGGTCCCTGAGTGTGTGTCAGTATTTAAAGGGGGTCTCCATTAAGTCTATCAGTATTTACATGGGGACCCTGAGTGTGTGTCAGTATTTAAAGGGGTTCCCAATAAGTGTGTCTGTATCTACCGGGGACCTTGAATGTGTGCCAGTATTTAAAGGGGTTCCTCATTCAATGTCTCAATATTTACAGCAATTCCATGAGTGTGCGTCAGTATATAAAGGGGGTCCATATTAGGTGTGTCAATATTTACATGGGGTCCCGAAGTATTTGTCAGTATTTAAAGTCTTCTCCAGTAAATTTGTTAATATTTACAGGGGCTCCCGGAGTGTGTGTCAGTATTTAAAGGTGGTCTTCATTAATTGTGTCAATATTTACACGTGGTCCCTGGCGTGTGTCAGTATATAAAGGGGGCCCATATTAGGTGCGTCAATATTTACAGGTGCTCCTTGAGTGTGTGTCAGCATTTAAAAGGGGATCCCCACTAATTGCTTCAATGTTTGTAGGGGGTCCCTGAGTGTGTGTGTCAGTATTTAAGGGGGATCCCCATTCAGTGTGGCAGTATTTATAGGGGTCTTTAGGTGTATGTCAGTATTTAAAGGTGGTCCACATTAAGTGTATCACTGTTTACAGGAAAATTTATTGAAGGTAAGAATAAATTTTCCTGCCATGTCCCCTCAGGTGACACTGTCACATGAGCTGGGACATATCCATTACTTTTATTTAAAAACTTTCCAAACATTTTAATTCCCTCATAAACCTCTTCCCGCCCGTGGATGAGGTTTCATGCTTTTTCAGAAGGCCGCCTGGGCTCTTCACCATCCTGCTAAGCTAAAGGTTGGATGGGCAGGTCCATGAATGGTTTAATTATTTTTTTCATGGCCTTAATAGGCCGTTGTCAGGTCAGCGAGAGCGCAGCCGAGTCTGTTGCCTGCCCGCCAAACTGAAAATCTAAATGACAGAAATGTAATTTTACGCCTCGGCAAGCAGGCCCCGCTCCCGTTCACTGACCAGAAAATGCTTCCCTAAGTTTGTCACTATTTACAGGGGATCCCTTAGAGTGTGTCAATATTTACAGTGGGTCTCTTAGGCATTTCTGTATTTGAAGGGGGTCTCCATTAAGTGTATCAATATTTACATGGGGACCCTGGATGCAGGTCAGTCTTTAAAGGGGGTAATCATTATGTGTGTCAATATTTACATGGGGACCCTGAGTGTGTGTCAGTATTTAATGGGGGTCACCATTAAGTGTATCAATATTTACACGGGCCCCTGAAAGCATGTGAGTATTTAAAGGGGGTCACCTGTAGTGTATCAATATTTACCGGGGGTCCCTGAGTGTGTGTCAGTATTTGAAGGGGGATCTGATTAAATGTATCAATATTTACATGGGGACTCTGAGTGTGTGTCAGTATTTAAAGGGAGTCACCATTAAGTGTTCCAATATTTACATGGGGACCCTGAATGTGTGTCAGTATTTAAAGGGGATCACCATTAAGTGTGTCAATATTTACAGAGGGTCTCTGAGTGTCTGTCAGTATTTAAAGAGTTCAACATTAAGTGTAAAAATATTTACATGGGAACGCTGAGTGTGTGTCAGTATTTAAAGGGGGTCACCATTAAGTGTATCAATATATATATGGGGAACCTGAGTGTGTGTCACTTTTTAAAGGGGGTCACCAGTCAGTGTATCAATATTTAAATGGGGTCCCTGAGTGTGTGTCAGTATTTAATGGGGGTCACCATTAAGTGTATCAATATTTACACAGGCCCCTGAAAGCAAGTCAGTATTTAAAGGGGGTCACCTATAGTGTATCAATATTTACCAGGGGTCCCTGGGTATGTGTCAGTATTTGAAGGGGGATCTTATTAAATGTATCAATATTTACATGGGGACCCTGAGTGTGTGTCAGTATTTACAGGGGGTCACCATTAAGTGTATCAATACATATATGGGGAACCTGAGTGTGTGTTACTATTTAAAGGGGGTCACCATTAAGTGTATCAATACTTACATGGGGACCCTGACTGTGTATCAGTATTTAAATGGGTCACAATTAAGTATATCTATAATTATATGGTGACCCTGAGTGCATGTCAGTATTTAAAGGGGGTCACCATTAAGTGTATCAATATTTACATGGGGTCCCTGAGTGCGTGTCAGTATTTAAAGGGGGTAATCATTTTGTGTGTCAATATTTACATGGGGACCCTGAGTGTCTGTCAGTATTTAAAGGGGGTCACCATTAAGTGTATCAATATTTACTTGGGGACTCTGAGTGTGTGTCAGTATTTAATGGGGTTCACCATTAAGTGTATCAATATTTACATGGGCCCCTGAAAGCATGTCAGTATTTAACGGGGGTCACCTATAGTGTATCAATATATATATGGAGACCCTGAATGTGTGTGTCAGTAATTAAAGGGGTTCACCATTAAGTGTATCTATATTTACATGGGGTCCCTGAGTGCATGTCAGTATTTAGAGGGGATCACCATTAAGTGTATCAATATTTGCATGGGGACCTTGAGCGTGTGTGTCAGTATTTAAAGTGTGTCACCATTAAGTGTATCAATATGTACATGGGGCCCCTGAGTGTGTGTCGGTATTTAAAGGGTGTCTCCATTAAGTGTATCAATGTATATATGGGGACCCTGAGTGTGTATTAGTATTTAAAGGGAGTCATCATTAAGTTTCTCAATATTTACATGGGGACCCTGAGCATGTGTGTCAGTAATTAAAGGGGTTCACCATTAAGTGTATCTATATTTACATGGGGTCCCTGTGTGTGTTAGTATTTAAAGGGGGATCATCATTAAGTGTCTCAATATTTACACGGGGACCCTGAGCGTGAGTCAGTATTTAAAGGGGAACCATTAAGGGTATCAATATTTATATGGGGACTCTGAGTGTGTGTCATTATTTAAAGGGGTTCACCATTAAGTGTATCAGTTCTTACGAGGGGACTCTGAGTGCATGTCAGTATTTAAAAAGTGTCACCTTTAAGTGTATCAATATTTACATGGAGACACTGGGTGCATGTCAGGATTTAAAGGGGGTCACCATTAGGTGTATCAATATTTACATGGGGACTCTGAGTGTGTGTCAGTATGTGAAGGGGGTCACCATTAAGGGTATCAATAAATATATATGGAGACCCTGAGTGTGTGTGTCAGTAATTAAAGGAGTTCACCATTGAGTGTATCTATATTTACATGGGATCCCTGTGTGTGTGTTAGTATTTAAAGGAGGCGACCATTAAATGCATCAATATTTACATGGGGACCACGTGTGTGTGTCAGGATTTAAAGGGGTCACCATTAAGCGTATTAATATTTACATGGGGACTCTGAGTGTGTGTCAGTATTTGAAGGGGAACCCGATTAAATGTGTCAGTATTTACATGGGGAATCTGATTGTGTGTTCATATTTCAAGGGGGTCACCATTAAGTGTGTCAATATTGACATGGAGACCCTGAGTGTGTGTCAGTATTTAAAGGGGGTCGCCATTAAGTGTATCAATATATACATGGGGACCCTGAGTATGTATCAGTATTTAACGATGGTCACAATTAAGTATATCTATATTTATACAGTGACGCTGAGTGTATGTCAGTATTTAAAGGGGGTCACCATTAAGTGTATCAGTATTTACATGGGGACCCTGAGCGTGTGTGTCAGTATTTAAAGGGAGTCACCATTAAGTGTATCAATATTTACATGGGACCCTGAGTGTGTGTTAGTATTTAAAGGGGGTCACCATTAAGTGTATCTATATCTACATGGGGCCCCTGAGTGTGTGTTAGTATTTAAAGGGAGTCATCATTAAGTGTATCAATATTTACATGGGGACCCTGAGTGTGTGTTAGTATTTAAAGGGAGTCATCATTAAGTTTCTCAATATTTACATGGGGACCCTGTGCGTGTGTGTCAGCAATTAAAGGGGTTCACCATTAAGTGTATCTATATTTACATGGGGACCCTCAGTGTGTGTCAGTATTTAAAGGGGGGTCACCATTAAGTGTATCAATATTTACATGGGACCCTGAGTGTGTGTCAGTATTTAAAGGGGGTCACCATTAAGTGTATCTATATTTACATGGGGTCCATGAGTGTGTGTCAGTATTTAAAGGGAGTAATCATTATGTGTGTCAATATTTACATGGGGACCCTGAGTGTGTGTTAGTATTTAAAGGGGGGCACCATTAAGTCTATCAGTATTTACATGGGGACCCTGAGTGTGTGTTAGTATTTAAAGGGCGTCACCATTAAGTGTATCAATATTTATATGGGGACCCTGAGTGTCAGTATTTAATGGGGGTCACCATTATGTGTGTCAATATTTACATGGGGACCCTGTGTGTGTGTCAGTATTTAAAGGGGGTCACCATTAGGTGTATTTATATTTAGATGCGGTCCCTGAGTGTGTGTCAATATTTAAAGGGGTCACCATTAAGTGTGTCAATATTTACATGGGGACACTGTGTCTGTATGTCAGTATTTAAAGGGGGTCACCATTAAGTGTATCAATATATATATGGAGACCCTGAGTGTGTGTCAGTATTTAAAGGGGGTCGCCATTAAGTGTATCAATATATACATGGGGACCCTGAGTATGTATCAGTATTTAACGAGGGTCACAATTAAGTATATCTATATTTATACGGTGACGCTGAGTGTATGTCAGTATTTAAAGGGGGTCACCATTAAGTGTATCAGTATTTACATGGGGTCCCTGAGTGTGTGTCATTATTTAAAGGGGGTAATCATTATGTGTGTCAATATTTACATGGAGACCCTGAGCGTGTGTCAGTATTTAATGTGGGTCACCATTAAGTGTATCAATATTTACACGGGCCTCTGAAAGCATATCAGTATATAAAGGAGGTCACCTATAGTGTATCAATATTTACCAGGTGTCCCTGAGTGTGTGTCAGTATTTGATGGGGGATCTTATTAATTGTATCAATATTTACATGGGGACCCTGAGGGTGTGTCAGTATTTAAAGGGGGTCATCATTAAGTGTGTCAATATTTACAGGGGGTCCCTGAGTGTGTGTCAGTATTTAAAGAGTTCAACATTAAGTTTATCAATATTTACATGGGGTCCCTAAGTGTGTGTCAGTATTTAAAGGGGGTCACCATTAAGTGTATCAATATTTTAATGGGGACCCTGAGTGTGTATCAGTATTTAAAAAAGGTCACAATTAAGTATATCTATATTTAAATGATGACCCTGAGTGTGTGTTAGTATTTAAAGGGGGTCATCATTAAGTTTCTCAATATTTACATGGGGTCCATGAGTGTGTGTCAGTACTTAAAGGGGGTAATCATTATGTGTGTCAATATTTACATGGGGACCCTGAGTGTCTGTCAGTATTTAAGGGGGGTCTCCATTAAGTGCATAAATGTTTACACGGGCACTCTTAGTGTCCGTCAGTATTTAAAAGAGGTCACCGTTAAGTGTGTCAATATTTACATGGGGACCCAGAGTATGTGTCAGTATATAAAGGGGGTCACCATTAAGTGTATCTGTATTTACATTGGGATCCTGAGTGCATGTCAGTATTTAAAAGGGGTCACCATTAAGTGTATCAATATTTACATGGGGACCCTGACCGTGTGTGTCATTATTTCAAGGTTGTCACCATTAAGTGTATCAATATTTACATGGGGACCCTGAGCGTGTGTGTCAGTAATTAAAGGGGATCACAATTAAGTGTATCAATATTTGCATGGGGTCCCTGAGTGTGTGTTAGTATTTAAAGGGGGTCATCATTAAGTTTCTCAATATTTACATGGAGACCACGTGTGTGTGTCAGGATTTAAAGGGGTCACCATTAAGCGTATTAATATTTACATGGGGACTCTGAGTGTGTGTCAGTATTTGAAGGAGGACCCGATTAAATGTGTCAGTATTTACATGGGGACTCTGATTGTGTGTTCATATTTCAAGGGGGTCACCATTAAGTGTGTCAATATTTACATGGGGACACTGTGTCTTTGTCAGTATTTAAAGGGGGTCACCATTAAGTGTATCAATATATATATGGAGACCCTGAGTGTGTGTCAGTATTTAAAGGGGGTCACCATTAAGTGTATCAATATATACATGGGGACCCTGAGTATGTATCAGTATTTAACGAGGGTCACAATTAAGTATATCCAGATTTAAACAGTGACGCTGAGTGTGTGTCAGTATTTAAAGGGGGTAATCATTACGTGTGTCAATATTTACATGGGGACCCTGAGTGTGTGTCAGTATTTAAAGAGGGGTCACCATTAAGTGTATCAATATTTACAGGGCCCCTGAAAGCATGTCAGTATTTATAGGGGGTCACCTATAGTGTATCAATATTTACAGGGGGTCCCTGAGTGTGTGTTAGTATTTAAAGGGGGTCATCATTAAGTGTCTCAATATTTACATGGGGACCTTGAGCGTGTGTCAGCATTTAAAGGGGGCCACCATTAAATGCATCAATATTTACATGGGGACCCTGAGTGTGTGTCAGTATTTGAAGGGGGACCCGATTAAATGTGTCAGTATTTACATGGGGTCTCTGAGTGTGTGTCCATATTTCAAGGGAGTCACCATTAAGTGTATCAATATTTACATGGGGTCCCTGAGTGTGTGTCAGTATTTAAAGGGGGGGTCTCCATTAAGTGTGTCAATATTTACATGGGGCCCTGCGTGTGTGTCAGTATTTAAAGGGGGTCACCATTAAGTGTATCAATAATTACATGGGGACCCTGAGTGTGTATCAGTATTTAAAGAGGGTCACAATGACGTATATCTATATTTATATGGTGACCCTGAGTGCATGTCAGCATTTAAAGGGGGTTACCATTAAGTGTATCAATATTTACATGGGGTCCCTGAGCGTGTGTCAGTATTTAAAGGGGGTAATCATTATGTGTGTCAATATTTACATGGGGACCCTGAGTGTGTGTCAGTATTTAAAGAGGGGTCACCATTAAGTGTATCAATATTTACATGGGGACCCTGAGTGTGCGTCAGTATTTAAAGTGGGCCACCTATAGCGTATCAATATTTACATGGGGACCTGGAGTATGTGTCAGTATTTAAAGGGGGTCACCATTAAGTGTATCAGTATTTACATGGGGACCCTGAGTGTGTGTCAATATTTAAAGGGGGTCACCATTAAGTGTATGAACATTTACATGGGGTCCATGAGTGTGTGTCAGTATTTAAAGGGTTCACCATTAAGTGTATCAATATTTACATGGGGTCCCTGAGTGTGTGTCAGTATTTAAAGGGGGTAATCATTATGTGTGTCAATATTTACATGGGGAACCTGAGCGTGTGTCAGTATTTAAAGGGGGCCACCATTAAATGCATCAATATTTACATGGGGACCACGAGTGTGTGTCAGGATTTAAAGGGGTCACCATTAAGTGTATCAATATATATATGGGGACCCTGAGTGTGTGTCAGTATTTAAAGGGGGTCACCATTAAGTGTATCAATATTTACAAGGGGACCCTGAGTGTGTATCAGTTTTTAAAGAGGGTCACAATTAAGTACATTTATATTTATACGGGGACACTGAGTGTGTGTTTGTATTTAAAGGTGGTTCACCATTAAGTGTGTTAATATTTACATGGGGTCCCTGAGTGTGTGTCAGTATTTGAAGGGGGACCTGATTAAATGTATCAATATTTATATGGGGTCCCTAAGTGTGTGTCAGTATTTAAAACGAGTCACCATTAAGTGCATCAATATTTACATGGAGACCCTGAGTGTGTGTCAGAATTTAAAGGGGTTCACCATTAAGTGTATCAATATTTACATGGGGTCCCTGAGTGTGTGTTAGTATTTAATGGGCGTCATCATTAAGTGTCTCAATATTTCTATCGGGACCCTGAGCATGTGTGATTACTTAAAGGCTCTCACCATTAAATGCCTCAATATTTACATGGGGACTATGAGTGTGTGTCCGTATTTAAAGGGGGTCACCATTAAGTGTATTTATATTTACCGGGGTCCTTGAATGTGTGCCAGTATTTAAAGGGGTTCCTCATTCAGTGTCTCAATATTTACAGCAATTCCATGAGTGTGTGTCAGTATATAAAGGGGGACCATATTAGGTGCGTCACTATTTACAGGGGATCCTTTAATGTGTGTCAGTATTTAAAGGGTGTCCTCATCAAGTGCTACAACATTTACAGGTGCTCCTTGAGTGTGTGTCAGCATTTAAAAGGGGATCCCCATTAATTGCTTCTATGTTTGTAGGGGTCCTTGAGTGTGTGTCAGTATTTAAGGGGGATCACCATTCAGTGTGGCAGTATTTATAGGGGTCCTTACGTGTATGTCAATATTTAAAGGTGGTCCGCATTAAGTGTATCACTGTTTACAGGAAAATTTATTGAAGGTAAGAATAAATTTTCCTGCCATGTCCCCTCAGGTGACACTGTCACATGAGCAGGGACATATCCATTACTTTTATTTAAAAACTTTCCAAACATTTTAATTCCCTCATAAAACATCTTCCCGCCCGTGGATGAGTTTTCATGCTTTTTCAGAAGGCCGCCTGGGCTCTTCACCATCCCGCTAACCTAAAGGTTGGATGGGCAGGTCCATGAATGGTTTAATTATTTTTTTCATGGCCTTAATAGGCCGTTGTCAGGTCAGCGAGAGCGCAGCCGAGTCTGTTGCCTGCCCGCCAAACTGAAAATCTAAATGACAGAAATGTAATTTTACGCCTCGGCAAGCAGGCCCCGCCCCTGCTCACTGACCAGAAAATGCTTCCCTAAGTTTGTCACTATTTACAGGGGATCCCTGAGAGTGTGTCAATATTTACAGTGGGTCTCTTAGGTGTTTCTGTATTTGAGGGGGTGTCTCCATTAAGTGTATCAATTTTTAAATCGGGACTCTGTGTCTGTATGTCAGTATTTAAAGGTGGTCACCGTTAAGTGTATCAGTATTTACATGGGGACTCTGAGTGTCTGTCAGTATTTAAAAAGTGTCACCTTTAAGTGTATCAATATTTACATGGGGACCTTGAGTGTGTATCAGTATTTAAAGAGGGTCACAATGAGGTATATCTATATTTATATGGTGACCCTGAGTGCATGTCAGTATTTAAAGGGGGTTACCATTCAGTGTATCAATATTTATATGGGGTCCCTGAGTGTGTGTCAGTATTTAAAGGGGGTAATCATTATGTGTGTCAATATTTACATGGGGACCCTGAGTGTGTGTCAGTATTTAAAGAGGAGTCACCATTAAGTGTATCAATATTTACATGGGCGCCTGAAAGCATGTCAGTATTTATAGGGGGTCAGATATAGTGTATCAATATTTACAGGGGGTTCCTGAGTGTGTGTTAATATTTAAAGGGGGTCATCATTAAGTGTATCAATATTTACATGGGGACCCTGAGTGTGTGTCAGTATTTAAAGGGGGCCACAATTAAATGCATCAATATTTACATGGGGACCCTGAGTGTGTGTCTGTATTTGGAGGGGGACCCGATTAAATGTGTAAGTATTTACATGGGAACTCTGAGTGTGTGTCAGGATTTCAAGGGGGTCACCATTAAGTGTGTCAATATTTACATGGGGACTCTGTGTCTGTATGTCAGTATTTAAAGTGGCCACCATTAAGTGTATCAATATTTACATGGGGACCCCGAGGGTGTATCAGTATTTAAAGAGGGTCACAATTAAGTATATCTATATTTATAGGGTGACCCTGAGTGTGTGTCAGTATTTAAAGAGGTGTCACCATTAAGTGTATCAAAATTTACATGGCGCCCATGAGTGTGTGTCAGTATTTAAAAGGGGTCACCATTAAGTGTATCAATATTTACATGGGACCCTGAGCGTGTGTCAGTATTTAAACGGGGCCACAATTAAATGCATCAATATTTACATGGGGACCACGAGTCTGTGTCAGGATTTAAAGGGGTCACCATTAAGTGTATCAATATTTACATGGGGACCACGAGTGTGTGTCAGGATTTAAAGGGTTCACCATTAAGTGTATCAATATTTAGATGGGGACTCTGAGTGTCTGTCAGTATTTGAAGGGGGACCCGATTAAATGTGTCAGTATTTACATGGGGACTCTGAGTGTGTGTCCATATTTCAAGGGGGTCACCATTAAGAGTATCAATATTTACATGGGGTCCCTGGGTGTGTGTCAGTATTTAAAGGGGGGGTCTCCATTAAGTGTGTCAATATTTACATGGGGACCCTGAGTGTGTGTCAGTATATAAAGGGGGCCACCATTAAATGCATCAATATTTACATGGGGACCCTGAGTGTGTGTCAGTACTTGGATGGGGACCCGATTAAATGTGTAAGTATTTACATGGGAACTCTGAGTGTGTGTCCATATTTCAAAGGGGTTCACCATTAAGTGTATCTATATTTACATGTGGACCCTGAGTGCATGTCACTATTTAAAGGGGGTCACCTTGAAGTGTATGAACATTTACATGGGGTCCATGAGTGTGTGTCAGTAATTAAAAGGGGTCACCATTAAGTGTATCAATATTTACATGGGGTCCCTGAGCGTGTGTCAGTATTTAAAGGGGGCCACCATTAAATGCATCAATATTTACATGGGGACCCTGAGTGTGTGTCAGTACTTGGATGGGGACCCGATTAAATGTGTAAGTATTTACATGGGAACTCTGAGTGTGTGTCCATATTTCAAAGGGGTCACCATTAAGTGTGTCAATATTTACATGGGGACTCTGTGTCTATATGTCAGTAGTTAAAGGGGCCACCATTAAGTGTATCAATATATACATGGGGACCCCGAGGGTGTATCAGTATTTAAAGAGGGTCACAATTAAGTATATCTATATTTATAGGGTGACCCTGAATGTGTGTCAGTATTTAAAGAGGTGTCACCATTAAGTGTATCAAAATTTACATGGCGCCCATGAGTGTGTGTCAGTATTTAAAAGGGGTCACCATTAAGTGTATCAATATTTACATGGGGACCCTGAGCGTGTGTCAGTATTTAAAGGGGGCCACAATTAAATGCATCAATATTTACATGGGGACCACGAGTGTGTGTCAGGATTTAAAGGGGTCACAATTAAGTGTATCAATATTTACATGGGGACCACGAGTGTGTGTCAGGATTTAAAGGGTTCACCATTAAGTGTATCAATATTTACATGGGGACTCTGTGTCTGTATGTCAGTATTTAAAGGGGCCACCATTAAGTGTATCAATATTTACATGGGGACCCCGAGGGTGTATCAGTATTTAAAGAGGGTCACAATTAAGTATATCTATATTTATAGGGTGACCCTGAGTGTGTGTCAGTATTTAAAGAGGTGTCACCATTAAGTGTATCAAAATTTACATGGCGCCCATGAGTGTGTGTCAGTATTTAAAAGGGGTCACCATTAAGTGTATCAATATTTACATGGGGACCCTGAGCGTGTGTCAGTATTTAAAGGGGGCCACAATTAAATGCATCAATATTTACATGGGGACCACGAGTGTGTGTCAGGATTTAAAGGGGTCACAATTAAGTGTATCAATATTTCCATGGGGACCACGAGTGTGTGTCAGGATTTAAAGGGTTCACCATTAAGTGTATCAATATTTACATGGGGACTCTGAGTGTGTGTCAGTATTTGAAGGGGGACCGATTAAATGTGTCAGTATTTACATGGGGACTCTGATTGTGTGTCCATATTTCAAGGGGGTCACCATTAAGTGTATCAATATTCACATGGGGTCCCTGAGTGTGTGTCAGTATTTAAAGGGGGGGTCTCCATTAAGTGTGTCAATATTTACATGGTGACCCTGAGTGTGTGTCAGTATTTAAAGGAGTTCACCATTAAGTGTATCTATATTTACATGGAGACCCTGAGTGCATGTCACTATTTAAAGGGGTTCACCATTAAGTGTATCAATATTTACATGGGATCACTGAGTGTGTGTCAGTATTTAAAGGTGGTCACCATTTATTGTATCAATATTTACATGGGGACCCTGAGTCTGTGTGTCAGTATTTAAAGGGGGTCACCATTAAATGTTTCAATATTTACAGGGGGTCCCTGAGTGTGTTTCAGTATTTAAAGGGGGTAATCAATCTGTGTGTAAATATTTACTTGGGGACCCTGAGTGTGTGTCAGTATTTAAAGAGGTGTCATCATTAAGTGTATGAAAATTTACATGGGGTCCATGAGTGTGTGTCAGTATTTAAAAGGTGTCACCATTAAGTGTATCAATATTTACATGGGAACCCTGAGTGTGTGTCAGTATTTAAAGGGTTCACCATTAAGTGTATCAATATTTACATGGGGTCCCTGAGTGTGTGTCAGTATTTAAAGGGGGTAATCATTATGTGTGTCAATATTTACATGGGGACCCTGAGCGTGTCAGTATTTAAAAGGGGCCACCATTAAGTGTATCAATATTTACATGGGACCCTGAGTGTGTGTCGGCATTTAAAGGGGGTCATCATTAAGTGTATCAATATTTACATGGGGACCCTGAGTGTGTGTCAGTATTTAAAGTGGGTCATCATTAAGTGTATCAATATTTACATGGGGACCCTCAGTGTGTGTCAGTATTTAAAGGGGGTCATCATTAAGTGTATCAATATTTACATGGGACCCTGAGTGTGTGTCGGCATTTAAAGGTGGTCACCATTTATTGTATCAATATTTACATGGGGACCCTGAGTCTGTGTGTCAGTATTTAAAGGGGGTCACCATTAAATGTTTCAATATTTACAGGGGGTCCCTGAGTGTGTTTCAGTATTTAAAGGGGGTAATCAATCTGTGTGTAAATATTTACTTGGGGACCCTGAGTGTGTGTCAGTATTTAAAGAGGTGTCATCATTAAGTGTATGAAAATTTACATGGGGTCCATGAGTGTGTGTCAGTATTTAAAAGGTGTCACCATTAAGTGTATCAATATTTACATGGGAACCCTGAGTGTGTGTCAGTATTTAAAGGGTTCACCATTAAGTGTATCAATATTTACATGGGGTCCCTGAGTGTGTGTCAATATTTAAAGGGGGTCATCATTAAGTGTATCAATATTTACATGGGATCCTGAGTGTGTGTCGGCATTTAAAGGGGTTCACCATTAAGTGTATCAATATTTACATGGGGACCCTGAGTGTGTGTTTGTATTTAAAGATGGTCACCATTAAGTGTGTCAATATTTACATGGGGTCCCTGAGTATGTGTCAGTATTTGAAGGGGGACCTGATTAAATGTACCAATATTTGCATGGGACCCTGAGTGTGTGTCGGCATTTAAAGGGGGTCATCATTAAGTGTATCAATATTTACATGGGGACCCTGAGTGTGTGTCAGTATTTAAAGTGGGTCATCATTAAGTGTATCAATATTTACATGGGGACCCTGAGTGTGTGTTTGTATTTAAAGATGGTCACCATTAAGTGTGTCAATATTTACATGGGGTCCCTGAGTATGTGTCAGTATTTGAAGGAGGACCTGATTAAATGTACCAATATTTGCATGGGGTCCCTAAGTGTGTGTCAGTATTTAAAGGGGTTCACCATTAAGTGTATCAATATTTACATGGGGTCCCTGAGTGTGTGTCAGTATTTAAAGGGGGTAATCATTATGTGTGTCAATATTTATATGGGGACCCTGAGCGTGTGTCAGTATTTAAAAGGGGCCACCATTAAGTGTATCAATATTTACATGGGACCCTGAGTGTGTGTCGGCATTTAAAGGGGGTCATCATTAAGTGTATCAATATTTACATGGGGACCCTGAGTGTGTGTCAGTATTTAAAGTGGGTCATCATTAAGTGTATCAATATTTACATGGGATCCTGAGTGTGTGTCGGCATTTAAAGGGGTTCACCATTAAGTGTATCAATATTTACATGGGGACCCTGAGTGTGTGTCAGTATTTAAAGGGGTTCACCATTAAGTGTATCAATATTTACATGGGGACCCTCAGTGTGTGTCAGTATTTAAAGGGGGTCATCATTAAGTGTATCAATATTTACATGGGACCCTGAGTGTGTGTCGGCATTTAAAGGCGTTCACCACTAAGTGTATCAATATTTACATGGGGACCCTGAGTGTGTGTCAGTATTTAAAGGGGTTCACCATTAAGTGTATCAATATTTACATGGGATCCTGAGTGTGTGTCAGTATTTAAAGGGGATCACCATTAAGTGTATCAATATTTATATGGGGACCCTGAGTGTGTGTGTCAATACTTAAAGGGTCACCATTAAGTGTTTCAATATTTACAGGGGGTGCCTGAGTGTGTGTCAGTATTTATATAGTTCACCATTAAGTGTATCAATATTTACATGGGGTCCCTGAGTGTGTGTCAGTATTGAAAGGGGGTCACAATTAAGTGTATCAGTATTTACATGGGGACCCTGAATGCGTGTCAGTATTTAAAGGGGGTCACCTATAGTGTATCAATATTTACATGGTGACCCTGCGTCTGTGTCAGTATTTAAAGAGAGGTCACTATTAAGTGTATCAATAACTACATGGGGTCCCTAAGTGTGTGTCAGTATTTAAAGGGGGTCACCATTAAGTGTATCAATATTTACATGGGGTCCCTGAGTGTGTGTTAGTATTTAAAGGGGGTCACCATTAAATGCCTCAATATTTACATGGGGACTATGAGTGTGTGTCAGTATTTAAAGGGTGTCACCATTAAGTGTATTTATTTTTTTGCATGGAGACCCTGAGTCTGTGTCCGTATTTAAAGTGGCCACCATTAAGTGTATCTATATTTACATGGGGACCCTGAGTGTGTGTCAGTATTTAAAGCGAGTCACCATTAAGTGCATCAATATTTACATGGAGACCCTGAGTGTGTGTCAGAATTTAAAGGGGTTCACCATTAAGTGTATCAATATTTACATTGGGTCCCTGAGTGTGTGTTAGTATTTAAAGGGGGTCATCATTAAGTGTCTCAATATTTATATGGGGACCCTGAGCGTGTGTGAGTATTTAAAGGGGCTCACCATTAAATGCCTCAATATTTACATGGGGACTATGAGTGTGTGTCCGGATTTAAAGGGGGTCACCATTAAGTGTATCTATATTTACATGGGGACCCTGAGTGTGTCAGTATTTAAAGGGGTTCCCATTAAGTGTGTCAGTATCTACTGGGGTCCTTGAATGTGTGCCAGTGTTTAAAGGGGTTCCTCATTCAGTGTCTCAATATTTACAGCAATTCCATGAGTGTGTGTCAGTATATAAAGGGGGACCATATTAGGTGCATCAATATTTACAGGGGATCCTTTAATGTGTGTCAGTATTTAAAGGGTGTCCTCATCAAGTGCTACAACATTTACAGGTGCTCCTTGAGTGTGTGTCAGCATTTAAAAGGGGATCCCCATTAATTGCTTCTATGTTTGTAGGGGGTCCTTGAGTGTGTGTCAGTATTTAAGGGGGATCCCCATTCAGTGTGGCAGTATTTATAGGGGTCCTTAGGTGTATGTCAGTATTTAAAGGTGGTCCGCATTAAGTGTATCACTGTTTACAGGAAAATTTATTGAAGGTAAGAATAAATTTTCCTGCCATGTCCCCTCAGGTGACACTGTCACATGAGCTGGGACATATCCATTACTTTTATTTAAAAACTTTCCAAACATTTTAATTCCCTCATAAAACATCTTCCCGCCCGTGGATGAGGTTTCATGCTTTTTCAGAAGGCCGCCTGGGCTCTTCACCATCCCGCTAACCTAAAGGTTGGATGGGCAGGTCCATGAATGGTTTAATTATTTTTTTCATGGCCTTAATAGGCCGTTGTCAGGTCAGCGAGAGCGCAGCCGAGTCTGTTGCCTGCCCGCCAAACTGAAAACCTAAATGACAGAAATGTAATTTTACACCTCGGCAAGCAGGCCCCGCCCCTGCTCGCTGACCAGAAAATGCTTCCCTAAGTTTGTCACTATTTACAGGGGATCCCTGAGAGTGTGTCAATATTTACAGTGGGTCTCTTAGGTGTTTCTGTATTTGAGGGGGGGTCTCCATTAAGTGTATCAATTTTTAAATCGGGACTCTGTGTCTGTATGTCAGTATTTAAAGGTGGTCACCGTTAAGTGTATCAGTATTTACATGGGGACTCTGAGTGTCTGTCAGTATTTAAAAAGTGTCACCTTTAAGTGTATCAATATTTACATGGGAACCCTGAGCATGTGTGTCAGTAATTAAAGGGTTTCACCATTAAGTGTATCTATATTTACATGGGGTCCCTGAGTGTGTGTCAGTATTTAAAGGGGGTCACCATTAAGTGTGTCAATATTTACATGCGGCCCTGAGTATGTGTTAGTATTTAAAGGGGGTCACCATTAAGTGTATCAATATTTACATGGGGACACTGAGTTTGTCAGTATTTAAAGGGGTTCACCATTAAGTGTATCAGTATTTACATGGGGAACCTAAGCTTGTGTGTCAGTAATTAAAGGGGTTCACCATTAAGTGTATCAATATCTACATGGGGTCCCTGAGTGTGTGTTAGTATTTAAAGGGGGTCACCATTAAATGCCTCAATATTTACATGGGGACTATGAGTGTGTGTCAGTATTTAAAGGGTGTCACCATTAAGTGTATTTATTTTTTTGCATGGAGACCCTGAGTCTGTGTCCGTATTTAAAGTGGCCACCATTAAGTGTATCTATATTTACATGGGGACCCTGAGTGTGTGTCTGTATTTAAAGCGAGTCACCATTAAGTGCATCAATATTTACATGGAGACCCTGAGTGTGTGTTAGTATTTAAAGGGGGTCATCATTAAGTGTCTCAATATTTATATGGGGACCCTGAGCGTGTGTGAGTATTTAAAGAGGCTCACCATTAAATGCCTCAATATTTACATGGGGACTATGAGTGTGTGTCCATATTTAAAGGGGGTCACCATTAAGTGTATCTATATTTACATGGGGACCCTGAGTGTGTCAGTATTTAAAGGGGTTCCCATTAAGTGTGTCAGTATCTACTTGTGTCCTTGTATGTGTGCCAGTATTTAAAGGGGTTCCTCATTCAGTGTCTCAATATTTACAGCAATTCCATGAGTGTGTGTCAGTATATAAAGGGGGACCATATTAGGTGCGTCAATATTTACAGGGGATCCTTTAATGTGTGTCAGTATTTAAAGGGTGTCCTCATCAAGTGCTACAACATTTACAGGTGCTCCTTGAGTGTGTGTCAGCATTTAAAAGGGGAACCCCATTAATTGCTTCTATGTTTGTAGGGGGTCCTTGAGTGTGTGTCAGTATTTAAGGGGGATCCCCATTCAGTGTGGCAGTATTTACAGGGGTCCTTAGGTGTATGTCAGTATTTAAAGGTGGTCCGCATTAAGTGTATCACTGTTTACAGGAAAATTTATTGAAGGTAAGAATAAATTTTCCTGCCATGTCCCCTCAGGTGACACTGTCACATGAGCAGGGACATATCCATTACTTTTATTTAAAAACTTTCCAAACATTTCAATTCCCTCATAAAACATCTTCCCGCCCATGGATGAGTTTTCATGATTTTTCAGAAGGCCGCCTGGGCTCTTCACCATCCCGCTAACCTAAAGGTTGGATGGGCAGGTCCATGAATGGTTTAATTATTTTTTTCATGGCCTTAATAGGCCGTTGTCAGGTCAGCGAGAGCGCAGCCGAGTCTGTTGCCTGCCCGCCAAACTGAAAACCTAAATGACAGAAATGTAATTTTACACCTCGGCAAGCAGGCCCCGCCCCTGCTCGCTGACCAGAAAATGCTTCCCTAAGTTTGTCACTATTTACAGGGGATCCCTGAGAGTGTGTCAATATTTACAGTGGGTCTCTTAGGTGTTTCTGTATTTGAGGGGGGGTCTCCATTAAGTGTATCAATTTTTAAATCGGGACTCTGTGTCTGTATGTCAGTATTTAAAGGTGGTCACCGTTAAGTGTATCAGTATTTACATGGGGACTCTGAGTGTCTGTCAGTATTTAAAAAGTGTCACCTTTAAGTGTATCAATATTTACTTGGGAACCCTGAGCATGTGTGTCAGTAATTAAAGGGTTTCACCATTAAGTGTATCTATATTTACATGGGGTCCCTGAGTGTGTGTCAGTATTTAAAGGGGGTCACCATTAAGTGTGTCAATATTTACATGCGGCCCTGAGTGTGTGTTAGTATTTAAAGGGGGTCACCATTAAGTGTATCAATATTTACATGGGGACACTGAGTTTGTCAGTATTTAAAGGGGTTCACCATTAAGTGTATCAGTATTTACATGGGGAACCTAAGCGTGTGTGTCAGTAATTAAAGGGGTTCACCATTAAGTGTATCAATATCTACATGGGGTCCCTGAGTGTGTGTTACTATTTAAAGGGGGTCACCATTAAATGCCTCAATATTTACATGGGGACTATGAGTGTGTGTCAGTATTTAAAGGGTGTCACCATTAAGTGTATTTATTTTTTTGCATGGAGACCCTGAGTCTGTGTCCGTATTTAAAGTGGCCACCATTAAGTGTATCTATATTTACATGGGGACCCTGAGTGTGTGTCTGTATTTAAAGCGAGTCACCATTAAGTGCATCAATATTTACATGGAGACCCTGAGTGTGTGTTAGTATTTAAAGGGGGTCATCATTAAGTGTCTCAATATTTATATGGGGACCCTGAGCGTGTGTGAGTATTTAAAGGGGCTCACCATTAAATGCCTCAATATTTACATGGGGACTATGAGTGTGTGTCCATATTTAAAGGGGGTCACCATTAAGTGTATCTATATTTACATGGGGACCCTGAGTGTGTCAGTATTTAATGGGGTTCCTCATTCAGTGTCTCAATATTTACAGCAATTCCATGAGTGTGTGTCAGTATATAAAGGGGGACCATATTAGGTGCGTCAATATTTACAGGGGATCCTTTAATGTGTGTCAGTATTTAAAGGGTGTCCTCATCAAGTGCTACAACATTTACAGGTGCTCCTTGAGTGTGTGTCAGCATTTAAAAGGGGAACCCCATTAATTGCTTCTATGTTTGTAGGGGGTCCTTGAGTGTGTGTCAGTATTTAAGGGGGATCCCCATTCAGTGTGGCAGTATTTACAGGGGTCCTTAGGTGTATGTCAGTATTTAAAGGTGGTCCGCATTAAGTGTATCACTGTTTACAGGAAAATTTATTGAAGGTAAGAATAAATTTTCCTGCCATGTCCCCTCAGGTGACACTGTCACATGAGCTGGGACATATCCATTACTTTTATTTAAAAACTTTCCAAACATTTTAATTCCCTCATAAAACCTCTTCCCGCCCGTGGATGAGGTTTCATGCTTTTTCAGAAGGCCGCCTGGGCTCTTCACCATCCCGCTAACCTAAAGGTTGGATGGGCAGGTCCATGAATGGTTTAATTATTTTTTTCATGGCCTTAATAGGCCGTTGTCAGGTCAGCGAGAGCGCAGCCGAGTCTGTTGCCTGCCCGCCAAACTGAAAACCTAAATGACAGAAATGTAATTTTACACCTCGGCAAGCAGGCCCCGCCCCTGCTCGCTGACCAGAAAATGCTTCCCTAAGTTTGTCACTATTTACAGGGGATCCCTGAGAGTGTGTCAATATTTACAGTGGGTCTCTTAGGTGTTTCTGTATTTGAGGGGGGGTCTCCATTAAGTGTATCAATTTTTAAATCGGGACTCTGTGTCTGTATGTCAGTATTTAAAGGTGGTCACCGTTAAGTGTATCAGTATTTACATGGGGACTCTGAGTGTCTGTCAGTATTTAAAAAGTGTCACCTTTAAGTGTATCAATATTTACATGGGAACCCTGAGCATGTGTGTCAGTAATTAAAGGGTTTCACCATTAAGTGTATCTATATTTACATGGGGTCCCTGAGTGTGTGTCAGTATTTAAAGGGGGTCACCATTAAGTGTGTCAATATTTACATGCGGCCCTGAGTATGTGTTAGTATTTAAAGGGGGTCACCATTAAGTGTATCAATATTTACATGGGGACACTGAGTTTGTCAGTATTTAAAGGGGTTCACCATTAAGTGTATCAGTATTTACATGGGGAACCTAAGCTTGTTTGTCAGTAATTAAAGGGGTTCACCATTAAGTGTATCAATATCTACATGGGGTCCCTGAGTGTGTGTTAGTATTTAAAGGGGGTCACCATTAAATGCCTCAATATTTACATGGGGACTATGAGTGTGTGTCAGTATTTAAAGGGTGTCACCATTAAGTGTATTTATTTTTTTGCATGGAGACCCTGAGTCTGTGTCCGTATTTAAAGTGGCCACCATTAAGTGTATCTATATTTACATGGGGACCCTGAGTGTGTGTCTGTATTTAAAGCGAGTCACCATTAAGTGCATCAATATTTACATGGAGACCCTGAGTGTGTGTTAGTATTTAAAGGGGGTCATCATTAAGTGTCTCAATATTTATATGGGGACCCTGAGCGTGTGTGAGTATTTAAAGAGGCTCACCATTAAATGCCTCAATATTTACATGGGGACTATGAGTGTGTGTCCATATTTAAAGGGGGTCACCATTAAGTGTATCTATATTTACATGGGGACCCTGAGTGTGTCAGTATTTAAAGGGGTTCCCATTAAGTGTGTCAGTATCTACTTGTGTCCTTGTATGTGTGCCAGTATTTAAAGGGGTTCCTCATTCAGTGTCTCAATATTTACAGCAATTCCATGAGTGTGTGTCAGTATATAAAGGGGGACCATATTAGGTGCGTCAATATTTACAGGGGATCCTTTAATGTGTGTCAGTATTTAAAGGGTGTCCTCATCAAGTGCTACAACATTTACAGGTGCTCCTTGAGTGTGTGTCAGCATTTAAAAGGGGAACCCCATTAATTGCTTCTATGTTTGTAGGGGGTCCTTGAGTGTGTGTCAGTATTTAAGGGGGATCCCCATTCAGTGTGGCAGTATTTACAGGGGTCCTTAGGTGTATGTCAGTATTTAAAGGTGGTCCGCATTAAGTGTATCACTGTTTACAGGAAAATTTATTGAAGGTAAGAATAAATTTTCCTGCCATGTCCCCTCAGGTGACACTGTCACATGAGCAGGGACATATCCATTACTTTTATTTAAAAACTTTCCAAACATTTCAATTCCCTCATAAAACATCTTCCCGCCCATGGATGAGTTTTCATGATTTTTCAGAAGGCCGCCTGGGCTCTTCACCATCCCGCTAACCTAAAGGTTGGATGGGCAGGTCCATGAATGGTTTAATTATTTTTTTCATGGCCTTAATAGGCCGTTGTCAGGTCAGCGAGAGCGCAGCCGAGTCTGTTGCCTGCCCGCCAAACTGAAAACCTAAATGACAGAAATGTAATTTTACACCTCGGCAAGCAGGCCCCGCCCCTGCTCGCTGACCAGAAAATGCTTCCCTAAGTTTGTCACTATTTACAGGGGATCCCTGAGAGTGTGTCAATATTTACAGTGGGTCTCTTAGGTGTTTCTGTATTTGAGGGGGGGTCTCCATTAAGTGTATCAATTTTTAAATCGGGACTCTGTGTCTGTATGTCAGTATTTAAAGGTGGTCACCGTTAAGTGTATCAGTATTTACATGGGGACTCTGAGTGTCTGTCAGTATTTAAAAAGTGTCACCTTTAAGTGTATCAATATTTACTTGGGAACCCTGAGCATGTGTGTCAGTAATTAAAGGGTTTCACCATTAAGTGTATCTATATTTACATGGGGTCCCTGAGTGTGTGTCAGTATTTAAAGGGGGTCACCATTAAGTGTGTCAATATTTACATGCGGCCCTGAGTGTGTGTTAGTATTTAAAGGGGGTCACCATTAAGTGTATCAATATTTACATGGGGACACTGAGTTTGTCAGTATTTAAAGGGGTTCACCATTAAGTGTATCAGTATTTACATGGGGAACCTAAGCGTGTGTGTCAGTAATTAAAGGGGTTCACCATTAAGTGTATCAATATCTACATGGGGTCCCTGAGTGTGTGTTACTATTTAAAGGGGGTCACCATTAAATGCCTCAATATTTACATGGGGACTATGAGTGTGTGTCAGTATTTAAAGGGTGTCACCATTAAGTGTATTTATTTTTTTGCATGGAGACCCTGAGTCTGTGTCCGTATTTAAAGTGGCCACCATTAAGTGTATCTATATTTACATGGGGACCCTGAGTGTGTGTCTGTATTTAAAGCGAGTCACCATTAAGTGCATCAATATTTACATGGAGACCCTGAGTGTGTGTTAGTATTTAAAGGGGGTCATCATTAAGTGTCTCAATATTTATATGGGGACCCTGAGCGTGTGTGAGTATTTAAAGGGGCTCACCATTAAATGCCTCAATATTTACATGGGGACTATGAGTGTGTGTCCATATTTAAAGGGGGTCACCATTAAGTGTATCTATATTTACATGGGGACCCTGAGTGTGTCAGTATTTAATGGGGTTCCTCATTCAGTGTCTCAATATTTACAGCAATTCCATGAGTGTGTGTCAGTATATAAAGGGGGACCATATTAGGTGCGTCAATATTTACAGGGGATCCTTTAATGTGTGTCAGTATTTAAAGGGTGTCCTCATCAAGTGCTACAACATTTACAGGTGCTCCTTGAGTGTGTGTCAGCATTTAAAAGGGGAACCCCATTAATTGCTTCTATGTTTGTAGGGGGTCCTTGAGTGTGTGTCAGTATTTAAGGGGGATCCCCATTCAGTGTGGCAGTATTTACAGGGGTCCTTAGGTGTATGTCAGTATTTAAAGGTGGTCCGCATTAAGTGTATCACTGTTTACAGGAAAATTTATTGAAGGTAAGAATAAATTTTCCTGCCATGTCCCCTCAGGTGACACTGTCACATGAGCTGGGACATATCCATTACTTTTATTTAAAAACTTTCCAAACATTTTAATTCCCTCATAAAACCTCTTCCCGCCCGTGGATGAGGTTTCATGCTTTTTCAGAAGGCCGCCTGGGCTCTTCACCATCCCGCTAACCTAAAGGTTGGATGGGCAGGTCCATGAATGGTTTAATTATTTTTTTCATGGCCTTAATAGGCCGTTGTCAGGTCAGCGAGAGCGCAGCCGAGTCTGTTGCCTGCCCGCCAAACTGAAAACCTAAATGACAGAAATGTAATTTTACACCTCGGCAAGCAGGCCCCGCCCCTGCTCGCTGACCAGAAAATGCTTCCCTAAGTTTGTCACTATTTACAGGGGATCCCTGAGAGTGTGTCAATATTTACAGTGGGTCTCTTAGGTGTTTCTGTATTTGAGGGGGGGTCTCCATTAAGTGTATCAATTTTTAAATCGGGACTCTGTGTCTGTATGTCAGTATTTAAAGGTGGTCACCGTTAAGTGTATCAGTATTTACATGGGGACTCTGAGTGTCTGTCAGTATTTAAAAAGTGTCACCTTTAAGTGTATCAATATTTACATGGGAACCCTGAGCATGTGTGTCAGTAATTAAAGGGTTTCACCATTAAGTGTATCTATATTTACATGGGGTCCCTGAGTGTGTGTCAGTATTTAAAGGGGGTCACCATTAAGTGTGTCAATATTTACATGCGGCCCTGAGTATGTGTTAGTATTTAAAGGGGGTCACCATTAAGTGTATCAATATTTACATGGGGACACTGAGTTTGTCAGTATTTAAAGGGGTTCACCATTAAGTGTATCAGTATTTACATGGGGAACCTAAGCTTGTGTGTCAGTAATTAAAGGGGTTCACCATTAAGTGTATCAATATCTACATGGGGTCCCTGAGTGTGTGTTAGTATTTAAAGGGGGTCACCATTAAATGCCTCAATATTTACATGGGGACTATGAGTGTGTGTCAGTATTTAAAGGGTGTCACCATTAAGTGTATTTATTTTTTTGCATGGAGACCCTGAGTCTGTGTCCGTATTTAAAGTGGCCACCATTAAGTGTATCTATATTTACATGGGGACCCTGAGTGTGTGTCTGTATTTAAAGCGAGTCACCATTAAGTGCATCAATATTTACATGGAGACCCTGAGTGTGTGTTAGTATTTAAAGGGGGTCATCATTAAGTGTCTCAATATTTATATGGGGACCCTGAGCGTGTGTGAGTATTTAAAGAGGCTCACCATTAAATGCCTCAATATTTACATGGGGACTATGAGTGTGTGTCCATATTTAAAGGGGGTCACCATTAAGTGTATCTATATTTACATGGGGACCCTGAGTGTGTCAGTATTTAAAGGGGTTCCCATTAAGTGTGTCAGTATCTACTTGTGTCCTTGTATGTGTGCCAGTATTTAAAGGGGTTCCTCATTCAGTGTCTCAATATTTACAGCAATTCCATGAGTGTGTGTCAGTATATAAAGGGGGACCATATTAGGTGCGTCAATATTTACAGGGGATCCTTTAATGTGTGTCAGTATTTAAAGGGTGTCCTCATCAAGTGCTACAACATTTACAGGTGCTCCTTGAGTGTGTGTCAGCATTTAAAAGGGGAACCCCATTAATTGCTTCTATGTTTGTAGGGGGTCCTTGAGTGTGTGTCAGTATTTAAGGGGGATCCCCATTCAGTGTGGCAGTATTTACAGGGGTCCTTAGGTGTATGTCAGTATTTAAAGGTGGTCCGCATTAAGTGTATCACTGTTTACAGGAAAATTTATTGAAGGTAAGAATAAATTTTCCTGCCATGTCCCCTCAGGTGACACTGTCACATGAGCAGGGACATATCCATTACTTTTATTTAAAAACTTTCCAAACATTTCAATTCCCTCATAAAACATCTTCCCGCCCATGGATGAGTTTTCATGATTTTTCAGAAGGCCGCCTGGGCTCTTCACCATCCCGCTAACCTAAAGGTTGGATGGGCAGGTCCATGAATGGTTTAATTATTTTTTTCATGGCCTTAATAGGCCGTTGTCAGGTCAGCGAGAGCGCAGCCGAGTCTGTTGCCTGCCCGCCAAACTGAAAACCTAAATGACAGAAATGTAATTTTACACCTCGGCAAGCAGGCCCCGCCCCTGCTCGCTGACCAGAAAATGCTTCCCTAAGTTTGTCACTATTTACAGGGGATCCCTGAGAGTGTGTCAATATTTACAGTGGGTCTCTTAGGTGTTTCTGTATTTGAGGGGGGGTCTCCATTAAGTGTATCAATTTTTAAATCGGGACTCTGTGTCTGTATGTCAGTATTTAAAGGTGGTCACCGTTAAGTGTATCAGTATTTACATGGGGACTCTGAGTGTCTGTCAGTATTTAAAAAGTGTCACCTTTAAGTGTATCAATATTTACTTGGGAACCCTGAGCATGTGTGTCAGTAATTAAAGGGTTTCACCATTAAGTGTATCTATATTTACATGGGGTCCCTGAGTGTGTGTCAGTATTTAAAGGGGGTCACCATTAAGTGTGTCAATATTTACATGCGGCCCTGAGTGTGTGTTAGTATTTAAAGGGGGTCACCATTAAGTGTATCAATATTTACATGGGGACACTGAGTTTGTCAGTATTTAAAGGGGTTCACCATTAAGTGTATCAGTATTTACATGGGGAACCTAAGCGTGTGTGTCAGTAATTAAAGGGGTTCACCATTAAGTGTATCAATATCTACATGGGGTCCCTGAGTGTGTGTTACTATTTAAAGGGGGTCACCATTAAATGCCTCAATATTTACATGGGGACTATGAGTGTGTGTCAGTATTTAAAGGGTGTCACCATTAAGTGTATTTATTTTTTTGCATGGAGACCCTGAGTCTGTGTCCGTATTTAAAGTGGCCACCATTAAGTGTATCTATATTTACATGGGGACCCTGAGTGTGTGTCTGTATTTAAAGCGAGTCACCATTAAGTGCATCAATATTTACATGGAGACCCTGAGTGTGTGTTAGTATTTAAAGGGGGTCATCATTAAGTGTCTCAATATTTATATGGGGACCCTGAGCGTGTGTGAGTATTTAAAGGGGCTCACCATTAAATGCCTCAATATTTACATGGGGACTATGAGTGTGTGTCCATATTTAAAGGGGGTCACCATTAAGTGTATCTATATTTACATGGGGACCCTGAGTGTGTCAGTATTTAATGGGGTTCCTCATTCAGTGTCTCAATATTTACAGCAATTCCATGAGTGTGTGTCAGTATATAAAGGGGGACCATATTAGGTGCGTCAATATTTACAGGGGATCCTTTAATGTGTGTCAGTATTTAAAGGGTGTCCTCATCAAGTGCTACAACATTTACAGGTGCTCCTTGAGTGTGTGTCAGCATTTAAAAGGGGAACCCCATTAATTGCTTCTATGTTTGTAGGGGGTCCTTGAGTGTGTGTCAGTATTTAAGGGGGATCCCCATTCAGTGTGGCAGTATTTACAGGGGTCCTTAGGTGTATGTCAGTATTTAAAGGTGGTCCGCATTAAGTGTATCACTGTTTACAGGAAAATTTATTGAAGGTAAGAATAAATTTTCCTGCCATGTCCCCTCAGGTGACACTGTCACATGAGCTGGGACATATCCATTACTTTTATTTAAAAACTTTCCAAACATTTTAATTCCCTCATAAAACCTCTTCCCGCCCGTGGATGAGGTTTCATGCTTTTTCAGAAGGCCGCCTGGGCTCTTCACCATCCCGCTAACCTAAAGGTTGGATGGGCAGGTCCATGAATGGTTTAATTATTTTTTTCATGGCCTTAATAGGCCGTTGTCAGGTCAGCGAGAGCGCAGCCGAGTCTGTTGCCTGCCCGCCAAACTGAAAACCTAAATGACAGAAATGTAATTTTACACCTCGGCAAGCAGGCCCCGCCCCTGCTCGCTGACCAGAAAATGCTTCCCTAAGTTTGTCACTATTTACAGGGGATCCCTGAGAGTGTGTCAATATTTACAGTGGGTCTCTTAGGTGTTTCTGTATTTGAGGGGGGGTCTCCATTAAGTGTATCAATTTTTAAATCGGGACTCTGTGTCTGTATGTCAGTATTTAAAGGTGGTCACCGTTAAGTGTATCAGTATTTACATGGGGACTCTGAGTGTCTGTCAGTATTTAAAAAGTGTCACCTTTAAGTGTATCAATATTTACATGGGAACCCTGAGCATGTGTGTCAGTAATTAAAGGGTTTCACCATTAAGTGTATCTATATTTACATGGGGTCCCTGAGTGTGTGTCAGTATTTAAAGGGGGTCACCATTAAGTGTGTCAATATTTACATGCGGCCCTGAGTATGTGTTAGTATTTAAAGGGGGTCACCATTAAGTGTATCAATATTTACATGGGGACACTGAGTTTGTCAGTATTTAAAGGGGTTCACCATTAAGTGTATCAGTATTTACATGGGGAACCTAAGCTTGTGTGTCAGTAATTAAAGGGGTTCACCATTAAGTGTATCAATATCTACATGGGGTCCCTGAGTGTGTGTTAGTATTTAAAGGGGGTCACCATTAAATGCCTCAATATTTACATGGGGACTATGAGTGTGTGTCAGTATTTAAAGGGTGTCACCATTAAGTGTATTTATTTTTTTGCATGGAGACCCTGAGTCTGTGTCCGTATTTAAAGTGGCCACCATTAAGTGTATCTATATTTACATGGGGACCCTGAGTGTGTGTCTGTATTTAAAGCGAGTCACCATTAAGTGCATCAATATTTACATGGAGACCCTGAGTGTGTGTTAGTATTTAAAGGGGGTCATCATTAAGTGTCTCAATATTTATATGGGGACCCTGAGCGTGTGTGAGTATTTAAAGGGGCTCACCATTAAATGCCTCAATATTTACATGGGGACTATGAGTGTGTGTCCATATTTAAAGGGGGTCACCATTAAGTGTATCTATATTTACATGGGGACCCTGAGTGTGTCAGTATTTAAAGGGGTTCCCATTAAGTGTGTCAGTATCTACTTGTGTCCTTGTATGTGTGCCAGTATTTAAAGGGGTTCCTCATTCAGTGTCTCAATATTTACAGCAATTCCATGAGTGTGTGTCAGTATATAAAGGGGGACCATATTAGGTGCGTCAATATTTACAGGGGATCCTTTAATGTGTGTCAGTATTTAAAGGGTGTCCTCATCAAGTGCTACAACATTTACAGGTGCTCCTTGAGTGTGTGTCAGCATTTAAAAGGGGAACCCCATTAATTGCTTCTATGTTTGTAGGGGGTCCTTGAGTGTGTGTCAGTATTTAAGGGGGATCCCCATTCAGTGTGGCAGTATTTACAGGGGTCCTTAGGTGTATGTCAGTATTTAAAGGTGGTCCGCATTAAGTGTATCACTGTTTACAGGAAAATTTATTGAAGGTAAGAATAAATTTTCCTGCCATGTCCCCTCAGGTGACACTGTCACATGAGCAGGGACATATCCATTACTTTTATTTAAAAACTTTCCAAACATTTCAATTCCCTCATAAAACATCTTCCCGCCCATGGATGAGTTTTCATGATTTTTCAGAAGGCCGCCTGGGCTCTTCACCATCCCGCTAACCTAAAGGTTGGATGGGCAGGTCCATGAATGGTTTAATTATTTTTTTCATGGCCTTAATAGGCCGTTGTCAGGTCAGCGAGAGCGCAGCCGAGTCTGTTGCCTGCCCGCCAAACTGAAAACCTAAATGACAGAAATGTAATTTTACACCTCGGCAAGCAGGCCCCGCCCCTGCTCGCTGACCAGAAAATGCTTCCCTAAGTTTGTCACTATTTACAGGGGATCCCTGAGAGTGTGTCAATATTTACAGTGGGTCTCTTAGGTGTTTCTGTATTTGAGGGGGGGTCTCCATTAAGTGTATCAATTTTTAAATCGGGACTCTGTGTCTGTATGTCAGTATTTAAAGGTGGTCACCGTTAAGTGTATCAGTATTTACATGGGGACTCTGAGTGTCTGTCAGTATTTAAAAAGTGTCACCTTTAAGTGTATCAATATTTACTTGGGAACCCTGAGCATGTGTGTCAGTAATTAAAGGGTTTCACCATTAAGTGTATCTATATTTACATGGGGTCCCTGAGTGTGTGTCAGTATTTAAAGGGGGTCACCATTAAGTGTGTCAATATTTACATGCGGCCCTGAGTGTGTGTTAGTATTTAAAGGGGGTCACCATTAAGTGTATCAATATTTACATGGGGACACTGAGTTTGTCAGTATTTAAAGGGGTTCACCATTAAGTGTATCAGTATTTACATGGGGAACCTAAGCGTGTGTGTCAGTAATTAAAGGGGTTCACCATTAAGTGTATCAATATCTACATGGGGTCCCTGAGTGTGTGTTACTATTTAAAGGGGGTCACCATTAAATGCCTCAATATTTACATGGGGACTATGAGTGTGTGTCAGTATTTAAAGGGTGTCACCATTAAGTGTATTTATTTTTTTGCATGGAGACCCTGAGTCTGTGTCCGTATTTAAAGTGGCCACCATTAAGTGTATCTATATTTACATGGGGACCCTGAGTGTGTGTCTGTATTTAAAGCGAGTCACCATTAAGTGCATCAATATTTACATGGAGACCCTGAGTGTGTGTTAGTATTTAAAGGGGGTCATCATTAAGTGTCTCAATATTTATATGGGGACCCTGAGCGTGTGTGAGTATTTAAAGGGGCTCACCATTAAATGCCTCAATATTTACATGGGGACTATGAGTGTGTGTCCATATTTAAAGGGGGTCACCATTAAGTGTATCTATATTTACATGGGGACCCTGAGTGTGTCAGTATTTAATGGGGTTCCTCATTCAGTGTCTCAATATTTACAGCAATTCCATGAGTGTGTGTCAGTATATAAAGGGGGACCATATTAGGTGCGTCAATATTTACAGGGGATCCTTTAATGTGTGTCAGTATTTAAAGGGTGTCCTCATCAAGTGCTACAACATTTACAGGTGCTCCTTGAGTGTGTGTCAGCATTTAAAAGGGGAACCCCATTAATTGCTTCTATGTTTGTAGGGGGTCCTTGAGTGTGTGTCAGTATTTAAGGGGGATCCCCATTCAGTGTGGCAGTATTTACAGGGGTCCTTAGGTGTATGTCAGTATTTAAAGGTGGTCTGCATTAAGTGTATCACTGTTTACAGGAAAATTTATTGCAGGTAAGAATAAATTTTCCTGCCATGTCCCCTCAGGTGACACTGTCACATGAGCTGGGACATATCCATTACTTTTATTTAAAAACTTTCCAAACATTTTAATTCCCTCATAAAACATCTTCCCGCCCATGGATGAGTTTTCATGATTTTTCAGAAGGCCGCCTGGGCTCTTCACCATCCCGCTAACCTAAAGGTTGGATGGGCAGGTCCATGAATGGTTTAATTATTTTTTTCATGGCCTTAATAGGCCGTTGTCAGGTCAGCGAGAGCGCAGCCGAGTCTGTTGCCTACCGGCCAAACTGAAAATCTAAATGACAGAAATGTAATTTTACGCCTCGGCAAGCAGGCCCCGCCCCTGCTCACTGACCAGAAAATGCTTCCCTAAGTTTGTCACTATTTACAGGGGATCCCTGAGAGTGTGTCAATATTCACAGTGGGTCTCTTAGGTGTTTCTGTATTTGAGGGGGTGGCTCCATTAAGTGTATCAATTTTTAAATCGGGACTCTGTGTCTGTATGTCAGTATTTAAAGGTGGTCACCGTTAAGTGTATCAGTATTTACATGGGGACTCTGAGTGTCTGTCAGTATTTAAAAAGTGTCACCTTTAAGTATATCAATATTTACTTGGGAACCCCGAGCATGTGTGTCAGTAATTAAAGGGTTTCACCATTAAGTGTATCTATATTTACATGGGGTCCCTGAGTGTGTGTCAGTATTTAAAGGGGGTCACCATTAAGTTTATCAATATATATATATGGGGAGACTGAGTGTGTGTCAGTATTTAAAGGGGGTTACCATTAAGTATATCAATATTTACATGGGGACCTTGAGTGTGTATCAGTATTTAAAGAGGGTCACAATGAGGTATAGGGTCACAATGAGGTATATCTATATTTATACGGTGACCCTGAGTGCATGTCAGTATTTAAAGGGGGTTACCATTAAGTGTGTCAATATTTACATGGGCCCCTGAAAGCATGTCAGTATTTATAGGGGGTCACCTATAGTGTATCAATATTTACAGGGGGTCGCTGAGTGTGTGTTAATATTTAAAGGGGGTCACCATTAAGTGTGTCAATATTTACATGGGGACTCTGTGTCTGTATGTCAGTATTTAAAGTGGCCACCAATAAGTGTATCAATATTTACATGGGGACCCCGAGGGTGTATCAGTATTTAAAGAGGGTCACAATTAAGTATATCTATATTTATAGGGTGACCCTGAGTGTGTGTCAGTATTTAAAGAGGTGTCACCATTCAGTGTATCAAAATTTACATGGCGCCCATGAGTGTGTGTCAGGATTTAAAGGAGGTCACCATTAAGTGTATCAATATTTACATGGGGACATTGAGCGTGTGTCAGTATTTAAAGGGGGCCACAATTAAATGCATCAATATTTACATGGGGACCACGAGTGTGTGTCAGTATTTGAAGGGGTTCACCATTAAGTGTATCAATATATATATGGGGACCCTGACTGTGTGTCAGTATTTAAAGGGGGTCACCATTAAGTGTATCAATATTTACATGGGAACCCTGAGTGTGTATCAGTATTTAAAGAGGGTCACAATTAACTATATCTATATTTATACGGGGACCCTGAGTGCATGTCAGTATTTAAAGGGGGTCACCATTAAGTGTATCAATATTTACAGCGGGTCCCTGAGTGTGTGTCAGTATTTAATGGGGGTAATCATTATGTATGTCAATATTTACATGGGGACTCTGAGTGTGTGTCAATATTTAAAGGGGGTCATCATTAAGTGTATCAATATTTACATGAGGACTCTTGAGTGTGTGTTTGTATTTAAAGGGGGTCATCATTAAGTGTATCAATATTTACATGGGGACCCTGAGTGTGTGTTTGTATTTAAAGATGGTCACCATTAATTGTGTCAATATTTACATGGGGACACTGAGTGTGTGTCAGTATTTGAAGGGGGACCTGATTAAATGTACCAATATTTGCATGGGGTCCCTAAGTGTGTGTCAGTATTTAAAGGGGGTCACCATTAAGTGTATCGATATTTACATGTGGTCCCTGAGGGTGTGTCAGTATTTAAAGGGGTTCACCATTAAGTGTATCAATATTTACATGGGAACCCTGAGTGTGTGTCAGTATTTAAAGTGGGTCATCATTAAGTGTATCAATATTTACATGGGACCCTGAGTGTGTGTCAATATTTAAAGGGGGTCATCATTAAGTGTATCAATATTTACATGAGGACCCTTGAGTGTGTGTTTGTATTTAAAGAGGGTCATCATTAAGTGTATCAATATTTACATGGGACCCTGAGTGTGTGTCAGTATTTAAAGGGGGTCACCATTAAGTGTATTTATATTTACATGGGGACCCTGAGTGTGTGTCAGTATTTAAAGGGGGTCATCATTAAGTGTATCAATATTTACATGAGGACTCTTGAGTGTGTGTTTGTATTTAAAGGGGGTCATCATTAAGTGTATCAATATTTACATGGGGACCCTGAGTGTGTGTTTGTATTTAAAGATGGTCACCAATAAGTGTGTCAATATTTACATGGGGTCCCTGAGTGTGTGTCAGTATTTGAAGGGGGACCTGATTAAATGTACCAATATTTGCATGGGGTCCCTAAGTGTGTGTCAGTATTTAAAGGGGGTCACCATTAAGTGTATCGATATTTACATGTGGTCCCTGAGGGTGTGTCAGTATTTAAAGGGGTTCACCATTAAGTGTATCAATATTTACATGGGAACCCTGAGTGTGTGTCAGTATTTAAAGTGGGTCATCATTAAGTGTATCAATATTTACATGGGACCCTGAGTGTGTGTCGGTATTTAAACGGGTTCACCATTAAGTGTATCAATATTTACATGGGGACCCTGAGTGTGTGTCAATATTTAAAGGGGGTCATCATTAAGTGTATCAATATTTACATGAGGACTCTTGAGTGTGTGTTTGTATTTAAAGGGGGTCATCATTAAGTGCATCAATATTTACATGGGACCCTGAGTGTGTGTCAGTATTTAAAGGGGGTCACCATTAAGTGTATTTATATTTACATGGGGATCCTGAGTGTGTGTCAGTATTTAAAGGGGGTCATCATTAAGTGTATCAATATTTACATGGGGACCCTGAGTGTGTGTTTGTATTTAAAGATGGTCACCATTAAGTGTGTCAATATTTACATGGGGTCCCTGAGTATGTGTCAGTATTTGAAGGGGGACCTGATTAAATGTACCAATATTTGCATGGGGTCCCTAAGTGTGTGTCAGTATTTAAAGGGGGTCACCATTAAGTGTATCGATATTTACATGTGGTCCCTGAGGGTGTGTCAGTATTTAAAGTGGGTCATCATTAAGTGTATCAATATTTACATGGGACCCTGAGTGTGTGTCGGTATTTAAAGTGGTTCACCATTAAGTGTATCAATATTTACATGGGGACCCTGAGTGTGTGTCAGTATATAAAGGGGTTCACCATTAAGTGTATCAGTATTTACATGGGGACCCTCAGTGTGTGTCAGTATTTAAAGGAGGTCGTCATTAAGTGTATCAATATTTACATGGGACCCTGAGTGTGTGTCAGTATTTAAAGGGGGTCACCATTAAGTGTATTTATATTTACATGGGGTCCATAAGTTTGTGTCAGTATTTAAAGGGGTTCACCATTAAATGTATCAATATTTATATGGGGACCCTGAGTGTGTGTGTCAATATTTAAAGGGTCACCATTAAGTGTTTCAATATTTACAGGGGGTGCCTGAGTGTGTGTCAGTATTTATATAGTTCACCATTAAGTGTATCAATATTTACATGGGGTCCCTGAGTATGTGTCAGTATTTAAAGGGGGTCACAATTAAGTGTATCAATATTTACATGGGGACCTGGAGTATGTGTCAGTATTTAAAGGGGGTCACAATTAAGTGTATCAATATTTACATGGGGACACTGTGTCTGTATGTCAGTATTTAAAAGGGGTCACCATTAAGTATCAATATATATATATGGGGAGACTGAGTGTGTGTCAGTATTTAAAGGGGGTCACCATTAAGTATATCAATATTTACATGGGGACCTTGAGTGTGTATCAGTATTTAAAGGGGGTCACAATGAGGTATATCTATATTTATACAGTGACCCTGAATGCATGTCAGTATTTAAAGGGGGTTACCATTAAGTGTATCAATATTTACATGGGGTCCCAGAGTGTGTGTCAGTATTTAAAGGGGGTAATCATTATGTGTGTCAATATTTACATGGGGACCCTGAGTGTGTGTCAGTATTTAAAGAGGGGACACCATTAAGTGTATCAATATTTACATGGGCCCCTGAAAGCATGTCAGTATTTATAGGGGGTCACCTCTAGTGTATCAAAATTATAGGGGGTCCCTGAGTGTGTGTTAATATTTAAAGGGGGTCATCATTAAGTGTCTCAATATTTACATGGGGACCCTGAGTGTGTGTCAGTGTTTAAAGGGGACCACCATTAAATGCATCAATATTTACATGGGGACCCTGAGTGTGTGTCAGTATTTGGAGGGGGACCTGATTAAATGTGTCAGTATTTACATGGGAACTCTGAGTGTGTGTCCATATTTCAAGGGGGTCACCATTAAGTGTGTCAATATTTACATGGGGACTCTGTGTCTGTATGTCAGTATTTAAAGTGGCCACCATTAAGTGTATCAATATTTACATGGGGACCCCGAAGGTGTATCAGTATTTAAAGAGGGTCACAATTAAGTATATCTATATTTATAGGGTGACCCTGAGTGTGTGTCAGTATTTAAAGAGGTGTCACCATTAAGTGTATCAAAATTTACATGGGGCCCATGAGTGTGTGTCAGTATTTAAAAGGGGTCACCATTAAGTGTATCAATATTTACATGGGGACACTGAGCGTGTGTCACTATTTAAAGGGGGCCACAATTAAATGCATCAATATTTCATGGGGACCACGAGTGTGTGTCAGGATTTAAAGGGTTCACCATTAAGTGTATCAATATTTACATGGGGACTCTGAGTGTGTTTAAGTATTTGAAGGGGGACCCGATTAAATGTGTCAGTATTTACATGGGGACTCTGAGTGTGTGTCCATATTTCAAGGGGGTCTCCATTAAGTGTGTCAATATTTACATGGGGACCCTGAGTGTGTGTCAATATTTAAAGGGGTTCACCATTAAGTGTATCCATATTTACATGGGGACCCTGAGTGCATGTCACTATTTAAAGGGGGTCACCATTAAGTGTATGAACATTTACATGGGGTCCATGAGTGTGTGTCAGTAATTAAAAGGTGTCACCATTAAGTGTATAAATATTTACATGCGATCACTGAGTGTGTGTTAGTATTTAAAAGGGGGTCATCATTAAGTGTCTCAATATTTGCATGCAGACCCTGAGTGTGTGTCAGAATTTAAAGGTGGTCACCATTAATTGTATCAATATTTACAATGGTGACCCTGAGTCTGTGTGTCAGTATTTAAAGGGGGTCACCATTAAGTGTTTCAATATTTACATGGGGATCCTGAGTGTGTGTCAGTATTTAAAAGGTGTCACCATTAAGTGTATCAATATTTACATGGGGTCCCTGAGTGTGTGTCAGTATTTAAAGGGGGTAATCATTATGTGTGTCAATATTTACATTGGCACCCTGAGCATGTGTCAGTATTTAAAGGGGGCCACCATTAAATGCATCAATATTTACATGGGGACCACGAGTGTGTGTCATTTTTAAAGGGTTCACCATTAAGTGTATCAATATTTACATGGGGACTGTGAGTGTGTGTCAGTATTTAAAGGGGGTCACCATTAAGTGTATCAATATATATATGGGGACCCTGACTGTGTGTCAGTATTTAAAGGGGGTCACCATTAAGTGTATCAATATTTACATGGGGACCCTGAGTGTGTATCAGTATTTAAAGAGGGTCACAATTAAGTATATCTATATTTATACGGGGACCCTGAGTGCATGTCAGTATTTAAAGGGGGTCACCATTAAGTGTATCAATATTAACAGCGGGTCCCTGAGTGTGTGTCAGTATTTAATGGGGGCAATCATTATGTATGTCAATATTTACATGGGGACCCTGAGTGTGTGTCAGTATTTAAAGAGGGGTCACCTAAGTGTATCCACATTTACATGGGGACCACGAGTGTGTGTCAGTATTTAAAGGGGGTCACCATTAAGTGTATCAATATTTACATGAGGACTCTTGAGTGTGTGTTTGTATTTAAAGGTGGTCACCATTAAGTGTGTCAAAATTTAAATGGGGTCCCTGAGTGTGTGTCAGTATTTAAAGGGGGGGTCTCCATTAAGTGTGTCAATATTTACATGGGGACCCTGAGTGTGTGTCAGTATTTAAAGGGGTTCACCACTAAGTGTATGAACATTTACATGGGGTCCATGAGTGTGTGTCAGTAATTAAAAGGTGTCACCATTAAGTGTATCAATATTTACATGCGATCACTGAGTGTGTGTTAGTATTTAAAAGGGGTCATCATTAAGTGTCTCAATAATTGCATGCGGACCCTGAGTGTGTGTCAGAATTTAAAGGTGGTCACCATTAATTGTATCAATATTTACAGAGGGTCCCTGAGTGTGTGTCAGTATTTAAAGGGGGTAATCATTATGTGTGTCAATATTTACATAGGGACCCTGAGTGTGTGTCCGTATTTAAAAGGTGTCACCATTAAGTGTATCAATATTTACATGGGAACCCTGAGTGTGTGTCAGTATTTAAAGGGTTCACCATTAAGTGTATCAACATATATATGGGGACCCTGACTGTGTGTCAGTATTTAAAGGGGGTCACCATTAAGTGTATCAATATTTACATGGGGACCCTGAGTGTGTATCAGTATTGAAAGAGGGTCACAATTAAGTATATCTATATTTATACGGGGACCCTGAGTGCATGTCAGTATTTAAAGGGGGTCACCATTAAGTGTATCAATATTTACATGGGGACCCTGAGCATGTGTCAGTATTTAAAGGGGGCCACCATTAAATGCATCAATATTTACATGGGGACCCTGAGTGTGTGTCAATATTTAAAGGGGTTCACCATTAAGTGTATCCATATTTACATGGGGACCCTGAGTGCATGTCACTATTTAAAGGGGGTCACCATTAAGTGTATGAACATTTACATGGGGTCCATGAGTGTGTGTCAGTAATTAAAAGGTGTCACCATTAAGTGTATAAATATTTACATGCGATCACTGAGTGTGTGTTAGTATTTAAAAGGGGGTCATCATTAAGTGTCTCAATATTTGCATGCAGACCCTGAGTGTGTGTCAGAATTTAAAGGTGGTCACCATTAATTGTATCAATATTTACAATGGTGACCCTGAGTCTGTGTGTCAGTATTTAAAGGGGGTCACCATTAAGTGTTTCAATATTTACATGGGGATCCTGAGTGTGTGTCAGTATTTAAAAGGTGTCACCATTAAGTGTATCAATATTTACATGGGGTCCCTGAGTGTGTGTCAGTATTTAAAGGGGGTAATCATTATGTGTGTCAATATTTACATTGGCACCCTGAGCATGTGTCAGTATTTAAAGGGGGCCACCATTAAATGCATCAATATTTACATGGGGACTACGAGTGTGTGTCAGGATTTAAAGGGTTCACCATTAAGTGTATCAATATTTACATGGGGACCGTGAGTGTGTGTCAGTATTTAAAGGGGTCACAATTAAGTGTATCAACATATATATGGGGACCCTGACTGTGTGTCAGTATTTAAAGGGGGTCACCATTAAGTGTATCAATATTTACATGGGGACCCTGAGTGTGTATCAGTATTGAAAGAGGGTCACAATTAAGTATATCTATATTTATACGGGGACCCTGAGTGCATGTCAGTATTTAAAGGGGGTCACCATTAAGTGTATCAATATTTACATGGGGACCCTGAGCATGTGTCAGTATTTAAAGGGGGCCACCATTAAATGCATCAATATTTACATGGGGATTACGAGTGTGTGTCAGGATTTAAAGGGTTCACCATTAAGTGTATCAATATTTACATGGGGACCGTGAGTGTGTGTCAGTATTTAAAGGGGTCACAATTAAGTGTATCAATATATATATGGGGACACTGACTGTGTGTCAGTATTTAAAGGGGGTCACCATTAAGTGTATCAATATTTACATGGGGACCCTGAGTGTGTATCAGTATTTAAAGAGGGTCACAATTAAGTATATCTATATTTATACGGGGACCCTGAGTACATGTCAGTATTTAAAGGGGGTCACCATTAAGTATCAATATTTACAGCGGGTCCCTGAGTGTGTGTCAGTATTTAATGGGGGTAATCATTATGTATGTCAATATTTACATGGGGACCCTGAGTGTGTGTCAGTATTTAAAGAGGGGTCACAAGTGTATCCACATTTACATGGGGACCCTGAGTGTGTGTCAGAATTTAAATGGGGTCACCATTAAGTGTATCAATATTTACATGAGGACTCTTGAGTGTGTGTTTGTATTTAAAGGGGGTCATCATTAAGTGTATCAATATTTACATGGGGACCTTGAGTGTGTGTTTGTATTTAAAGGTGGTCACCATTAAGTGTGTCAATATTTACATGGGGTCCCTGAGTGTGTGTCAGTATTTGAAGGGGGACCTGATTAAATGTACCAATATTTGCATGGGGTCCCTAAGTGTGTGTCAGAATTTAAATGGGGTCACCATTAAGTGTATCAATATTTACATGAGGACTCTTGAGTGTATGTTTGTATTTAAAGGGGGTCATCATTAAGTGTATCAATATTTACATGGGGACCTTGAGTGTGTGTTTGTATTTAAAGGGGGTCACCATTAAGTGTATCGATATTTACATGTGGTCCCTGAGGGTGTGTCAGTATTTAAAGGGGTTCACCATTAAGTATATCAATATTTACATGGGGACCCTGAGTGTGTGTCAGTATTTAAAGGGGTTCACCATTAAATGTATTTATATTTACATGGGGACCCTCAGTGTGTGTCAGTATTTAAAGGGGGTCATCATTAAATGTATCAATATTTATATGGGGACCCTGAGTTTGTGTGTCAATATTTAAAGGGTCACCATTAAGTGTTTCAATATTTACAGGGGGTGCCTGAGTGTGTGTCAGTATTTATATAGTTCATCATTAAGTGTATCAATATTTACATGGGGTCCCTGAGTATGTGTCAGTATTTAAAGGGGGTCACAATTAAGTGTATCAATATTTACATGGGGACCTGGAGTATGTGTCAGTATTTAAAGGGGGTCACCATTAAGTGTATCAATATTTACATGGGGACACTGTGTCTGTCTGTCAGTATTTAAAAGGGGTCACCATTAAGTGTATCAATATATATATATGGGGAGACTGAGTGTGTGTCAGTATTTAAAGGGGGTCACCATTAAATGTATCAATATTTATATGGGGACCCTGAGTGTGTGGGTCAGTATTTAAAGGGTCACCATTAAGTGTTTCAATATTTACAGGGGATCACTGAGTGTGTGTCAGTATTTATATAGTTCACCATTAAGTGTATCAATATTTACATGGGGTCCCTGAGTGTGTGTCAGTATTTAAAGGGGGTCACAATTAAGTGTATCAATATTTACATGGGGACCTGGAGTATGTGTCAGTATTTAAAGGGGGTCACCATTAAGTGTACCAGTATTTACATGGGGAACCTGAATGCGTGTCAATATTTAAAGGGGGTCACCATTAAGTTTATCAATATTTACAGGGGGTCCCTGAGTGTGTGTCAGTATTTACAGGGGGTCACCATTAAGTCTATCAGTATTTACATGGGGACCCTGAGTGTGTGTTTCAGTATTTAAAGGGGGTCACCATTAAATGTGTCAATATTTACAGGGGGTCCCTGAGTGTGTGACAGTATTTGAATAGGGGTCCTGATTAAATGTATCAATATTGACATGGGGACTCTGAGTGTTTGTCAGTATTTAAATGGTGTCACCATTAAGTTTATCAACATTTGCAAGGGGATCCTGAGTGTGTGTCAGTTTTTAAAGGGGAGTCACAATTAAGTGTATCAGTATTTACATGGGGTTCCTGAGTGTGTGTCAGTATTTAAAGGAGGTCACCATTCAGTGTATCAATATTTACATGGAGATCCGTAGTATGTGTCAGTATTTAAAGGGAGTCACCATTAAGTGTATCAGTATTTACATGGGGACCCTGAGTGTGTGTCAGTATTTAAAGGGGGTCACCATTAAGTGTATCAATATTTACATGGGGACCCTGAGTGCATGTCAGTATTTAAAGGGGTCACCATTAAGTGTATTAATATTTACATGGGGTCCCTGAGTGTGTGTCAGTATTTAAAGGGGTCATCATTAAGTGTCTGAATATTTACATGGGGACTCTGAATGTGTGTCACTATTTAAATGGATCACCTATAGTGTATCAGTATTTATGTGGGGTCCCTGAGTGTGTGTCAGTATTTAAAGGGGTCATCATTAAGTGTATCAATATTTACATGGGACCCTGAGTGTGTGTCAGTATTTAAAGGTTGTCACCATTAAGTGTGTCAATATTTACATGGGGACCCTGAGTGTGTGTCAGTATTTAAAGGGGTCATCATTAAGTGTATCAATATTTACATGGGACCCTGAGTGTGTGTCAGTATTTAAAGGTTGTCACCATTAAGTGTGTCAATATTTACATGGGGACCCTGAGTGTGTGTCACTATTTAAAGGTTGTCACCTCAAAGTGTATCAATATTTACAGGGGGTCTTTGAGTGTGTGTCAATATTTAAAGGGTGTCTGAATTTGAACATATGTTGAATGAATGTGCTTCCAGATTGTGTGGACTCAGACAGCAGTCACTATGAATCTTATGGAGAAGAGGAAGTATCTGGCAATAACCGAACCGCCTCCCTGCGACGGCTACCAACAGACTGTCTGACACGGCCATTACCACATTCCCGAATCTGTGGCTTTCTGTGGCGGAAGAAATGGCTGGGACAGTGGACTAAGCAGTTGTTTCTCATCAGAGACCAAGTTCTGATGGTAAGTTCCCCTAGGCCCTAATCTTTCAAGCTTTCACCTCCCTTCATTTGATCCATCCATTCCTGCGACCCCAACACTGCAGAGCACTCTACCTTAACCCCCCCCACACCCCCACCACCACTCAAGAGTCTCCTCCCTGCCCTGAGTTTCCTCTTACAATCACAAGCTTCATGTTGTCTAATCCTTACTTTCTCATTTCTCCTACATCGCAATCTATCCATGCTTCCCTTTCTCTCTACACTGCACACATTAACACACAGACTCACAATCACCCAGGCACACTCTCATCCATGTGCGTGTGCACCAGTCAGGTAAAACCCATTGGGAGTTGAGACCACCCTGAATAATGGGTGTGGTTGCAAGCCTGACCTGTTAGATGTGAGGATTTGAGAGCAAGCTGTTGACACAGTCAGCATACTAAGCTAACTCTCTGAATCTTTATCATTACTCAGTTCAGTGTTTGGTCTGAAAGGTGACCATATATTTGAATAACTTATTCTCTCTCTCACACTTAATGGTAACTTCCACGAGCTTGAAACTTTCACCTCGTTTCACCATTTAAGTAAACAGACATCTCGGAGGCTTCCTATATATTTCATTGATGTACGCTGGTAAAGTGGAGTTGAGGTGTAATACTAGCCATGACCTTACTGAATGGTGCAGGAGGCTCGAGGGGCTATTCCAGCTCCTGTTTCTTATCTGTCCCTAGGATGGAAGGCAAAGAAAGGAATAGGTAAGAATGAGCGAGAAGAGTCCAGGCCACTAGTTCCTATCATAGTCTCAGCGAGCTGTACACAGACAGGTATGAGAGACCGATACATCAAATCTGTGAGGTTGGGTGTAGAGTGCAGATACTAATGCTGAGACTGGCCTGTGTCTGGGTCCACTCATCTCAATGCAACAGTCATGAAGAGATATTAATGGGTATAATATTATTGGAAATTACTTTTAAATTGGACTTGCAGTAGGGTCTGTGTCTGTGTGTGTGTCTGTATGTGGCTTAATTAGATTAAAACCAGCTAGTCTGGGTGCTTTGATGTATAGTAGTTTGAGATATTAATTAGATAAAAGGATAGAAGGTAAAGAGTACATTTGCATTTGTTAAACTCAGAAGAATGGGTGAAATCTTGCACCTAGCTGAAAGACACCAAGCAATGTGTATATATTATTATTAAAATAGGTGGAATGAAAGGATTATTGTTGGGAGAGGTAAAATTAAAAAACCTAGTAATTGAATGGAACATTTACATTCAAAGGGAAAGCTAGGTGCAAACCGAAAGGAGTTTGTGTGTGCAAGGCAGAGGCATTTAACATCCAGCCAGCCTGTAAACCTACAACTGTCTGCAAGAGAACCAAATTGAAAGGAACCTCATTTTGAATTCAAAAGGTCAAATGTGCTTAGCCTGGTGTCTGTTTAAAGTCTATGGATTATTGTTGCCTTGGTGAAGGTTTACCTGGGAGTGATTAATTTGGGGATTTGTCTAAAAGTTATGATAGTAATTTGTAGACATGTGTATGTGTTTAATTTGCTGTTAAATTAATAAATGTTTAATTTAGTTTATATAAAAACCTCTTGAGATTTGGTGGTCTTATTCCTGAATTCAGAGCTGCATTTCAGACATACCAATTGAAAATATAGGTTATGACAGTTGTTTCAAGTTTCCATCTGGGATTTAAACAACTCAGCCTTTACCAACTACTGGGTCATAATAGCAACTCATCTGTGAATTACCTTATACCCTTCAGTGCTTAACCCCATTTGATTCTCCTCTCCCACAGTGTTATAAGTGTATGAAGGACCAGTATCCCCTGATGGAGCTCAGCCTGCAGGGATCGCGTGTTGCGTACAAGTTCAAACGCAGTAAGAAGATACAGCACGAGCTTAAGATTACGACAGCGAGTAATGAGACTCTGGTGCTTGGGCTGCAGAGTCGTGAGCAGACTGAGGACTGGCGGAAGGTTTGGAGGTGTTAGCACCAGAAATTCAACTCAGTGACTAATTAGTACAGTGATTATAAGTGATTAACTACTGTTATAACCTCTGATATGAGTGACTAACCAGTACAGGCATCACGGTTATGGGTGACTAACCAGCTTAGTAATGACTGACTAGTAAATTAACCCTTGTTATGGGGGGCTAACTAACAGTTATTCTTCTTATGGGGCACTAATAAGTACAGTACTCCATTTCACAAGGGAATAACTAGTACAGTAACCATGGTTCTGGGTAACTAACTAATACAGTGAACCTTGTTAAACGTGATTCGCTACTACATTAACTCTTGTTAGAGAGGGACTAACTAGTACAGTAACTGTGATTATGGAGGAACTTACAAGTACAATAACCCTTGTCACGGGAGACTAACTCTTACATTATGCCTTGTTCTGGGGAACTAATTAATGTAGTTACCCTTGTTAAGAAGCAGTTTGGCATAAGCATATAATTCAGAAGCCTGTTTGGCTCAAGGTAATAAAATATTTGTCATTATAAGCTAAAAGTTACAAAAGTCTGAAAAATGGGTTTAATTCTAACACCCATGATCTAATGAAATGGGTGGGAGGTTACTGTCTGAATGATAAACTTCTGTTGTTCCAAAAAGAAGGGAAATCAGGAATCATGTTTACAGACTTGTCCTGTCACACACTCAGGGAGAGAGCAATTTATCTGATCAGTGTAGCTGGCTTGGACATATCAAATTTTGTAATAAATGTTGCTTCAGGATGCTCAATAGTACAGGGTGAAGAGACACTGTCCTGTGCAGTGGCAAGACTTGGCAGCCAGAGTCTGCCTGCTTTGCTTCCCAGGCTCTGCTGAGCTAGTTGCTACCTTCAGCCTTGGGTTCGGAGGGCACATTTGGCCAGATGTTGATTAGTAGTTTAGTAGGGCTGCAACATTCCCATTCTCCTGTCATATTGCAGGAAGAGAATGGTTTCTTGACTGAGCTGCTGGTGTATGTGCAACCAGGTCAACGTGGTGGGGAGGTTGGATGGGGTAGGGAAGAGAAACAAAGGGGCAATGCATGTGAAAAATGAATCAACCTTAAAGAAAACCAGATTTGTCTTGGGGCCTATTGCAGGGGCTTTACGGTCTTCACTGTTTTCACTGCATCGTGTTTAGGTTGTTGAGGAGGTGAGCAGCAACGTGCATTCCCGAGCTTCACCATGGAATTCACCAACGATGCCAGGGGCTGAGACTAAATGTGCCTCAAGCAAGGTGAGTCTATCAATATGCCACTTACTGCTTCCCCAGAGACACTAAATATCTGGGACTAAATGCCAGCATGGACTGGTTGGGCCCAATGGCCTTTTCTGCACTGTAGATGCAATGTACAGAGCTCATCTGCCAGCATCTAGTCAGAACTAGAAAGGGAAGAAAAGGGAAAGCCCATTACAGGACTAACCAGTACCAAGGAAGGTGAGAAGAACAAGGGAAAAGGGCACGGGTCAGATGGGTATAATGCCAACATGAAGAGCAACTTGTGAGGTTAATGTAAATATGATTACAAGTTCCTCCCATGCTTGAAGTTGATCGGAATGAAACCAGTTTCTGCCCCAGTATTTAAATACCCCTCTTTAATATTTGATTTGTGAAGTATTGATATATCCCTGGTCTGTAAAGCAATGAGAGTGCTTTGTTGATGCCTGTGTATCCATGTGCTTTCATGCAGTCAATGTTGAGGGGTAGTCGAGGCTCAGACTTGGAGAGATCCACAGGTGAAATGGTCACTGACAGCCCAGCCACCCGAGACACAGGTGAGGCCTTATTCTGCAATCCCCAACCTCTAAAGATTTATTATTGTCTGTCAAACTAGTCTTCTTCAATAACATTCATTCCGCTTCAGACTCTCAGCTGAGCTCAGTTGCTACCCTCTGTCCTCTAAGTCAGATGCTCTCAAAGTGTGGTCTGCGAACCACAAGTGGTCCGCTAGGGTCCTCCTAGATAGTCCGCGGGCTCATCCAAAAGACGAGTCACTGACATGCAACGCCATGGCTGAGGCTAAATGAGAGAACAGGCCAGAAGCGTTATTTCCACCATTCACGCAAAGTCACATAGCCGGACTGGCTCCTGTGTACACAGCATGAGTCGTAATAAGTGTAAGCAGCCACAATGTAGTTTTATAAGCAAGATTTTGTTTGATTAATATTAGTTTCTCAGAAGAAATACTTTTAGAACCTACTAGAATGTTTCAAATATACATGTTGACTTGTACAGATGTCTATAATATGAGTATGTCTATACTTTGGTTTTCTGGCATGAATTAATAATTTATGATAGCTAGTTAGGGGTAGGCGGTGGCATAGTGCTATTGTCACTGGCCTAGTGTTCCAGAAACCCAGGGTTAACCTCTTAGGACCTGGGTTCCAATCCCACCACGGCAGATAGTGAAATTTGAATTCAATTAAAAGTCTGATGATGAACACAAAACCATTGCCGATTGTTGTAAAAACACATCTGGCTCACTAATGTCCTCAAGGAAAGGAAATCTGCCATCCTTACCTGGTCTGGCCTACATGTGACTCCAGACCCACAGGCTCTTAGAAATTCCCTCTGAACAAGGGCATTTAGGGATGGGCAATAAATGCTGGCCTAGTGACGCCAACATCCCATGAATGAATAAAAAAAATGAATGTACATAAATGCATTATATTTAATAGGGGAGGAAAGCAGGTTTATGGTTCTCATGAACTCTGAGGAGGTTTTAGTTACGATGGCAACTACGACTGGTAGTTGGTCCATGGGGTATTTTGCCCCATCTTCATGGCATACGGCTGAAAAACATTGAGAACCAGAGATCTAAGTCAGAAGGTTGTATGTTCAATCTCTCGATGATTGTGGACACAAAATCTGTCGCAACACATTGGGTACTGATGAAGGGCAGAGTCATTATCCAGGCCTCACTTGCCTGTTCCAGTTAATGTTAAAGATTCATTGGCTGTAAAGTGCTTTTGGACATCATGAGGCAGTGACTCGGTGCTATAGCAATACAAGTCTTTCTATTATTGAAAAAGAACAGAGAATTCTCCTAGTTTCCCGATTTAAAAAAACAGTTAACTGGTCATTTATTCATTCCATTCGTAGGATCTTGCTGTGTGCAAATTTGCTGTTGTATTTGCCGACAAAGCAAGTGACTATAATTGACAAGTGGTTAACTATTGGCTGTGGAATGTCCTGGAGATGTGAGAGGCACTTCATATAAAAGTAATCGTGCACTGAGGTCCAAATTTCAATCCTCAGCACTCTCACCTCGGAGTCAGAAGGGTACGGGTCTGAGTCCCACTCAAGAGACTTGAGCACAAAAATCTAAGCAGACACTTCGCTGCAGTACTGAGGGAGAGCTGCGTTGCTGGGGATGACGGCTTTCGAGACATTAAACTCCAGGCCTCTGCCTGCCCTCGTAGGCTAATGTACGAGGTCCAATGGCAATAATATTTATCCTTCAACCAACATCACAAAAATGGCTTATCTGATCAGTATCGCCTTGCTGTTTGTGGGAACTTACAGTGGATACTGTGCTTCCTACATTACAGCATTGACTACACGTTAGAAGTATTTCATTGGCTTTAAAGCGCTTTGGGACAACTGTGAAAGGTGCCAAATAAGTGCGAGTGATTCACATATGGCATAGAGATTAACAGTAGCAGGTCTCTCAGTCCCCTGTGCACTGTATAATGTGTGATGTAGGGATACCAATAACAGTCAGGTCAGGAAATCAGCTGAAAGCTGGAAAGGAGTTTGCTGCTGGTTCTTTTGTTATTTTTTTTGACCAACATCATTTTTACATGGGCTGCTGCAGTCTCTTTCTGTATTCATTACTAGTTATTCCACATTTCTGTACCACTTTACAAAGTTTGACTGGGGGCTCTGGGCTTCTGAGGTAGTTCAGCATTGAAGGTAGGGAAGCGCAGGTATGGGGGTGAGAACAGTAATTAGGAATGTCATCCAACACTGACGCCCCTCTGTCTGATCTGCCAGGTTATCTGAAGGTGCTCGTGAACAGCCACTGGCAGACCCTGTGGTGTCACGTTGAGGACCGAGTGCTGCTGATGTACAAAGATGTCGGCAGGGCCGGGAGGTTGCACTACTCTGTGGACCTGCAAGGCTGCGAGGTCAGGACACAGGCAGATGCCGCACACAAGTACAGGCTCATTGTCTCGCACCAGCACAAGGATCTGGCAGTGCTGCAGGTAAGCTGCGCCTGAGCTTGAATAGCTTCTTAGGTCTGGTTTCACTGGCGTGTGGAGCAATCCAAGACCTCACCCATTAGCCTGATCCTTACTGAACTGCAGAGCTGGTCGCTATGTAGTCATTGACAGCAGGCGGTGAGGCCAGACTCTTATCACCCACTTTCTCCCCCAATTCTTAGAGCAGCTCTTCAATGGCCAAGTATTGGGGTGTAGTCTGTCGAAGGGTCATGAGGACTCAAAACGTCAACTCTTCTCCTCCGATGCTGCCAGACCTGCTGAGTTTTTCCAGGTAATTCTGTTTTTGTATTGGGGTGTAATGCTGTTTTGACTGGGTGGGCTGGATTGTGAAGCTCACATAAGTGTCTTCCCATAGACTAGCTCACCTGAGGACAGGGATCGATGGCTCAGCCTCCTGCAGGCACGATGTGGAACAGACACAGAGTCAGCTCATCTCTACGAAGAGACTGTCCTGCAGACTGGAACAGAGACAGATCCAAGAGATGGAAACCAAGTCAGGTCAGAGAACCCTTGCTAATCTCCGCGCAGGTCGCTGCTCGCTCCTGGTACTGATTGTTGTATTTTCTTCCCAATTTCAGGGTGTAGTATTTTAGCCCCTTTCCTCTGACCTGACACTTGCAGCAGGACATGAGGGGCAGGGTCGACCTCTGTCCCTGTAACTAAAAACAACCCTGGTATTCATGTAGTCTGATTTGTGGGGAGGATCTGTGCAGCCTCTAATGAGATCAGGTGCAGAGAGTGGGTATGCTGCATTTAAATTTACAAAATGCAAAAAATTCAGACACTTGTTGACTAAATTCCAAGTTTTGTTCACAGAGCAATACTAACATTCAGAATTAATGCCAATACAAAGATAGGCAGCAATGTAAGCGGTGCTGACAGAAGCATAAAACCAATAGCTGAAGTGAATGGGAAGAACTGTGGCAAATGGATTTCAAGTTAGGCAGGTGTGTGATCCACTTTGGATCTAAAAGTGGATAAGACTGGTTACTTTCCAAATGGCGAGAAGCCAGAAACAGTGGAGGTCCAAAGAGACTTGAGGGTCCAGGCACATATCATTAAAATATTATGAACGTGTACAGAAAAGCATCAAAAAGGTTCATGGGATGTTATAGCTAGAGGATTAGAATACAAAGGGATAGCAGTCATTCTTTACAAATCTTGGTTAGACCACCTGTGGGGGTGGTTCTGGGCACCACACCTTAGGAAGGATAAATTGCCCTTGGAGGGAGTGCAGCGTAGATTTACCAGAATGTTACCAGCACTCCAAGGGTTCAATTACAAGGAGAGATTACACAAATTGGGGCTGGATTCCCTAGAATTTGGGAGATTAAGGGGTGATTTGATCAAAGTTTTCAAGAGAGGGGAACTGATAAGACATGGGGAGAGAAAAACTATTTCTTCATGTTGGCAAATCTAGGACCAAAGGTCTAATGAGACAGGCCCTTCAGGAGTGAAATTAGGAAACACTGCTACATGCAAAGGATGGTACAAGTTTGGAACTCCACAAACGGCAGTTGATATTAGATCAATTGCTAGATTGACTGATAGATTTTTGTTATCCATAGGGATGAAGGAATATGGAGTAAGGGTGGGGATATGGACTGACCTCCTTGAATGGAAGAACAGGATCAAAGGGCAGAATGGCCTCCTCCCTTCTTCATTGGGACATGAAATCAGAAGATCCAGAACTAAATGTTTGAATTTGACAATTTCCTATTAAACAGTTCCCAGGATCATGTGGTGACTGATTACCACCTGCTCCTCAGTGCCATCTCCTTACTGGGCACACTGAGGGGGTTAATACAGGCTTGGGATTAGAGTTAAGAGCCTCCACAGTCTCCTTGCCGAGTTCAGACTCTGCAACACCATCTGGCTGATGATGATGTGAGTGTAAATGAAGTGTTGGAATGATGAGGCATGAGGAGATGCTGGGCAAAATTGACTTTGCCATCTTCCCTCAATGAGATACTTTAATTATTTTCAGTGGTTTGCTCCAGCGAAGAATCACTACTCCCAACACATACATGGATGATCCATTTGGCCACGTGTCCAGCATACAGACCACCCCAGAGGATGGAGGCACCAGGGCCACACGGCAGACGGTAGGCCTGAAAACAATGACATTAACACTTTACAGGGATGGTCGTGGTCTTGCTATGGAGAAATGGGGGCGTAGTGCCTATTTTACTGGATTAATAATCTCACCAGAGCAGTTTGAGAATTTGAATTCAGTGATTTTCTGAAAAGAAAGTCTGGAAATAAAGTTACTGGTCTCAGTGAAAGTGACCATGAAGCTGTGGAATTATCATTAAAAACCCAACTGATTCTTTAGAGAAGGAAATCTTCTGTCCTTACCCAGTCCCACACTACATGGTTGACTTTTCAAGGTCCTCTGAAAGGGCCTAGTAAGCCATTCAGTTGTGTAAACTTAGGATGGGCAATAAATGAATAAAGGTCTTGCTAGTGAAGCTCATATCCCAAGGATGAATTTTTTAAAACTTTGAGTTTTTCTTTTACATTACCCTCCTTACAGTGCCTAAGGTGGGAACACACTGGGAAATCAGGGGCACAAGACCACCTCCTGGGGAACTCTCAGGAACCGCACAGTGGAGCACCCGTGTTTTGCCCCCCCTGCAATGTCCTTGCGCCCATTCTCACCTGAAGATTAGATTCTTACTCCACCTTCTTCCTAAGCATTGGTAACACCTAAATCGATTACGGTGATTCTGCGGTTAAACAGAAACAGCAACATGCAGACACTGGGTGGGCGGAGTTGCATTTCATATAAGATGGAAGACTTCCTTTAATTCCCCCTTACGCCAAGTTCCAGAGGCGGCCAATTTAAGGAACAGAAACCACTAAGGAGTGGAGTTTTCCTGACTGGTAAATCCATTACTCTCAGATGCGATTAAACTAGGTCTCACCTCTCCTTGGCTCACCATGAGCGACATTGCCAGTTCTGACTCCCCAGTATAGAGCAGATCATCAGAAACAAGTGGCATTCTCTCTGTTTACTTCCAGCAGAGGGTCGATTTGCCAAGCCATGAAGTGGTGAACGGAGAGTGCACAGCACTTCCAGAGAGGGACCAACACAGCAATACAAACAACAATAACACAGCAAGATACAACACCCTACCAAGTGGTAAGTGTTGGCTGGGCTTACTCCCTACCTTCTTCCTTCACCTGTCCCAATGACACTGTCCCAAGGCCTGCTTAGGCTAGTATTAAACTGACCATTAAGATGGCCATTAAATTCCATGTAACAGAAGGGGGATGGTAATCTAGTGGTAATATTACTGAATTAGTAATCCAGAGGCCTGGATGAATGATCTAGAGATACAAGTTCGAATCCCACCATGGCAGCTGGGAGAAGTTAAATCCAAAATTAATTAATAAATCTGGAATAAAATGCTAGTCTCATTAATAATGATCATGAGACTACCGGGTTGTCATAAAAACCCGTCTAGTTCACTAATGTCCTTCGAGGGCAAGAAATCTACCAAACTTACCAGGTCTGTCTGACATGTGACTCCAGATCCACAGCAATGTGGTTGACTCCAAACTGCCCTCTGAAATGGCCGAGCAAGCTACTCAGTTGCATCAAACTGCTACGGAGAAAAACACCGTGGGTCTACCCACCCCACCTGGACTGCAGCAGTTCAAGGAGGCAGCTCACCACCACCTTCTCAAGGGCACTTAGGGATGGGCAACTAATGCTGGTCTCGTCAGCAATGCTCAGGCCCAGATGAACTGATAAAGCAGGGCCTAGGCTAAATTACCAGCATCCAGTCATCAGCAGTGCGATGCAATGATTTATCAGGACAGCACTTGAACATAAAAGCAAAAAACTGCGGATGCTGGAAATCCAAAACAAAAACAAAAATAAGAATACCTGGAAAAACTCAGCAAGGTCTGACAGCATCTGCAGAGAGGAATACAGTTAACATTTCAAGTCCGTATGACTCTTCAACAGTACTAAGGAAAAATAGAAGGGAGGTGAAATATAAGCTGGTTTAGGGGGGTGGGGTGGTGGTGTGGGACAGGTAGAGCTGGATAGAGGGCCAGTGATAGGTGGAGATTGCCAAAAGATGTCATAGACAAAAGGACAAAGAGGTGTTGAAGGTGGTGATAATGGCTAAGAAATGTACTAATAGGTGATATTAAGGGTAGAAAGCAGGACAAGCAAGGTACAGATAGCCCTAGTTAGGGGTGAGGTGGGGGGAAGGGATCAAAATAGGCTAAAAGGTAGAGATAAAACAATGCATGGCAATACATTTAAAAATAATGGAAATAGGTGGGAAAAGAAAAATCTATATAAATTATTGGGAAAAAGGGGGATCAGAAAGGGGGTGGGGATGGAGGAGAGAGTTCCTGTCACCTATTAGCACATTCCTCAGCTAATATCACCACCTTCAACACCTCTTTGTCCATTTGTCTATGTCATCTTTTGGCAATCTCCACCTATCACTGGCCCTCTATCCAGCTCTTCTTGCCCAACACCCCCCCCACCCCAAACCAGCTTATATTTCACCACATTTCTATTTTTCCTTAGTTCTGTTGAAGAGTCATACGGACTCGAAACATTAACTGTGCTCCTCTCCGCAGATGCTGTCAGATCTGCTGAGATTTTCCAGCTATTTTTATTTTTGTTTTGGTCCAGCACTGAACATGGTTGTTTTCAGACGCTTTCTGTGTCACAGTTAACATGGGGACCATTAGGTGAGGAAGTAAGTGCTGGAGGAGGTTCCACTACACAACTGTGTTGCTATACAACATATACATTTTAAACTCCCTGGTACCTGGACCAGATGAATGCAGAGGCTGAACGCACCACTGTAGCTTGCAAGTGATATAACCAACCTGAACGGGGTGATTGAGAGGTGAATCAGCAGGGAAGCGAAACTCGCAGGGTGAAACACTTTCAATTTTTGCACTGTTTCCCTGGCAGCATTTCCTCAAAGCAGCTTTTTAAAATCTTGGAGTGACTTTGAAATCAAAACATGTGGAGCTGAAAAGGAGCCTGTTAGAAACCAAGCCACGCAGACAGACAAGAAGGATTTCAAAGAAGCAATGGATTCCGTGTCTGGTAAGCAGAAGGTGCAACATTCAGTTGCAGGGTTTGTATGAATTGTCAATGTGCTCTCTTACTCTGATTGCCATACTTGGTGATGGAGGAGTAAAGTGGGTCAGGCAAATTTAGAATTGGCATTCAAAGTGAGCACAGGTTAGAGATAGTGGTCCAACGCGAGTGGCAATTCTTCTGAGCTGGGCTTCCCTCGCTCCAGCTCCTTGCTGGGAGCCTTGTATCCCAACAGCAACAACAACTTGCATTTATGTACCATCTTTAACATTGTAAGGCATCCCAAGGTGCTTCACAGAAGTGATTATCCAAATCTGAGCCACATAAGGAGACAGCAAAAGCTGGGTCACAGAGGTGGGTTTTCAGGAGTATTTTAAAGGGGGAAAGAGAGGAGGAGAGGTTTAGGGAAGGAATTCCAGAGCTTGGGACCCAGGCCGTTGGAGGCACAGCCACCAATAGTAGAGCAATTAAAATTGGTGATGCGTGAGAAGCCAGAATTAGAGCAGCACAGAGATCTCAGGGGGTTGTGGGGCGGGGGGGGGGGGGGGGGGGGGGGGGGGGTCGACGCCATGGAGAGATTTGAAAACAAGGAAGGGATTTTAAAATTGAGGCATTGCTTAACCAGGTGTCGGTCAGCGAGCACAGGAGTGGTGGGTGAACAGGACTTGATGTGAGTTGGGATACAGGCAGCAGAGTTTTGGATGAACTCAAATTTAAGGAGGGTGGAAGATGGGATGCTGGCCAGGAGAGCCTTGGAATAGTCAAGTCTGGATGCAAGGATGAGGGTTTCAGGAGGTGAGCTGAGTCCAGACTTGGCTGATGTTACTGAGGTGGTCTTAGTGACACCATGGATGAGAGGTCAGAGTTCATTTCTGGGTCAGATATGGCACCAAGGTTGAGAACAGTCTCAGTTACCAGGTAAAGGGACGGAATTGCTGGCTAAGAAACAGAGTTTGTGGTGGAGACTGAAGACAGTCAGTCTTTCCAATAATTAGTTGGAGAAAATTTCTGCCCATCCAATACTAGATGTCAGACAAGCAGTCTGACAAAAACAGAAATACCTGGAAAAACTTAGCAGGTCTGACAGCATCGGCGGAGAAGAACAAAGTTGACTTTTCAAGTCCTCATGACACTTCAACAGAACTGAGTAGAAATAGGAGAGGGGTGAAATATAAGCTGGTTTAAAGGGGGGGCAGTGGGGGTTGTTGGGACAAGCAAGCAGTGATAGGAGGAGATAACCAAAAGATGTCACAGACAAAAGAACAAAGAGGTGTTGAAGGTGGTGATATTTTTAAAAATAATGTGCTAATTAAGATTGGAGAGCAGGACCAGCAAGGTAGCTCTAGTGGGGATGGGGTGAAATAAACCATGGGTGGCATACGTTTAAAAATAATGGAAATAGGTGGGAAAAGAAAAATCTATATAAATTATTGGAAAAAAACAAAAGAGAGGGGGAAGAAACGGAAAGGGGGTGGGGATGGAGTTCAAGATCTAAAGTTGTTGAACTCAGAGGCAGTGGATAGGGTGGAGAGAGGTGGTGGTGGTGGTTATTAGTGTACATGTGAAAACTGTTTTCTCAGATGAGGTCACCGAGGGGCAGCGTGTAGATGAGAAACAGGTCCCTGAGTTATGTTTCCCTCAGGGTGGCCTCTTGCTGTTATATCCCAGTCATTAATCTGCATTCCTTTCAGCTCCCTGGAGCATTGCTAGAAGCCTCTTCCAGTGTTTGAGCCGAGATGATGAGTGTCAGCAAGCAGTTTCACATCTTGTTATTTGAATTTGACCCCATCACATTGAGGCCATTTTTAAACGCGTAGATCTAGTTTGTGTTTGCTGCTGTCCTTTTGCTTCCAAGGGGTCGTGGGAACGTGTTAACTTTGTGTGTGTCCCTGTAACCCCGTGCTGTGTTTGTTCTTGGCTGCAGAGAGAAGGACATTGCCAAGGCTGGAGGAGAAGATCCGTCGCCTCGAGCAGGCAGTGTACCGAGCTAAAGAGAGGGTGAAGTCAGGCTCCGAACTTAACCTGCTCTCCCTCAGCAAGACCTTCAAACGGGCATCCTGTGGGCAATCACTGGCGCTGTTTTCCTCAAACTCAGAAACCACGAACCCTGAGGTGTGTTTGAGTTGCTGTAAGAGAGGCCTTCTCCCTTTGAATGCTGTGTGCTGCACATTATGCCAGTGTTGCTGCCTGCCCCAGCAACAGCATTTGTTAGAACACCTTGCACAATTTCAGGGTCATCCCAAAGCACTTTGCAGCCACTGAAGTGTTTTTGAAGTGTAGTCACTGATGCAGGGAAATGCCAATTTACGCACAGCAAGCTCCCACAAACAACAATGAAATAAATGTTCAAGGATTGGCTGAGGGATAAATATCGGCCGGGGTACTGCAGAGGAAATCCCAGCTCTACTAATAGTGCTGAGCAATCTTTCATATCCACCTGAGAGGGCAGATCCAGCCTTGGTTTAATGTCCCATCCAAAAGACAGCACCTCCAACAGTATTTCCTCACCTGCCATGGGAGTGTCAGCCTGGATAGAGGGCTCAGGTCTCTGGAATGGGACTCGAACCCACAACCTGCTAACTCCGAGATAAGAGAGCCACCCACTTAGTAAAAACAGACACCATGAGGACCAGCTTGAGCTTTTTGAAGTTCAGATATCAGTAAGGGCTGGGATCCTATCTCAGCTGAGACTCCAGTATCAATCCATTTACGTTGTTTGCACCCAGAGAATAAATGACTGTGAATGGTGGCTCCTGATGATATCATGGCTCAGCAGCAACATTTTCATGTACCTCGGGGTGAAGGGGGCTGGTGGTTAGTCAGTCGTGTCAGTGATATCAGTAAGATGGACTCTCAGCTGCAAAAAGTCTGAGGTCTCAGGCAGCTGTCAAAACTGGTGGGCTGGACAGCAGTCAGTACGGAAAGCAGGGCGGTGCAGTTGAAATTCTAAAATGCTTCTCTATTAGTCTGAGGAATGTGTGAACCCTGCTTTGCCTCGTGCTGTGAGTTCAGTCTAACCCAATTGCCTCAAACAGAGAATCAGGGCACAGGCACTAACTTTACACTCACACGTTTTGCAACTTAGGCAGATACTTGTTGTGGTTTGAAGCGCTTGCCACTTGACAAATACTCCCATCTCATTCCTCCATCCACATATCACCTTTCCCCATCTGAGTCCACGTCTAGAACTCTCCCAGTACAAAATTCCCACTCTCAACCTTTAGGATGTTTCAATCCTTTCTCACCTGTTCAGATCTGGACTACATCTGACCACGCGCCTGGCTGTCTCATGTGGCAACAATATGATCCAGTGCTCTCCCTCATTTCGGATCTGAACTCCACTTGTTCAAATGCAGCTGGGATCCGAAAGAATAAGCAAATTGAGGCAAAAAAAACTGGCAACTTTTCTCCAAAAACAAATGTAGCTTTTGCATTTCCTTTGCGATCCTCATTTACACCCGACTTTGAGTGCGCCCTGATTCGGAATTGCGTTTCACGGGATCTGATCATTTTTGAGCTCTGATTGGGCTCAAACTGTCCGTTTCTGCCAGTCTGCTTGAGTCAAATTCGAAGTCGTTGATTATTTTCAATTTGATTGACAGGTTCCGATTGTGAGCCCAATCCTAAGACGCACAGCCTCGGCCAAAAGCTGTCTGAGAAGGACCCCATCTGTCACCGTGGTCGAAAAGGGCAGAGTGCTTCAGAAAACGAAGGTATGCATCATCCACCTTTTGGAAGTCTTTCTTTGTTCGTCGATCAATTATTAGGAGATGCTCCGAGCAGTAACAGAATGTTGGATACAGTCAGCAAGTCAGGCTGCATCTGCGGAGAGAGAAGCCGAGTTAAGGCTTCAGGCCTGGCCTTCCGCCAGAATGGTGACTGTTCAGAGACTGTGGCCCACAGTCCGTTTCACGGTCTTTCTTGTGATTTGTGCTAAAACTTGGCCAAATGTTTGAGGATTAGCGATTTTGTTTTCAGAAGATGAGGCTGTTGCATCTCACAGCAGGGTCAGCCATGCCTCAGTGGGTAGCACTCTCGCCTCTGGGTCAGAAAGTCTTGGGTTCGAGTCGCACTGCAGAGACTTGAGCACCAAATTCAGGTTGACACTCCAATGCAGTACTGAGGGAGTGCTGCAGTATTGGTGGTGCCTTCTTTCGAGTGAGATGTTAAACTGAAGCCCCGTTTCCCTCTCTTGGATATGTAAGAGATCCCATGGAAGTATGTGAAGAAGAGCAAGTGAGTTCTCCCTGGTATCCCAAACAATATTTATCACTCATCACTAAATGGTCACTTATCTCATTGTTATTTGTGGGATCTTTACGAGTGGGGCCTCTCTGCTTTCAACCTTGCTGATATCGAGCAATGGAGACCACGGTCCTTCAACTGGTTTCTTAATTCAGGCTAAATGCAAGACATGTCTTGTTGGGTGGGTTTAGTGTGCTCCTTGGGTCCTCACCATCTCAGTCAAACTCAGCAGGAGAGCAAAGTCATAGCTGGCCCTGATACAGCTTGCTGCCCTTACTGACATGATTCTTTTCCTTTACAGGAGTGGGAAATGAAGTCATCAGTCTAATCAAACATTAAAGAAGACGCATGTCCTCATCTAAGAACTGTCTCCATGTGAATATGCCCTGTTTGGAGGGCACTGTAAATATTGGAATCAGCATGTTGATCATGCAAAAAATACTGGATTCGCTCTTGGTCTCTGACTCTTAAAGGAGGGTGACTCCCATACTGAACCTGGTCTCCATTACACTCTGCGAGCTACACCAAGGGTGACTTGTAATAAGATGCACAAGTACGCCAGAATCCGACTCTAATCTCACTGGGGAGGTGGAATCTCCAAAAGCCTATTTTATCATCACTTTTGTTCCAGACGCCTGTCTATACTTATCATGCAAGCTAACCTTATAAGCACAACATGGTGACAAGTTTATTTTCTAAATCAGGTTTTTTTTTACATTTTCCCTCAGCCCCACCCCCATCCCCCACCTGCCGAGATAGATCACTCTCCGACCCAGCAGCAACAAGACCATGGCAATCACAGCTGTTACTAACCTTCAGGTCAATTCTGGAGCCTCTTTGCCAAACGGGAGGTGACAAATTGATCATTTATTCAATGCACAAATTTCTAAAGCATACAGTGCACAGTGGTGATGCCGCCTGCCCTAAGGGTTAACGTACTCTCCCATCTCCATCATCCTCTGCCAAGGGGCTTTTTACTAAATCTAAGCCTATCTGGAATTAACAGAAACAAGGCTGAGATTCCCCAGGGGCAAGTTGGTGACGACCTGATATAAACATGCCTGACAAACACTTACTTCCTTAACAGCTGTTGTGTGCTAACTGACAAAACAAACCAGCAGATAATCCACAATTCTGTCTTTCCAATCTATCCATTAATTGGTGCTGAGATAGCTGATTGCAGCCACAACTGCAGTAGAGGTGGTTACAGCCAGCTTTCGAGCCAGTGGGTGAGCAGTGAGCCAGGCTTCCCAATCCTGAATTCCAGTCAATGACCAGTGCTGAAATGGTCTAGGGGTCAGGTGAGCTCAAGGTTGCTTTGGCAGACAACTGCAATCTGCATAACCGATTGACACTGGCTGCTTTCACTGCCACCAGGAGATGGGAGTTTGGGGTGAGGTGCCAAAGAGTGTGCTGGTTACAGATTGGTACCTAGCACAACTCATTCATTGCCTTTAGGACACCTGAGAGGGAGAAAAGGAACTGGTTTCAAGAATAATTAAAACACATATCAATCATATTGGAGCAAAATAACACTGTATAAATGTCACTGAGCAGCACCAATACTAACATGAAATTATCAGATTTGTACACCAGAATTTACTGATTCTTGACTCTGTATTACATTTGTTTATAAATCAACCATGGCGAGTTTTCTTTTTTGCAAAGATTTGTACCTTATGGTGGGTTGGAGATATTTATGGCATTGTAGACAAAAACACTGATGAATTCAGGTTGTTTGGGCTTGACTTCCATCCCTCAGTACTGAGGGAGTGCTGCACTGTCAGAGGGTCAGTACTGAGGGAGTGCCGCACTGTCGGAAGGACAGTGCTGAGGGAGTGCTGCGCTTTTGGAGGGTCATAATGATGGAGCACGGCACTGTCAGAGGGACAGTACTGAGGGAGTGCTGCACTGTCAGATGGTCAGTCATGAAGGAGTGCTGCACTGTCGGAGGGACAGTACCGAGGGAGTGCTGCACTGTCGGAGGGACAGTACTGAGGGAGCGCTGCACTGTTGGATGTTCAGTCCTGAGGGAGTACTACACTGTTGGAAGGACAGTGCTGGGGGAATGCTGCACTTTTGGAGGGTCATTACTGAGAGAACGCTGCACTGTCAGAGGATCAGTACTGAGGGAGTGCTGCATTGTCGGAAGGTCAGTACCAAGGGAGCACTACACTGCCAGAGGATCAGTACTGAGGGAGTGCTGCACTGACGGAGGATCAGTACCGAGGGAGCGCTACACTGTCAGAGGATCAGTACTGAGGGAACGCTGCACTGTTGGATGGTCAGTCCTGAGGGAGTATACACTATCGGAAGGACAGTGCTGAGGGAGTGCTGCGCATTTGGAGGGTCATACTGATAGAGCATGGCACTGTCGGAGGGACAGTACTGAGGGAGTGCTGCACTGTTGGAAGGACAGTACTGAGGGAGCGCAGCACTGTTGGAGGGACAGTGCTGAGGGAGTGCCGTAGTTGGAGGGTCAGTAGAGAGTGCTGCACTGTTGGAGGGTCAGTGCTGAGGGAGCGCTACGCTGTTGGAGGATCAGTACTGAGGGAGTGCTACGCTGTCAGTGGATTAGTACTGAGGGATCACAGCACTGTCGGAAGGTCAGTACTAAGGGAGTGCTGCACTGTCGGAAGGACAGTATTGAGGAAGCCCTGCACTGTCAAGGGGTCAGTGCTGAGGGAGCCCTGCACTGTCAGAGGGTCAGTGCTGAGGGAGCCCTGCACTGTCAGAAGGACAGTGCTGAGGGAGCCCTGCACTATCAGAGGGTCAGTGCTGAGGGAGCCCTGCACTATCAGAGGGTCAGTGCTGAGGGAGCCCTGCACTGTCAGAGGGTCAGTGCTGAGGGAGCCCTGCACTGTCAGAGGGTCAGTGCTGAGGGAGCCCTGCACTGTCAGAGGGTCAGTGCTGAGGGAGCCCTGCACTGTCAGAGGGTCAGTGCTGAGGGAGCCCTGCACTGTCAGAGGGTCAGTGCTGAGGGGGTGTGAACTGTCGGAGGCACTTTCAAAAGGGACAGTACTGAGGAAGTGCTGCACTGTCAGGAGGTCAGTACTGAGGGAGTGCTGCATCGTTGAAGCGACTGTCTTTCCAATGAGACAATCAACCAAGATCTCGGCTGTTCTCTCAAGTTGATGCAAAAGATCCCAGGGTAGTATTTTGAAGAAGAGCAGGGTCATTCTGGTGTCTAGTTATCCCTCAATCCACATCATTAAAACACATTATCTGCTCATTATCGCATTGCAGTTTGTGGGACCTGACTGTGCACAGATTGGCTACCATTTTCATTATTATGCTGAGGACTTCAAAAAGTACTTCATTGGTCTAAAGCTCTTTAGGTCATTCTCAGATTATGAAAGATGATATATAAATGCAAATCTATTTTTCTTAGTTCATAAACTAGATTAGATCACCAATGACTGAAGATTGTGTCCAGTAAATAGCAGATCAATCCAGAATAGAATGTCCCAGGACTCATTGCTCACATTGATTAGCACTAACATCGACAGAAAAGTCATAGGATCAGGATTAGTTCCAGATTGTGTACATGGGGCTTTTTGTCAGTGGGAATGACCTGGTCATTGCCCTCGAGATAGATTTTCCCAACTCTGTTCCTACGCTCCTGCTCTCCTTGGTGGTCTCCCATGTTCCATCCACTATAAACTTGAAGTCATCTGTAAAACTGCTGCCTGTATGTTACTCACTCCGTCTCAGTCTCACAGAGTGAAACGGGGCGAGAATTCACCAAGGCTCCTTAGACAGCACCTTCCAAACCTATGACCACTATCACCTAGAAGGACAAGGGCAGCAGACACATGGGGCAGAATTTTCTGCCAGCCGGGCCCGACCCAATCTCCTGGGGGCCAGGAGCCGATCCCTGCCGGAGAAGTGGGCCCCGCCGCCATTTTACGTGGGTGGGGCCAATTAAGGCCCGCCCAGCGTGACGTTCGGCAGGAAGCGCTATGTGCTCCCTGTGCAGGTGGAGGGGGGGGGGAGGATTCCCCAAAAGCGACAGTGCGCTCTTTCACACATGCGCACAAAAGAGCGCACATCTCCCTGAGGCTAAGTGCTGCCTCAGGGAGATTGCTGACACTTTTAAAAAGATTAAAAATAGAGAAAAAAAAAACCTTAACATTTCCCCCTCGTGACAATGTCACATAAGATGGGACATGTTCATAAATTACAGTAAAACTTTATTAAACTGTTTGAATCCCTACATGAAAACTCATCCCGCCGGTGGATGAGGTTTCTCTATTCCCTGCCAGGGCTCCTGGCCTGTCTGCCAGCCTTAAGGTTGGACGGGCAGGTCCTTTAATTGTTTAAATGATCCTGTCAATGGCCTCAATTGGCCATTGACAGGTCGACGGGCCCGCAGCTGATTTTGCTGCGCCCCCACCTTCCTGAAAATTTAAGTGGGGCGGGATGACGACAGGGGGACCCCCGACATCTTCCCGTGTCATTTTACATGTCGGCGAGCAGGCCCCGCCCCCTGCTTGCCAGCGGCAAAATTCTGCCCATGAGAATCACCACCACCTGGAAGTTCCCCTCCAAATCACTCACCATCCTGACTTGGAAATATATCACTGTTTCTTCACTGTCGCTGGGTCAAAATCCTGGAACTTCCTCCCTGACAGCGCTGTGGGTGTACCTACACCACACGGGCTGCAGCAGTTCAAGGCGGCAGCTTACCACCACCTTCGAGGGCAAATAGGGATGGGCAATAAATGCTGACCCAGCCAGTGACACCCGCATCCCATGAATGAATATAAAAAAAGTTGGGGAATCGTGAGTTTGCTCTATGGTGAGTTAGGGTTTGACAATTGCTAGGGCTGAAGGAGGGGGGCGGCTGACTGTGCTGGACAGAGCACGTGTGTGCTTGCAATCGTAAGATTGCAGATTTCCCACTTTATATTCACGATTCACACCTGCAGCTTGTGCCCGTGTCCTGTGTTCGCCAGCTACCGGAACAAAGGTAACCGCTTTGCTGTCTCTGTCACAGCTCCACTGTGGGAGATCCAATCTCTACAAGGTCAAGTGGGCAACAATTGTGTCACTTTATCAAACGTCTGGGAGTAGATGCAACCAGAGACGGTAACCTGAGCTAAATCTGCATCCCAGCTCTATTCACCCACCTTCACTTCATATCCCCTGATAGCCTTATCCAACACAAATTTATCCAAAACAGAAACAAAAATAAAAATACCTGGAAAAACTCAGCAGGTCTGGCAGCAACTGCGGAGAGGAACACAGTTAACATTTCGAGTAAGTATTTACTCTTCAACAGAACTAAGGGAAAATAGAAGAGAGGTGAAATATAAGCTGGTTTAAGTGGGGAGGGGTGGGACAGGTAGAGCTGGATAGAGGGCCAGTGATAGGTGGAGATTGCCAAAAGATGTCACAGACAAAAGAACAAAGAGGTGTTGAAGGTGATGATATTAGCTAAGAAATGTGCTAGTAGGTGACATTAAGGGTAGAAAGCAGGACGAGCAAGGTACAGATAGCCCTAGTGGGGGTGGGGTGAGGAGGAAGGGATCGAAATAGGCTAAAAGGTAGAGATAAAACAATGGATCGAAATACATTTAAAAATAATGGAAATAGGTGGGACAAGAAAAATCTATAGAAATTATTGGAAAAAAGGGGGGATTGGAAAGGGGGTGGGGATGGAGGAGAGAGTTCATGATCTAAAGTTGTTGAACTCAATATTCAGTCCGGAAGGCTGTAAAGTGCCTAGTCGGAAGATGAGTTCCTGTTCCTCCAGTTTGCGTTGAGCTTCACTGGAACGATGCAGCAGGCCTGTGCATACAGACATGTGGGCATGAGAGCAGGGTGGAGTGTTGAAATAGCAAGCGACAGGGAGGTCTGGATCATGCTTGCGGACAAACCGAAGGTGTTACAAATATGTTCATCTCATCAGCCTTGGAAGCTCCAAGTGTCCCTGTGTGTCCACAGTCCTTTGGGAGCAAGAAATAAAGTGCTTCCTGATCAGACTCAACAACTAAAATGCACCTTACTTCAACAACCACTGGAGCCCATATATCTCCATTTGTTTTAAACTCCGATTTGTTTGTTTAAATCCAGGTAATTCCACGTTCTTCAGAGTCAGAATGTCCAATAACCTCAGGAATGGAGATTCCCATCACAAAATATTTAAAATATGTCCAAAAATGTGTTTCCTTTCATATTGTAGTTAATCACTTTGAAATATCTTCAGTTTGCTTTGGAATATGATCAGGTTTGAAGTGTACTTTCATTGTTAAGTGGCCACTCCTCAGAAGTAACAGCGTGCACACACAGGTTGATTTACATGTTTTTTTGCTTGAGAGAGGAATGCCGGCTGGGGTGCCAAGAACGTACTTGTGGCATCTCCATGCAGGCTCACGGGGATTTGCAACTTTCCCAGCTCAAAAACCAGAACCAAGGGAGACAACACCTCGGGACGGTGTGAGTTTGCAGAACATCACTCTCCCAGTCACGTACAAATTTATCATGGCTGTAAGAGTCGATTGCAGTGGGTGTGCCGGGGTTGTGGAGAGCAGACACAGAGCATGGCCACAAATCCAAGAACAATGCAGGACCTTCAGAGTGAACATTGTCAAATCATCATCAACTTTTTACTCTGACAGCAGCAGATTGGAACATTTCATCATACACAACTTATTATGAAACACAGAATTATATATTTGTTCAAAAACTGTTAAATATGGTTGGGCAATGATTAGTGATTAAAGGAAGATTGGGGAAAGAGTGGATAAGTTGGAAAGCCAACACAGACATTGCAATGGGACTAAGACCTCACATTCCATATTTTTATAATATATATATAATATACACTTATACACACGCATATATCCTCATGGCTAATTTCTAAAATTTTAAAACTGGACAATGACCTTCTAAAATGCCTAAAGTGATGTCTGTCTGACCTTAGGAGCTAATCTGGCAGTATCAAGAAAATTTGTACCTCGTTATCTCTAAAGAGACCCTAAAGACCCCTGTGGGCTGCAGAGACAAAATTCAAAGAGAATTATACAAAGGCCATCTGCATTTCAGAACCCAGGCTGGCTAATCAGAGTCTACTAGCCTGCTGAGACAAAGAACCCTGCAACCTTCCTTTCAAATTCTTAATGGTTGGAACATTACCAATCTCAGAAACCCAGACAAAGGGATATACGCTCTTTGTCAAAACCAAAGTGGAGAGGTGGGTACCATGTGGCTGGTGGAACCAGTAATATTGCCTTGTGGATCTGTAAAGCTCAGTCTGCCATCTTTCCATCTTCTTAGCAGCAGCACAGAAAAGGGGCTCTGTCCAGGTTTGAATGCCTGACCCCCCCCGCCCCATCTAGTTTTGACTGGATCTTCTATACCATCACCCACAAGACTAATTCATCTCTGTGTGCCTATCTCATCGTGGAAGTCAACTCTATTGGCAAAGTGAATTATCCAGCATCAGTTCAGCCTGCTGACCTCTGTGAACGAACACACCATTGGACTTTGATTCTGGGCTCTGAGCACACGTGAAAGAATAATCCTTTTCTCTGTGGTCTTTGCTTTGTAAATCTTTCTTTCTCTATTCCTCTTTTATTGTATGAATGCACAGGGGGATATGTTGCGACCCTCCTCCTGTGTCTGAGTGTGTGAAAATAAACTAACCCTCTGAGTTTACCCTATCTCAAGTTTACAATAGGGTTATTAATAGAAATTGGATCACACCAAAACTGAGGGGTAGTGTCATGACTCAGTGGGGATAGTGTACTGTAATATCAGCCCCACTGTTCCCCAAGTCGCGACAAATGTGAAAAGTTTGACCAAACCACCAGATTGCCCCAATTCTACCTAACTATTTAATTTAGGTTAACAGAATACGAGCACCAAGTAAACTTAATAAGTAAATAACTGCTTATTGAACAAATTATCTTTAACTAATGTCAAAAAATAATATGACATGCTTACTTCCAACACTATAACTTAAACTCTACCCCCTTCACACACACACGACACATAAGACACATAAAACATGGATTTTAAGGATGGGATAAAACAGTTCAATAGCACCAATTCCGGAGTACAGGATTTGATGTGTTGATTTTGATTGATGTCTTCCAAATTCCTTTCAATTCTTGTTGATGACACCAGTATTTAGTTCACTGGTTGAGCACTTGCCTTCAATATCTCCAACAGTGACTTTCCCCTTTTGCCTCTTGACAAGGGTTTTCAGAGAGAGAGAGCAGGTTGTAGGGATATGAGGAGAAAAAGCCAGCTAGCTATTATTGTGGAATTACTGGAATCTTCCTCACACAGGAGAAAAATGTTTTAGGACTTGTTTCTTTCAGGCTAGGAGCTATTCCACTGCATTTCCCTCACACAAAAAACCTGGTCACCTGGTCAGGAGCCAATTAAAACTTTGTTGCCAGGCAGCTCCCTTGGTCCAGGACTCGTTTCCATCACCAACCTAGCTTTCATGGCACACCCTGTTCCAGGACTGCAACATAGTATATATCTTTCATCCTGTTCCAGTGGACATATCTTTCAAATTCCAGCCATTGTAAGTTTAATCCACAGCCCAACAGAAATAAAAAGATATGTTCCCTACAACTGGGAAATATGCCGCTGTTTAGAAAAGGGGGAAATCAAAATCAAAACACCTTTCTGTTTACAGACGGAGGAGAAATCTGGGCTGTTTAAATTAACTCCTCCCATCTCCTGTCCATAAAAGAAATGATGGTCCAAATGGCCCCCTGCTGTAAAATTCTATGATTCCCTGAAGACTAGGAGGTCATAGGGCCATTTCTGACCTAACTAGCACATTTCTTGGCACATACATCTGCATTGATCAGGACTCAACCGCAGTTAAATGACTAAGCTAGGACCAACAATATAACTGACCTTGATATGCCAAATCTGCGATGACAGATTGACCCACAACAACCTGCACCCCCGAGACATGTGCTACCCAGAGACATGCATGAAACCCTGGATTCAACAATGCTCCCGCCACACCATCCCCTCCCCACCCAGAGACCCAGAAACCCCAACCCTCAGGCAATCCTCATCCAGAGACCCCCACACTTCCCACTACCAGATAATCCCTATCCAGAGACCCCCTGACACAAACCCCCATTCCCCCAGACAACACCCAACTTGAGACTGTGCCCCAGAACCCCACAATCCAGAGACTCCCATCCCCAGACCTGAGACAGCCTCCACCCCCACACCACATCCACACAGAAATTGCACCCTCCAACAACCCCAAACAGAGATCACCCCCAACCCCCTGACAATCACCACTCAGAGACTCAGGCACAGGCAACCAGCCTCAGGCACAGGCACCCAAACACTCCCTCACCCAGCTGCACTGGGACTCCCAACTCCAGCAAACCTGCAGACAATCCCAACCTCTAGACAGCAAGTCAGCCGCCGAGAGACGCCCATCCCAGATACCCCTCACCCAGAGTCCCAGACCCACAAGCATACCTAAAATCTCCTCCCCAACCTGCACCCCAGTGACTTCCACCAGGCACACACCTCCACACACTCCAAGTAACTCCACTTGCCTCCTCCCCACTTTGCTCATCTCTCCCTTTCCCCAACCCCTCCCTCCCCTACTCTGCAGCTCCCCACATTCCCTCCTCCCCTCTTTCCCCCCTCCTCACACACCCCTCACCTCCTTTCCTCCTCCCAAGCCCTCCTCCTTTCCCCCTGCTGACACCCTCTCCTCCCCACACTTCCTCCTCCCCCTCCTACCCACTCTTTCCCACACACCCTCCTCCCCTCCCCACTCACTCTCCCCTCCCCCAACAACTCCTCCCCCAACAACCCCTACCCACATTCCCCTCCTCCTTGCCCATCCCCCAACAACCCCTCACACCTTTCCCCTCCCCTTCGCCCTCCCCCAAAGAACCCCTCACCCCACAAACACTGCCCCCTCCCCCCACAGCCCCTCCCACTCCCACCACCTCCCTTCCTCCTCTACCCCACCACCTCTCCCCCACCCCTCACGACCCCTTCCCTTCCCCCACATCCTCAACGCTGCACCTTCTCCCCTCCACAACCTATTCCCTTCACCCCACACAATGCCTCCCCCCACCCACAACATCTCCCCCTTCCCCCACGACCCTTCCTGCCTCCCTCCAGCCCCCACAACCCCTCTCCCCTCCCCATACAACCCCTCCTCTCCCCCCACAATCCCTCCCCGTCCGCCACAACCCCTTCCCCTCCGCCACAACCCCCCCCCCCCAATTCCAGCTCCCACATCCCTCCGCACTCCAGACAACTCCTGCTCCTCCCCACACAACTCCTGTCCCCTCCCCCCCACAAACCCTCCA
>JANJGN010000017.1:109615882-109703533 GCA_026770705.1 Isurus oxyrinchus
GGGGCAGGTCTGACTGGAGGGGGGGGGGGTCAGGTCTATCTGGGGGGGCGGGGGGGTTAGGTCTGTCTGTCTGGAGGGGGGGGCAGGTCTGTCTGGAGGGGGGGGTCAGGTCTGTCTGGAGGTGGGGGAGCAGGTCTGTCTGGAGGGGGGGTCAGGTCTGTCTGGGGGGGGTCAGGTCTGGCTGGGGGGGGCAGGTCTGTCTGGAGGGGGGGGGCAGGTCTGTCTGGGGGGGCAGGTCTGTCTGGAGGGGAGGCAGGTCTGTCTGGAGGGGGGGGGTCAGGTCTGTCTGGAGGTGGGGGGGCAGGTCTGTCTGGAGGGGGGGGGCAGGTCTGTCTGGAGGGGGGGGTCAGGTCTGTCTGGAGGGGGTCAGGTCTGTCTGGAGGTGGGGGGGGCAGGTCTGTCTGGAGGGGGGGGCAGGTCTGTCTGGAGGTGGGGGGGCAGGTCTGACTGGTGGGGGGGCAGGTCTGACTGGAGGGGGGGGGCAGGTCTGACTGGAGGGGGGGGGCAGGTCTGTCTGGAGGTGGGGGGGCAGGTCTGTCTGGAGGGGGGGGCAGGTCTGTCTGGAGGGGGGGTCAGGTCTGTCTGGGGGGGGTCAGGTCTGTCTGGGGGGGGTCAGGTCTGTCTGGGGGGGCGGGGGGGTCAGGTCTGTCTGTCTGGAGGGGGGGGCAGGTCTGTCTGGAGGGGGGGGTCAGGTCTGTCTGGAGGGGGGGGTCAGGTCTGTCTGGAGGTGGGGGGGGCAGGTCTGTCTGGAGGGGGGGGCAGGTCTGTCTGGGGGGAGGCAGGTCTGTCTGGGGGGGCAGGTCTGTCTGGGGGGGCAGGTCTGTCTGGAGGGGGGGGGTCAGGTCTGTCTGGAGGTGGGGGGGGCAGGTCTGACTGGAGGGGGGGGCAGGTCTGACTGGAGGGGGGGGCAGGTCTGACTGGAGGGGGGGGGGTCAGGTCTATCTGGGGGGGCGGGGGGGTTAGGTCTGTCTGTCTGGAGGGGGGGGCAGGTCTGTCTGGAGGGGGGGGTCAGGTCTGTCTGGAGGTGGGGGAGCAGGTCTGTCTGGAGGGGGGGTCAGGTCTGTCTGGGGGGGGTCAGGTCTGGCTGGGGGGGGCAGGTCTGTCTGGAGGGGGGGGCAGGTCTGTCTGGGGGGGCAGGTCTGTCTGGAGGGGAGGCAGGTCTGTCTGGAGGGGGGGGTCAGGTCTGTCTGGAGGTGGGGGGGCAGGTCTGTCTGGAGGGGGGGGGCAGGTCTGTCTGGAGGGGGGGGTCAGGTCTGTCTGGAGGGGGTCAGGTCTGTCTGGAGGTGGGGGGGCAGGTCTGTCTGGAGGGGGGGGCAGGTCTGTCTGGAGTTGGGGGAGCAGGTCTGTCTGGAGGGGGGGGTCAGGTCTGTCTGGAGGGGGGGCAGGTCTGTCTGGAGGGGGGGGCAGGTCTGTCTGGAGGGGGGGCAGGTCTGTCTGGGGGGGTCAGGTCTGGAGGGGGGGGCAGGTCTGTCTGGGGGGGGTCAGGTCTGTCTGGAGGTGGGGGGGGGCAGGTCTGACTGGAGGGGGGGTCAGGTCTGTCTGGGGGGGGTTCAGGTCTGTCTGGGGGGGGCGGGGGGGGTCAGGTCTGTCTGTCTGGAGGGGGGGCAGGTCTGTCTGGAGGTGGGGGCAGGTCTGTCTGAGGTGGGGGGGCAGGTCTGTCTGGAGGGGGGGGTCAGGTCTGTCTGGAGGGGGGGGGTCAGGTCTGTCTGGAGGGGGGGCAGGTCTGTCTGGAGGTGGGGGGGGGGGGTCAGGTCTGTCTGGGGGGGTCAGGTCTGTCTGGGGGGGTGTCAGGTCTGTCTGAGGGGGGAGTCAGGTCTATCTGGGGGGGGGGTCAGGTCTGTCTGGGGGGGGCAGGTCTGTCTTGGGGTGGGGAGGCAGGTCTGTCTTGGGGCGAGGGGGGGCAGGTCTGTCTTGGGGCGAGGGGGGCAGGTCTGTCTCAGGGGGTCAGGTCTGTCTCGGGGGGGGGGGGGTTTGGGGGTCAGAGCTGTCGGGGGGTTTGAGGGTCAGAGCTGTTTGGGGGGGGTCGGGGTTCAGTGATGTCTGGGGGGGTTGGGGGGTTCAGCGCTGTCTGGGGGGGTTGGGGTTCAGCGCTGTCTGGGGGGGTTGGGGTTCAGCGCTGTCTGGGGTGGGTTGGGGTCCAGTGATGTCTGGGGTGGGTTGGGGGTCAGAGCTGTCTGGGGTGGGTTGGGGTTCAGCGTTGTCTGGGGGAGGTGAGGGTCAGCGTTGTCTGGGGGGGGGTTGGGATTCAGCGCTGTCTGGGGTGGTTGGGGGTCAGAGCTGTCTGGGGGGGTCGGGGTTCAGTGATGTCTGGGGTGGGTTGGGGGTCAGAGCTGTCTGAGGGGGTCGGGGGGGTCAGAGCTGTCTGGGGGGGTTGGGGGGTCTGCGCTGTCTGGGGGGGTTGGGGGTCAGCGCTGTCTGCGGGGGCGGGGGTCGGTCTGTCTCGGGGGGGGAATCAGTCTGTCTTGGGGGGGGGTCAGGGCCGTCTCGGGGGGGGGGGGGGGGGGTCAGGGCCGTCTCCGGGGTGGGGGGGGGTCAGCGCCGTCTCGGGGGGGGGGGGGGGGGTCAGTGCCGTCGCGGGGGGGCGGGGGCGGCATCTTCTGGTGGGGTGGGGATGGGTGTGGGGGTGTCAGCGTTGTCTTGGGGGGGGGGTCAGCGCTGTCTGGGGGCGGGTTGGGGGTCAGCGTTGTCTCGGGGGTGTCAGCACTATCTGGGGCGGTGGGAGGGGTTCAGCACCGCCTGGGTGGGTGGGGGGGGGGGGGTTCAGCGCCATCTGGGGCAGTCCGGCAATCAGCACTGTCTGGGGGTGTGGGGTGGGTCAGCACTGACTGGGGGTGTGGGGGGATCAGCGCTGTCTGGGGGCGGAGTCAGCGCTGTCTGGGGGGGTTGCGTGAGGGGAGTCAGTGCCATCTGGGGGCAGGTGGGGGTCAGGGCTGTCTCAGGGGTTGGGGTGGGGGGTGGGTCAGCGCTGTCTTGAGGTGGGTCAGTGCCGTCTGGGGGATGGGGGGGTCAGCGCCGTCTGGGGGCAGGTGGGGATCAGGGCTGTCTCGGGGGGGTCAGCGTTGTCTTGGGTGGGGGGTCAGCGTCATCTGGTGGGGTGGGGGAGGTCAGCGCTGTCTGTGGGGGTGTTAGCGCTGTCTGGGGGGGGTTGTGGGTCAGCGCTGTCTGGGGGAGGTGAGGTTCAGCGCTGTCTGGGGGGGTGGTTGGGGGTCAGTGTTGTCTGGGGGCAGGTTGGGGGTCAGTGCTGTCTGGGGGCGGGTTGGGGGTCAGTGCTGTCTGGGGGCGGGTTGGGGGTCAGCGCTGTCTGGGGGCGGGTTGGGGGTCAGCACTGTCTGGGGGTGTGGGGTGGGTCAGCACTGTCTGGGGGTGTGGGGTGGGTCAGCACTGTCTGCCGGGGGGGCGTCAGCGCTGTGTGTGGAGGTCGGGTGGGGGGGGTCAATGTCATTTGGGGTATGGGGAGTCAGTGCCGTCTGGGGGCAGGCGGGGGTCAGGGCTGTCTCGGGGGGGTGGGGTGGGGGTGTCAGTGCCGTCTGGGAGCAGGTGGGGGTCAGGGCTGTCAGAGCTGTCTTTGGAGGGGGGGGGTGGTTGGGGTTCAGCGCTGTCTGAGGGAGGTGAGGGTCAGCTCTGTCTGGGGGAGGTGAGGGTCAGCAATGTCTGGGGGAGTGGGGGTTGGGGTTCAGCGCTGTGTGGGGGGGTGAGGGTCTGAGCTGTCTCGGGGGAGGTTGGGGGTCAAGCGCTGTCTGGGGGGGTTGGGGGTCAGCGCTGTCTGGGAGTGGTTGGGGGTCAGCACTGTCTGGGGGGGGATTGGGGGGTCAGAGCTGTCTAGGTGGGGTTGGGGTTCAGCGCTGTCTAGGTGGGGTTGGTGTTCAGCGCTGTCTGGGGGGGTTGGGGGTCAGTGCTGTCTGGGGGAGGTGATGGTCAGCACTGTCTGGGGTGGTTGGGGGTCAGAACTGTCTGGGGGAGGGTTGGGGGGTCAGAGCTGTCTAGGTGGGGTTGGGGTTCAGCGCTGTCTGTGGCGGGGTTGGGGTTCAGCGCTGTCTGGGGGAGGTGAGGGTCAGCACTGTCTGGGGGGGTTGGGGGTCAGCGCTGTCTGGGGGAGGTGAGGGTCAGCACTGTCTGGGGTGGTTGGGGGTCAGAACTGTCTGGGGGAGGGTTGGGGGGTCAGAGCTGTCTAGGTGGGGTTGGGGTTCAGCGCTGTCTAGGTGGGGTTGGGGTTCAGCGCTGTCTAGGGGAGGTGAGGGTCAGCACTGTCTGGGGTGGTTGGGGGTCAGAACTGTCTGGGGGAGGGTTGGGGGGTCAGAGCTGTCTAGGTGGGGTTGGGGTTCAGCGCTGTCTGTGGCGGGGTTGGGGTTCAGCGCTGTCTGGGGGAGGTGAGGGTCAGCGCTTTCTGGGTGGTTGGGGGTCAGAGCTGTCTGGGGGGGGGGGGTTGAGGGTCAGCGCTGTTTGGGGGGGGTTGGGGGTCAGCGCTGTCTGCGGGGGAGTGGGGTTGGGGGTCAGCGCTATCTGCGGGGGGATGTCGGGGTCAGCGCTGTCTGGGGGGGGTGTTGGGGGTCAGCGTTGTCTGGGATGGGTGGGGGTCAATGCTGTAAGGCCGTCAGCGCTATCTGGGGGAAAGGGGTCAGCACTGTCTGGGGGTATCTGCTCTTTGGGGCATGGGTTGGGGGGGCAATGTCTTTGTTGGCCAAGCGGGATGGTGACATTGACTGTCGGTTGGATGTTTGGCAGAGGCAAGCTCGCAGCAGCGTGTGCTTGATGCTGACTTTGTCATGCATCCCCTCCTCACCCAGGTTACCAAACCCTGGGCGCGATTTGCACAGCCTAGCTAAGCCCCCACCCTGGCATATTCCTGAACAGTGCAGCCCATTCTCACTGCCTTCAAACAGAGTTAGCTGCCTCTAAACAACAGCGCTTGGATCAAGCACATCAGTTCCCTGGGTGTAAAATCTCACTGGGAGGAGGGATATTTCAGTGCTGCCCCTGATCCCACACCTCAGAAAATTCTGTCCCTTTGCCTAGGCGCTCAGTGTCTCCTGTCGGCTCCTTAATATTGTCTGCTCAGGCACCATTTAATCTGGTGAAAGTTTGAGCTGTTTCCTCATGCACTGAAGTGCTCAGTAACGGTTGTCTATTTCCTGAAATAATTATGCTGTGACAATTTTAATTTTCTTATTCTTCTGTTAAAGGAGGAAGAGCCCATTCAGCTGCTGGACTCCTTCATAAGCCATTGGAAAGGGATCACCAACTATTATATTGTGACCACAGGTACAACAATGCAATTTCTTTAAACTAAGCTTTGACTTCAACCCATCAGTGCAGCAGAATGCCAGTCTACAAGGCAAGTGAATGAGGTGGAATGCACATAATTCCAGTACACTGATACACAAAGCAATGGGATTGCAATGGATTTTTGCATTCCACTATGCACTGTGTGTTGACTACCAAGTATGACAGCACCTTCTACTGACAGCTGGGGTTATACCTGGGAAAGACATTATCATATGCAATTCCTTCCTACTGCCTGCTCACTCCCTCCCTCACAGGATGTAAATTCTGAATTTTATTTCATACTGTCTGCCAAAATAGGCTCAGTGCTCACAAACATTAATTAGGTTTTTACAGGCTGGGATATTATGCCAGGAAACCAGGATAGGTATATATTTAAGGGTAATTCTGCAAAATGATTGGAAGCTGGCCTGAGCGAGATGGACTGAAAGAGGGATGGACTTCGATGGGATTGTTAGGGGTTTAGAGGTAATGGACTGCAATGGGAGTGTTAGAGGACTGGAGGGATGGACTTCAACGGGAGTGTTAGGGGACTAGAGAGCCGGATTTCGATGGGACAGTTAGGGGACTTTATGAATGGACTTGGATGGGATTGTTAGGGGACTAGAGAGAGATGGACTCCGATACGACTGTTAGAGGACTGGAGGGATGGATTTCGATGGGAGAGTTAGGGGACTAGAGAGACGGATTTCGATGGGACAGTTAGGGGACTTTATGAATGGACTTGGATGGGATTGTTAGGGGACTAGAGAGAGATGGACTCCAATGGGAGAGTTAGGGAACTAGAGGGATGGATTTCAATGGGAGTGTTAGGAGACTAGAGAGATGGACTTCAATAGGAGTGTTTGGGGACTGGAAGGATGAACTTTGATGGGAGAGCTAAGGGACTAGAGATATGGGCTTTGATTGGAGAGTTTCAGGATCAGAGGGATGAGCCAGGTTGGTCAAAGAACCTTTTTTTCCCTTTGACTATTCCTGTATTCTCATTGTGCTATTTACAAGTGGTAAAAGCATTAATTGCTGTCACATCGAATGCTAAAGGATCAAGCAACTGAGAAATGGGTTGCTGTTTCAGAGCCTTGTCCTGCTGTAGAGATGTCCTGAAACAGTAAGTGGCTGCTCTTAGTTTAGTTCCATCTAGTGCTTTCAGTGCATATGTCAGTGTCATGGTGCAATCAGAACAAGTTGGCTGTGGCGGGGGGGGGGGGGCGGTGGTCACAGGAAATACTTTATAAACCATTAGCACTGGATTGAGTAAACTGCTGCTGGATCCTAGTGCAGCTGGGGATGCTATCCTGGTCTCTGCCAAAGATCTTGACCTGGTGACAATGTTGTTTGGGCATTATGGTGTTTAAAGCTGCTTCTTTGCAGATGATACCCTCTCAGTAAAACAGACGGACATCCCATGGCGCCTGAGGCAGATGGTGGACATTCTCGTTCACGAGGAGAAGCAGATGGAAAGGGGAGAGACAGGGCCGTGTATGGAGTACCTCTTACAGCACAAGATACTGGAGACACTTTGCACGCTGGCCAAGGCTGGGGTAAGGAAGGCGTGGGGGCCATTGCATGAGCCATTGTAACAGTACCAACTTTGTGTACTCCGACAGTGAATGATGTTTCTGTCTGTTTGTATGTGTGTCTCCGCAGTATCCCCCTGGCATGAAGCAACAAGTGCTGCTCCTTATCACCAAATTGTTGGGGCAGATTCAGCAGCCATTGCTGCCTCACATTAACGTGCACCGCCCTGTGCAGGTAGGTACAATGCTGCCTTGTGCTGTTGCCACTGCCTTCTCTTTAATATTTACTGCATTTTTGCTGCCTCACTCTCCAAAGTTGGTATTGGTTCTAGCTAAAGATGATGGAGTGCAGTTTTAAATGGTGGATACTCACAGTCACTTGTGCAGCACAAGTTGCCATCCGGGGCTGACACTGCCCATGTTTTCTCTCTTGTGCTGTTAGAAGTTAATTCGTTTGTGTGGCGAGGGTCTGGGATCCAAAACAGAAAAGGAGGAAGTTCAGTTTCTTACCACCGTCTGTGCAAAACTCAGCCAGGATCCATACCTGATCAACTTCTTCATTGAGGTAGGTAGAGTTCCACACAGCAAACTGCAATGGTCTGTCACTGCATGTTTGGATTGAGCACCTCCTTAATGCAGTTGGACCCGCAGGTCTGATGGGTTAGCAATGCTGGATGCAGTCTGGGTTGTGAGTTTAGCCCAACTGACGACTTAGCGCAAAATGACTTTGCTTTTAATGCACAAGCATACTCCCTTTCACAGCGGCTGCTGCAGCATTGAGGGACACCAGGTCATTCAAACCTCTCCCTCATAGAACCATGGAAAAGTTACAGTACAGAAAGAGGCCATTCAGCCCATTGTGTCTGCACCAGCCAAAGAGAGAAAAAAAGAAACGAGCCGTTCATTTTAATCTCACTTTCCAGCACCTGGTCTGTAGCCTTGCAGGTTACAGCACTTCAGATGCAGATCCAGGTCCCTTTTAAATGAGTTGAGCATTTCAACCTCAACCACCAACTTAGGCAGTGAATTCCAGATGCCCACCACCCTCTGGGTGAAATGGTTTTTCCTCATATTCCCCCTAATCATTCTACCAATCACCTTAAATCTATGCCCCCGGTAACTGACCCCTCAGCTACAGGAAACAAGTATTTCCTGTCTACCCTATCGCAGGCCCTCATAATTTTGTACACCTCAATTAGGTCCCCCCTCAGACTCCTCTGTTCTAAGAGAAACAACCCCAGCCTATCCAATCTCTCCTCATAGCTGCAGTTTTCAAGCCCTGGCAACATTCTTGTAAATCTCCTTCACAGTCCCTCCGGCGCAATTATGTCCTTCCTGTAATGTGACCAGAACTGTACACAAAATTCCAGCTGTGCCTAACCAGTGTTTTAGACAGTTCCATCATTACATCCCTGCTTTTTGGATTCACAGTGCTTGCCTGTTCAGCAGAAAGCTGTTTTAACTCATCATGTAAAGATTCCACAACTGCCCAAAACATTGAGATTTGCAGATCCTGTGTACCCAAATTCCCACTCCATCTTTGAGATGAGATGTTAAACTGGCTGCCCCCCAGACAAGGATATAAAAGCTCCTACGACACTATTTTGAAGAATAGCAGAGGAGCTTTCCTTGGAGTCCATGCTGATGTTTATCCCTCAGTCAACATCACAAAAACACACAGATTATCAGATCATTATCTTTTTACTGTTAGTGGGAGCTTGCTGTGCTCAAATTAGCTGCTGCCTTTCCTGCATTGCAACAGTGACTTCAACTGTCCTTTGCTGGCTGTAAAGCACTTTGGGACATCCGACGGTCATGAAAGGGACTATAGAAATACAAGTCTTTCTTTGCTTCTTAAATGAGCTCTGTGTTTTCAGAAAAAGAATTCTGCTGATTCCAGAAGATTGTTGTCTTGCTCCTTTGAGAAGAGCGAAGGTCAGCGAGACGACGCTGTCGGGACAGGATCTTCAATGTCAAGCTTGACCCCAGGGGCTGGCCCATCACACCCTGACCAATGTCCTGTGACATGTGCAAGCTCCACGCACCCCAATCCTGAGGAGGGAGGTGGTCAGCTGGACAAGAGCTTGTTCAGTGCCCTGCTGACTCTGACTGCGAGTGAGGTATATCCAGCATTGCTATACACAGCAGGCAGGATGGGGCTGGGAAAGCACGAGATCGGGGAGGGAGGGAGTGAACTCGAGGGCTGGGGGGGTGGAGAATTGCGAGATCGGGACCGTTAGATGGAGAATCAATTCATTTCAATTGTTCATTTCTGCGAGAATTTTGTCCTTTAGAATTAAACTTAATCATTCTGCAAATGGACTATTCAAAATAATACCTCTCGTACCAGCATACTGTTTGTTGTTAGAATCGGGCTGACTGAAATCTTCATAAAAGTTACATTTCATGTCTGTTGACTAACTCGGACCAAATTAATGAGAATTCTGTTCATCGAATTGCCAAAGGATTTTTCTTTAATTCACGGGATGTGGGTGTCACTGGCTGGGCCAGAATTTATTGCCCATCCCTAGTTGCCCCTTGAGAAGCTGGTGCTGAGCTGCCGCCTTGAACCACTGCAGTCCATGTGGTGTAAGTACACCCACAGTGCTGTTAGGGAGGGAGTTCCAGGATTTTGACCCAGCGACAGTGAAGGAACGGTGATATATTTCCAAGTCAGCATGGTGAGTGGCTTGGAGGGGAACTTCCAGGTGGTGGTGTTCCCATGCGTCTGCTGCCCTTGTCCTTCTAAGTGGTAGCAGTCATGGGTTCTGGTCTCCATGGGAAGGTAACAGTAGACCATGGGAAATGACAATAACAGCCCGATGTCCATATCTATGAAAGGAGGTCATCCTTTCCCTCCGGTCTAGCACCTAACACTTGCCTTTTGAAAACTTGAGGCCCTCAGTAGAAAATGTATTCCAATCTTTGGGGTGCTCCTGTCCTTTCAGATCCCACTCCAGCAGTGGCATCCCTATTGTAGCACCCTTAAAAATCTTCCCTTCCATTAATAGGATTCCTCTTGGTGGCACGAATCCTGCTGGGAACTTGCCGTGTATCCCTGATGGTTCCTGACACAAGAAAATAGGCCAGGATTGGGGAAATTTCAGAGGAACGGGAAAAAGTTCTGCCTCACCAAAACCCAACCACAAACAGAAGTATCCTGGCCATAGTGTGCTACAGGTATATCCCACACCAAGAGACATACCCCAGATCCAAACTTCTTCATTATTTGATAGATTGATAGGTTTACTGGATTTTAATCACTGTGCTACAATAGTATCCACGGTTATCAAATGGTCTTACTTGAATAGCAAGTATTATAGTTGAAAAATGTGTGGCAGGACTCTCAATTAATCAACCCAAACCCCTCCATTTACTCAGCATGTCACCTCTATACTCATAATGCTAGCTCCCCATCAAAAAGGTAGGTTGCAGTTGAAAAGATGTCCTCCCCGCCTCCCCCCTTTCTGTTTGCACCAGCAACAGAGGCAGGTACATTTACTGATTGTAAAATGTGCCCACTAGATAGTAGAGGTTGTGGGTTTGGATGGTGCTGTCTAAGAAGCCTTGGTGAGTTAATGTAGTACACCTTGTAGATGGTACACACTGCTGCCACTGTGTCAGTGCTGGAGGGAGTGAATGTTTGTGGATGGGATGTCAATCAAATGGGCTGCTTTGTCCTGGATGGTGTCAAACTTCTTGAGTGTTGTTGCAGCTGCACTCATCCAGGCAAGTGGAGAGTATTCCATCATATTCCTGACTTGTGCCTTGTAGATGATGGACAGGTTTTGGGAAGTCAGGAAGTGAGTTACTCGCTACAGAATTCCCAGCCTCTGATCTGCTCTTGTAGCCACAGTATTTATATGGCTGGTCCAGTTCAGTTTCTGGTCAACGGTAGCCCCCAGCATGTTGATAGCAGGGGAATTCAGCGATGGTAATGCCATTGAATGTCAAGGGGCAAAATTCAAATAAATAATACCACACGAACAAACTGTTGTTCCTTTAACTCCCTGACTGTGTCACGAGGGACTGGGAGCTGTGGCCTTTGAGCTGTCACTCATATCAGAAAGTGATTTCAGAAGCAGTGCAGTAAACAGCTGCCCCAAGAGGCTGTTTCACCATGTGTTGAGGATTAAACTCGTGTTTGTGACCAGATTAACAGTGCGAGAAATAAGTATTAGCAACATTCACATTTGCATCTCATCAAACCTTTGAAAAATATGGACTCTGCTTTGATCAGTCTGGTCAAGAATATTCAGAATTTCCAGCGCAGAGAAAGGCCATTGGGCCCAACTGCTCCCACTTGATCCTCCTCCATCATATCAACATATCCTTCTATTCCTTTCTCCCTCATCTAGCTTTACCTTAAATGCTATTAACCTGAACCACTCCTCCTGGTAGTGAGTTCCACACTCTCACCACTCTCTATGTAAAGAAGTTTCTCCTGAATTCCTGATTGGACTGATTGGTAATTATCTTATAATTATGGCCCCTTGTTTAGGGAGGGTTGATGTCTACTCTATCAAAACCCTTCATAATCTTCAAGACCTCTAATTGGCCTTCTAATTTTTCTGGTGAAAAGAGCCCTAGTCTGTTTCAGTCTTTCCTGATAGTTCTAACCTCTCAGTTCTGGTATCATCCTTGTAAATCTCTTTAGCACTTTCCCCAGTGCCACTATATCCTTTTTTTATAGTGTAGAGACCGGAGCTGTGCACAGTACTCCCGAGTGTGGTCTGACCAAGGTCCAAATCTATCAGGAAATTTTGGTGTGGCCTGAGTCCCCCCACACCAGAATTTCCTGAAAACAGCAATGGAATGCATCGTGGATACACCATTACTGTTGGGCAGTTTTTACACAAATTTTGGCTGATACATTCTGTGATTAATTTTCTGTTTCAATTGCAAATTCCATGTTAATGCTGAAAACTATCTTTGTAAACACGTCATGCTGTCATGATACCTCTTCCTCTGCCAAGGTTGGTGAGGGGGATGTAATAACAGTGTGACACGGTTACACAGGCATTTGCTATTATAATTGTGGGAGAGGGTTTTATAATGGAACAAGATTGCACATGTAAGATTTTAAGTATATTATAGACTTTCATCACATTTACTTCCTCTGTATTTAGAAAAATCAGTTTGCGTTGAAGGCCTGTGAAGGCTTGCTCCTGTTGGCCATGTTACCAGAGGAAGTGGCAGCACGGTACATGGTGGAAAGCACAGCGCTGTGTCACACACTGACCGACAGGCTGTTTGGTCGCTACAGGCTGATACCGGACTCCGTCGACCCTGGACAAGTTGAGTTGCTGGGAAGAGTTAACTGGCGGTATGCAAAACTATTTCAGTTCATGAAAGGGGGAGAAAAAAAGCAGAAAACGTTGTACTTACTTAGCTCCTAATCTGAGAGTATCAAGATTTCTTAAAGTGCCTCGCACACTGAATCACTTCTGAAGTTCAGTTGTTCAAGGGTGAGGAACTTATAGGGTTATGGATAAAACGTTGGGGGGAGGATGGGTGGCTATGGGACTAAACATGACTGCTCTTTCAAAGAGCTGGCACAGGCATAACAGCCTGAATGGCCTCCCACTGTGCTGTAAATTTCTACGATTCTATCATAAACCTCCTTTTGCAAGGGTTCTATTGGAGGTGCTGATGCTGTGCCTCTGGTTTGCTCTACATCTGTAGGTCACACTATACTGCCAGTCATGTGGAAGATGCAGAGTCATTTCCAGGTAAAGGGGCTGTGTTGTCTTTCTTCTCATGGCTGGACTACTGTGATCAGCTGGTGAAGAAAGCCCATAAGGTAGGTTGCTCTCGTCAGGTGTATGAGTTTGTGGGGGGTTTGGGGGATGGTGTGTCTTCAGCTTATATATTCACTAGAAGGAGTGAATGGGATTGTACTGTGCGCAGAGACAATGCGCTAAAGCCTCCACACTCTATGCCACAAAGTCTAACACTGCGGATCGCAGCAATGGCTCACAGTCCTGTGGGGCTGCTGACCAGGTCGCCAAGACAGAGGGAGGGGATGTTAGTGGAGAGTTTCCCAGCACCAAGAAAACCTCAATCTTTTAAATAGCGCTGTTACTCAGAAGACCCCCGTCCCCAATCCCGTCTTGTTGCTAATCAGTTCTCTTTAGTGGACAGCAGTGTAAAGGAGCTGAGATTGTGGTTGCGTCAAGGTTTAATGCAGTGGAAAAACAGCTATCGGTGCACTGGCAATCTCCTGTTCCAATGTTCACGGAGAGTCAGATGCATGTACAACACGGGCATAACTGACATGTTCTGCCGGTAAGGTTAGAAAGAACCAGCCTTCCGATTTGAAATGATTATCTGAAAAGCAAAGCACTAAGACACATCACCTTCACAGTAGTTTGGAAAACAAGCACAAACTGATCATTTACTCACTGCAGGGTCTGGAGTTTGCTCTGGGAGGCTGCTCATCCAATTCTGGAGCTTCGTTAAAAAGGTGGTGATCTTAGCAGGTTTTGCCCTGGGACTGTTGCACCCATTTGGTTGCCTCCTGATGGTGATTCAGTTCTAAAGTGATTCCAGGCTGTGAGTTTGGCGATTCACTGAGGAACAGCCCTGTCTCAGCCAGTTTATTAGCAGGGGCCACTGGCTGACAAGCCCAGTGCTGTCTTTACTCAGTGCCTGCCTATTTCCAGGATCAGTGAGTAACACTTCCATCTCCTCTTCCAGGTAATTGCTGCTGCTGTCGCCCTGGAAATCCGGAGGCGTTTCTTTGTCAAAGTCTTGGAGCCACAACTATTGCAGGTGTAAGTAGTTGCTTCTCTCGCTTTTGAATGAAAAACCTGAGCCATGCAACAATTAATAAGCGTTTCTACTTGCTGTGAGAAACTGCAGCAGGTCAGGTGAACATACACGTCACATTCAGCAAAAGGTGCTCCCTCTCTCAGCCTTACCATTCATTGTAACTCACCTTGTCCCTGTCCCTCCCCACCACCAAACCCATCTGCCTTGTTTCACTCCCTCCATCATTACATCTGTTCCCAATGAAGCTGATCTTTTGAAAGCTCCAGTCACACCTTAAGTCACCGACATCGCTGATGACGGAGCCTGTGACCTTGAAAAGCTGCTTCCTTGTACCGCTGCAGTCCACGTGCTATTATTAGGGAGTCAGTCCCAAGATTTTGACCCAGTGACAATGAAAGAATGCCGATATAGTTCCAAGTCAGGATGGTGTATGACCTGGAGGGGAAATCGATGTGGGGGACAGCATTAAACAGGAAATTAGAGATGCATGTAACTTGGATGCTACAGTAATCATGGGTGACTTTATAGATGTATAGATTTGGCAAACCAAATTAGCAATAATACTGTGGCGGATGAATTCCTGGATTGTGTACGAGATGTTTTTTAGACCAATATGTCGGAGGAGCTGACCAGGGACAGGCTATCTTAGATTTGGTATTGGCCAATGAGAAGGGGTTAATTAACAATCTTGTTGTGCGGGGTCCTTTGGAGAAGATTGACTATAACATGATAGAATTCTTCATTAGGATGGAAAGTGCAGTAGTCGAATCCGAAACTAGGGTCTTAAGTCTAAACAAAGGAAACTACGAAGGCATGAGGGGTGAATTGGCTATGATAGATTGGGAACTTCATTGAAAGGCTTGACAGTGGATAGGCAATGGCTAATACTTAAGGAACTAATGCAAGCATTGTAACAGTTATATATTTCTTTCTGGTGCAAAAACACAACAGCTAAAATTGCCCAACCAGGGTTAGCAAAGCAAATTAAGAATAGTATTAGATCCAAAGAGTCGTATAAATTTGTTAGAAAAAGTAGCAAGCCTGAGGATTGGGAACAGTTTAGAATTCAGCAAAGGAGAACCAAGAGATTGATCAAGAGGGGAAAAATAGAATATGAAAGTAAACTTGCAAGGATCACAAAGTGGACTGTAAAAGCTCCTATAAGTATGTAAAAAGAAAAAGTCAAGTGAAGACAAATGTAGGTCCCTTAAAGTCTGCAACAGGAAAATTTATAATGGAGAACAAGGAAATGGCAGAGCAATTAAACAACTACTTTGGTTCTGTCTTCACAGAAGAAAACACAAATAACTTCCCAGAAATACTGAGGAACCAAGGGTCCAGTGAGAAGGAAGAATTGAAGGAAGTTAGTATTAGTAAAAACAAATGCTGGAGAAATTAATGGGATTGAAAGCCGATAAATCCCCAGGGCCTGATAATCTAAATCCTCGGGTACTAAAGGGGGTGAAATAGCGGATGCATTGGTTGTCATCTTCCAAAATTCTGTAGATTCTGGAACAGTTCTGGCAGATTGGAGGGTAGCAAATGTAACCCCACTATTTAAAAAAGGAGTGGGGGGGGGTGGGGGGAAGAAAACGGAGTTACAGACTGGTTAACCTAACATCAGTAGTAGGGAAAATGCTAGAGTCAATTACAAAGAATGTGATAACAGGACATTTAGAAAATATCAATGGGATTAGACAAAGTCAACGTGGATTTATGAAAGGGAAATCACATTTGACAAACCGACTGGAGTTTTTTGAGGACCTAACTAGTAGAATAGATAAGGGAGAAGCAGTGGATGTGGTGTATTTAGATTTTCAGAAAGCTTTTGATAAAGTCACTTGTAAGAGGTTAGTGTGTAAAATTAAAGCATATGGGATTGGGGGTAATATATTGGCATGAATTGAGAATTGGTTAGCAGACAGGAAACAGAAATAAGAAATATATGAGTCTTTTTTGGAGGGGCAGGCGGTGACTAGTGGGGTTCCGCAGGGATTGGTGCTTGGGCCCCAGCCATTCACAATATATATCAATGATTTTGATGAGGGAACAAAACGTAATTTTTCCAGTTCGCTGATGCCGCAGAACTAGGTGGGAATGTGAGTGGTGAGAAGGACGTAAAGAGGCTTCAAGGTGATTTAGACAAGTTCAGTGAAAGGGCAAATAGGTGGTAGATGCAGTATAACGTGGATAATTGTGAAGTTAACCACTTTGGTAGGAAAAACAGAATGGCAGAGTATTATTTAAATGGTGATAGATTGGGAAATGTTGATGTGCAAAGGGACCTGGGTGACCTTGTACACCAATCACTGAAAGCAAGCATGCAGGTGCAGCAAGCTGTTAAGAAGGCAAATAGTATGTTGGCCTTCATTGTGAGAGGACTTAAGTACTGGAGCAAGGATGTCTTACTGCAGCTGTACAGGGCCTTGATGAGACTACACCTGGAGTATTTGTGCAATTTTGGTCTCCTTAACTAAGAAAGAATATATTTGCCATAGTGGGAGTGCACTGAAGGTTCACCAGACTAATTCCTTGGATGGCAGGATTGTCGTATGAGGTGAGATTGAGGTCGAGTAGGCTTGTATTCACTGGGGTTTTGGGGAAATGTATAAAATTCTGACAGGGATGATGTTTATCCTGTCTGGGGGGGGATCTGGAACAAGGGGTCTTAGCCTCAGGATATGGGGTAGGCCATTTAGGACTGAGATGAAAAGAAACTCCTTCACTCAGAGGGTGGTGAACCTCTGGAGTTCTCTAGAAGGCTGTGGAGACTAACTCACTGAATATATTTAAGAAGGAAATAGATTTCTAGACACTGAGGCATCAAGGGGTTTGGGGAAAGAGTGGGAGTATGGCGTTGAGATAGAGGATCAGTCATAACCATACTGAATGGTGGAGCAGGCTCAGAGGCTGAATGGCCTACTCCTGCTCCTACTTTCTATGTTCCTATGTTTGTTCTTATAGGTGGTAGAGGTCACCAGTCTGGAAGGTTCTGTTGAAGGAGCCTTGGTGAGTTGCTGCAGTGCATCTTGTAGATGGTACACAATGCTATCACTGTGCATCGTTGGTGGAGGGAGTTAATTTTTAAGGTGATGGAAGGGGTGCCAATCAAGCCAACTGATTTGCCCTGGACGGTGTTGAGCTTCCTGTCTATTTTTGGAGCTGCACTCATCCAGGCAAGTGGGGAGTATTCCATCACACTCCTGACTTGTGCCTTGCAGATGGTGGACAGGCTTTGGGGAGTCAGGAGGTGAGATACTCTCCGCAGGATTCCCGGCCTTTGATCTGCTCTAGAAGCCACAGTATTTATGTGGCTGGTCAAGTTCATTCTCTGGTCGATGGTAACCCAAGGATGTGCTACCCCCAACACTTGTGCCAAAAATTTACTTGAACAGGGAGCTAAACTTGTGTCTCTTTAGGAGAGGCTGCCACCCTGAACAGGGCTTTCTTGCAAGCCCTCTGTTTTTGCCTGTGATTGACTATTGCAGGCCTTGTTTGCCCTCCGCAGGTCTGAGGTGGGGATCCTCTCGTCCACCGCGCTGCTTGTGGGGGTCGTGACTCACATCACCTCGCCCCGGTTGCTGGATGAACTTGTTGTGTTTTTGCTGGGAGATCAGAAAGAGGCGGAGGTGCCCGTGGACCCAGCCTGCCACCTGCTGCGTTCCCAGCTGATAGAACGCTGCAACCATCTGTCCGACGAGGTGAGCTCGCGGGTCAGCGTGGGGGGGTGGGGGGGGAGAGGTCGCAGGTCAGCGTTTTGGGGGTGGGGGGGAGGTCGCAGGTCGACACGGGGGGGGGAAGAGGTCACAGGTCAGCACGGTTCAGCCAGCTGGGAGAGGTTACAGACCTCTGCAGCGAGGTCACAGATCAGTGCATTGAGGTCAGCATGGTGAGGTTTCATCTCTTGCACTCCATCAGATTTCGTTAAAAGGTTAGTCAGCTGCCCCATTTAAAGCTTCCGTGGAAGCAACAGTTACTAAATGCAGCATCAGAGTTGAGCTTATTTGACAACACTCTCGCCGCTGGGTCAGTTGTTTGGTTCCCATCTCAGAGTTTGAGTTTGCGAAGTCACAAAATGATAGCTTGAAATATATTGTGGGACTCACCATGTATTTGCAGTAGTGAGAGTGAGGATGTGTTCTGCTTTCTTGTAGATCAGTATGGCCACACTGAGATTCTTTGAACAGCTCCTGCAGAAACCTCAGGAACATATAATTTATAACCTGGTGCTCCGGAATATGAGAGGCCGCTGCTACATTGGAAACAGTATTGGACATGAGGACAGACCCGCAGAGAACGAACAGCTAGATGAGACAGAGTAAGGGATTCGAGTTAACTGTTCTCATACTCTGCACTGTAGATTCATTGTTTGTGTGAAAGTTTGACTGGGTTTTAACTGGTTTTCTTCCTTTGAGAAGCTTGCCGGGTGCAAACCAGGTGACTCACTTCTGTTTCTCACTCAGTGCTTTGTCCTGTTTGAATCTCAGTGGCTGGAGCCATAGGAGGGGATGTTGTTCATGCTGATCACTCAATGGTGGAATCAGCCTGTATCAAAACACCAATACCTGGAGCTTGAGATACGGGAGTTTTGATATAAACTTTAAATGGAGACCATGAGGTTTTGTGGTATGAATCTAGGAGGCCCCATAAAGATGAGAAGCTTAAAGACAACAGAAGTTTGGTGTATCTGATACCAGAGCGATCCTTCCTCTCAGTTTGTTGCAATTATGTGTCAGTGATACAGTTGTGGACACTTGGGCAGTTTTAAACTGTGGCTTCATATGGAGCAGGATTGGGATTGCACTGGACACTCGCACAAATGGTGCAGGGTCGTCCTTGGCTCAGTGCGTCCAGTTGTCAGATTGCCAACTTTAGTTACACTGTCTCTCCTGTGTCATTACAGATGCTAAGGTTTAGAGTACCAGCACAAAACTAAGAGTGAAATGAACCATCACATTTGAGGCGAGATACTGAGTTCTCTCCCGTGCTGGGGCATTTTATTTATTTAATCATGTGATGTGGGTGTCACTGGCTAAGCATTTATTGCCCATCCCTCATTGTCCTTGAGAAGGCGTGGAAGCAATTCAGTGGCTTGCTTGGCTATTTCACATGGCACTTAAGAATCAAGCACATTCCTGTGGGTCTGTTGTTACACAAAGTCAGACCAGGTAAGGATAGCAGATTTCCTTCCCTTAAGGACATTAGCGAACCAGATGGGTTTTTATGAAAACCATGACTAATACGAGCTTCTTAAATGAGGTTTTAATTAATTCATTGAATTTAAATCCCCCAGCCATGGTGCAATTTGAAGTTTGTCACTGGATTATTAGTCCAGTAAGATAACCACTATACTTGTGTACCCTCTAATAATGGAATGGAATAATGCTGCAGACTTTCCTTCATTGAGCCAGAAAGAGAGAGATCTAAATTCCATTCATTTGGCTTTTCCAGAGAATTTGAAGAAGATCCTTTCTTCACTGACATCTACACAGGAAGCAGATTCCCAGCTTCTGATTGGCTTGTTCCACCAGTAGCAACGCAAGAGGCAACAAAGGCTGATGGGAAACCAGAGGTTAACCGAATAGTCAATAGGTGAGTGCCGTACATCAGCTTTCTATTCCCATAAGGTGAGTGCCATATCTCAGCTTCCTATTCTTGATAGGTAAGTGATGTATCTAAGCTTCCTGCTCCTGAAAGGTGAGTGCCATATTTCAGCTTCCTGCTCCTGAAAGGTGAGTGCTGAATCTCAGCTTCCTGCTCCTGAAAGGTGAGTGCTGTATCTCAGCTTCCTGCTCCCAAAAGGTGAGTACCATATCTCAGCTTCCTGCTCCTGAAAGGTGAGTGCTAAATCTCAGCTTCCTGCTTCTGAAAGGTGAGTGCTGTATCTCAGCTTCCTGCTCCTGAAAGGTGAGTGCTGAATCTCAGCTTCCTGCTCCTGAAAGGTGAGTGCTGTATCTCAGCTTCCTGCTCCTGAAAGGTGAGTGCTGTATCTCAGCTTCCTATTCATGATAGGTAAGTGATGTATCTCACCTTTCAGAAGCAGGAAGCTGAGGGCCATATCTCAGCTTCCTATTCTTGATAGTAAGTGATGTATCTCAGCTTCCTGCTCCTGAAAGGTGAGTGCCATATCTCAGCTTCCTGCTTCTGAAAGGTGAGTGCCATATCTCAGCTTCCTGCTCCTGAAAGGTGAGTGCTGTATCTCAGCTTCCTATTCATGATAGGTAAGTGATGTATCTCACCTTTCAGAAGCAGGAAGCTGAGGGCCATATCTCAGCTTCCTATTCTTGATAGTAAGTGATGTATCTCAGCTTCCTGCTCCTGAAAGGTGAGTGCCATATCTCAGCTTCCTGCTCCTGAAAGGTGAGTGCCATATCTCAGCTTCCTGCTCCTGAAAGGTGAGTGCTAAATCTCAGCTTCCTGCTCCTGAAAGGTGAGTGCTGTATCTCAGCTTCCTGCTCCTGAAAGGTGAGTGCTGTATCTCAGCTTCCTGCTCCTGAAAGGTGAGTGCTGTATCTCAGCCTGCTTCTGAAAGGTGAGTGCCATATCTCAGCTTTCTGCTCCTGAAAGGTGAGTGCCATATCTCAGCTTTCTGCTCCTGAAAGGTGAGTGCCATATCTCAGCTTCCTGCTCCTGAAAGGTGAGTGCAGCTTTCTTCACTTGATGAGTGAGTTTAAAGTTTGGTTTCCTTGATGAAAATCACAATAATAAATGCAGCCTTTTCGAACTGCTGTGTGTTCGGTCTGTAATTGTGAGCCCGGGATGTTTTGTGTTCAGTCTGTAATTGTGAGCCCGGGATGTTTTGTGTTCAGTCTGTAATTGTGAGCCCAAGCTGTTGTGTGTTCGGTCTGTAATTGTGAGTCCGTGCTGCCGTGTGTTCGGTCTGTAATTGTGAGTCCGTGTGTTTGGTCTGTAATTGTGAGTCCGTGCTGCTGTGTGTTCGGTCTGTACTTGTGAGTCCGTGCTGCCGTGTGTTCGGTCTGTACTTGAGTCCGTGCTGCCGTGTGTTCGGTCTGTAATGTGCATCCGTGCTGCCGTGTGTTCGGTCTGTAATTGTGAGTCCATGCTGCCGTGTGTTCGGTCTGTAATTGTGAGTCCCTGCTGCCGTGTGTTCGATCTGTAGTTGTGAGCCCATGTGTTCGGTCTGTAATCGTGAGTCCGTGCTGCTGTGTGTTCGGTCTGTAATTGTGAGCCCGTGTGTTTGGTCTGTAATTGTGAGTCCGTGCTGCTGTGTGTTCGATCTGTAATTGTGAGCCCGTGCTGCTGTGTGTTCGGTCTATAATTGTGAGCCTGTGCTGCTGTATGTTCGGTCTGTAATTGTGAGCCCGTGTGTTCGGTCTTAATTATGAGCCCGTGTGTTCAGTCTGTAATTGTGAGCCCGTGTGTTCGGTCTGTAATTGTGAGCCCGTGTGTTCGGTCTGTAATTGTGAGCCCGTGTGTTCGGTCTGTAATTGTGAGCCCGTGTGTTCGGTCTGTAATTGTGAGTCCGTGCTGCCGTGTGTTCGGTCTGTAATTGTGAGTCCGTGCTGCCATGTGTTCGATCTGTAATTGTGAGTCCGTGCTGCTGTGTGTTCAGTCTGTAATTGTGAGTCCGTGCTGCTGTGTATTCGGTCTGTAATTGTGAGTCCGTGCTGCTGTGTGTTCGGTCTGTAATTGTGAGTCCGTGCTGCTGTGTGTTCAGTCTGTAATTGTGAGTCCGTGCTGCCTTGTGTTCGATCTGTAATTGTGAGTCCGTGTGTTCGATCTGTAATTGTGAGTCCGTGCTGCTGTGTGTTCGGTCTGTAATTGTGAGTCCGTGTGTTCGGTCTGTAATTGTGAGTCCGTGCTGCCGTGTTTTTGGTCTGTAATTATGAGTCTGTGCTGCCGTGTGTTCGATCTGTAATTGTGAGTCCGTGCTGCTGTGTGTTCGATCTGTAATTGTGAGTCCGTGCTGCCGTGTGTTCGATCTGTAATTATGAGTCCGTGCTGCCGTGTGTTCGATCTGTAATTGTGAGTCCATGCTGCCGTGTGTACGATCTGTACTTGTGAGTCCGTGCTGCCGTGTGTTCGATCTGTAATTGTGAGTCCGTGCTGCTGTGTGTTCGGTCTGTAATTGTGAGTCCGTGCTGCTGTGTGTTCAGTCTGTAATTGTGAGTCCGTGCTGCCGTGTGTTCGGTCTGTAATTGTGAGCCTGTGCTGCTGTGTGTTCGGTCTGTAATTGAGTCCGTGCTGCTGTGTGTTCGGTCTGTAATTGTGAGTCCGTGTGTTCGGTCTGTAATTGTGAGTCCGTGCTGCCGTGTGTTCGGTCTGTAATTGTGAGTCCGCGCTGCCGTGTGTTCGGTCTGTAATTGTGAGTCCCCGCTGCCGTGTGTTCGGTCTGTAATTGTGAGTCCGTGCTGCCGTGTGTTCGATCTGTAATTGTGAGTCCGTGCTGCTGTGTGTTCGATCTGCAATTGAGAGTCCGTGCTGCTGTGTGTTCGGTCTGTAATTTTGAGTCCGTGCTGCTGTGTGTTCGGTCTGTAATTGTGAGTCCATGCTGCTGTGTGTTCAGTCTGTAATTGTGAGTCCGTGTGTTCGATCTGTAATTGTGAGTCCGTGCTGCTGTGTGTTCGGTCTGTAATTGTGAGTCCGTGCTGCTGTGTGTTCGGTCTGTAATTGTGAGTTCATGCTGCCGTGTGTTCGGTCTGTAATTGTGAGCCTGTGCTGCTGTGTGTTCGGTCTGTAATTGTGAGTCCGTGCTGCTGTGTGTTCAGCTTGTGTCCCTGAGCTATGTGAAGGAAAAGAAGCAGAGGATCATCCTAGAATCTTTCAATAGACACTGGAGATTGATTATAGAGCAGCATGACACTCTCCAATGTAAAAGAAAGGCTTGCATTTATATAGGGCCTTTCATTACCACCGGGAGTTGACAGCTAATGAAATAGTTTTAAAGTGTAGTCACTGTTGTAACGTAGGAAACGTGACAGCCAATTTGCACATACCATGCTCCCACCATCTAAGCTATTTTCGTGATGTTGAGTGATAAGTATCAGTTTGAACATCGGGAATAATTCCCCTGCTCTTCTTCGAAATTTGTGCCCGGGAATCCTTTATGCCCACATGAAGGCGCAGACAGTCTCATCTGAAAGACAGAACCTCCAAAAGTGCAGTACTCCTTCCATACTGCATTAGAGTGTTAGTCTAGATTTTTGTGCTTAGTCCATGTCCTCAAGCAGGACTTGAACCCACAACCTTCTGACTCAGAGGCAAGAGTGCTACCCATTGAGCCAAGTCTAATGTGAATTGGGATGAGGATGAGAGGAAAGATAAAGGTGCCCTCAGGACTGGTCACATTTCCAGACTTCAGCTTCGATGTGTTTATGTTTCAGCTTCTTGTGTCTTGTTCCTGACGCAGTGAAAACCTCTCACCTTGTGGCAGGCTGTGGGTATGACACTTACCTTGTGGATGCACATCGAATGGTAAGCCATCTGTTTGCCTTGCTGGTGTACAAGTGTGGTATCTTATCCGGGTGGTTGAAGTTTCCCTAAAGCCTGATCCAAATAATTAAGAATTAAAATTTGTAACCAATGTCTAAAACAAAATGCTGGGATTTCTAACTGCATTTGTGGGACAGTGTAGTTTGTTGAAACTACTGCTTCTGGGATCTAAGTCACACTTCATAGAATCATAGAATGGTTACAACACAGTTAGGAGGAAACTTTATGTTTTTCTGTCAGCTTATCCTAATCAGAATACCATCTTAATCAGAGTAATCCCACACACAGGCTGGCCTGATTAGTTGACTCTCCAATGAATTACTTACTGCTCAACACAAAAACAAAAATACAAACACCTGGAAAAACTCAGCAGGTCTGACAGCACCTGCGGAGAGGAACACAGTTAACATTTCGAGTCCGTATGACTCTTCATCAGAACTATCAGAATTACTGCTGTCCACTGTGTGGGTACGGGGAGCTCCACTGTCACTCGGTTGAATTTAATGCCCACTGACCAATATTGTGGTTTAAGATTACTCTTGGGTGTATGCTTCCAAAGAGATGAGGCAACCCACCGAGACCAAGTTGAGTTCTAGGCTGTATACCTGTGCTGTGTTCTGTAGTTCCAGGGTTGCTGTGTCAATGCTAGGGAGTGGAAGTGGCCACTTGTCCCCAACCATTTGGAAAGCTGTGACCCAAGCAGGATATTTTATGAAGGCGATTTCCTGAAAGTCCTCTTTGACAGAATGGCACAGATCCTACAGCAGGTAACTTGCAAACGAAATGGGACAATGAAATCTCAGATCATTGGTCATTCCTGTTTTTCAGATGCTGGCGAACGACAGGTGGCGAGGCTCCTGGCCCTGTCTCATTGTGCAATCTGTTTAGAGTTTCAGACCAAACTCTAAATAGTGGCAGCCGTGGCTCTCACCCGAGTCAGAAGATCATGAATTCAAGTCCCACTCCAGAGACTGAGCACAAAATCCAGGCCAACGTTTAGTGTAGTACTGAGGGAGCATTGCACTGTTGGAATGCCATTATTGAGGGAGCGCTCCACTGTTGCAGAGTCAGTACTGTCAGAGGGACCATACTGAGGGAACGATGCACCATTGGAATGCCATTATTGAGGGAGCGCTGCACTGTTGCAGAGTCAGTACTGTCAGAGGGACCATACTGGGGGAATGATGCACTGTTGGAATGCCATTATTGAGGGAGCGATCCACTGTTGCAGAGTCAGTACTATCAGAGGGACCATACTGAGGGAGCGATGCACCGTCGGAATGCCATTATTGAGGGAACGGCTGCACAGTTGCAGGGGCAGTACCGTCAGAGGTGCCATACTGAGGGAGCACTGCACTGTTGCACGGGCAGTACGGAGTGGGGCACTTTTATCTTTTAGAGGAGACATTGAACTGAGGCCTCATCCACCCTCTGGTGGGTGCAAAAGATCTTACAGTATCAATTATAGAGGATGGGAGCTCTTCCTGGTGTCCTGACCTTAACTAACGCCTAAAAACAGATTATTTGGCCATTATGTCATTGCTGTTGTGGGATCTTACTGTACTGATTAGATTCCAAATAAAGGACTTCATTGGCTGTAAAGCATTTTGGCTCACCCCAAGGTCTTTAAAGGTGCTATACAAATGCAATATCCTCTTCCCCAGAAGTTGGGCACCTCTCCACAGGGCTGCAAGAGTGTGATTAGTCACCCTGAGCTTCTACTGATCAAGAACAACGAGCATTTATAAACTGCCTTAAAAGTAGAAGAAAAGACACCCCCAAATGCTTCATAAAGACCATGAAAAAACTTGGGTGCTGAGCCAAAGGAGACGTGAGGAGGGCTGACCAGTAGCCTAGGGAGGGATAGATGGTTGTAAGGAGAATCTTAAAGGAGAAGGGGGAAGCGATGAGGTGGGGAGATTCAGGAAGGGTATTCCAGAATGTGAATCCTCGTTGGTAGTAATTGGTTAACTATTCTGTATAACAGTGATTCGTTGCTCTAATTGCCCTAATGGTGCAATTATTGTACAAATGCTTAACAGGCTTGCACTCTTCCTCTCTCTGCACTTAAAACAACTTTTCTGTTGAAACCAACAGCATTTACTTCATTATGTCAAACATGATGTTCTTAATATTTTCCCTTCCAGCCTTATGACTTGAATTTGCAAATAACGTCTGTGATATCAAAAGTTGCACTTTTCCCTCACCCTCACCTCCATGAGTATTTGCTGGACCCGTACATTAACCTCGCCCCTGGCTGCAGGTCTCTCTTCTCTGTCATTGTCCGAGTGAGTACCCTCATCTTGTTCTGTGATCTCTATTCTTGTCTCCAATCAATTGTTTGTGTCCAGGATGAGCTACAGTTTATACAGAATTAATAGACAGCTGTAATCATTACAGAGACTGAAGTTACATAGCTGAGTGAGTGGACAATCCAGTTCAACATGCAATGGGCTAACAAAACCAGTGGTCATGAGCTCATGGCAAACTGGAATTAAATTTAATCAGTCTGCTCATTTCGGGACTGGCATTTGAACAAATAACCATGGATTGTTGTTAAAAACCCCACTAGATTTGTCTCCTGTCACCGCTACTGGGTCCGGCCTACACGTGACTCCAGTCTCACCCGAAATGGTTGACTCTTCATGCCCTCTGAAGTGCCCCCTTCCCTTTCTCTTGGCAATAAATGTCAGCCTTGCTAGCTTCACCCACATCCTGAGAATGATCATGGTGCTTGCCACCTGATGAGAGTGACTGGGGGACGTTAGTGGTAATGCTACTGGACCAGTAATCCAGAGGCTCAGACCAATGCTCTGGAGGCATGAGTTCAAATCCCAACATGATAGCTGGGGGAATTTTAAATTCAATAAATCTACAATAAAATACTAAACTCATTGTTAATGATCATAAAACTCATTGGGTTCACTAATGCTCTTCAGGGGAGGAAATTTGCCACCCCCAACCTGGTCTGGCCTGTATGTGATTCCAGAGCCACAGCAATGGCCTAGCAAGCCACACAGTTGTACAGAAAAAGCATTAAGGGTGCACGTACACCACATGGACCGCAGCAGTTCAAGAATGCAGCTTACCACTATCTTTTCGAGGGCAATTAGGGATGGGCAATAAATGCTGGCCTTGTCAACAGGCCCACATCCCAAGAATGAATAATAAAAAAAAACAAAACCAAATGCTGACTTCCTTAAAAGGTGCTTTTTTTCTAAACAAGTCATCGAATCAGGTTGATAACTATCATGGAACTGTCCCTTTCTGCTTGGCTCAGGTAATTGGAGACCTCATGCAGAGAATTCAGAGAATCCCACAGTTTCCTTCCAGGTTACTGCTGGTCAGAAGACAGCTGATGGGATTGGAACCTGAAGATGTGTAAGTAACTTGGCATCATTTTGTATCTTCCTGATATTCAGTGAGTTGTGTGCATTCACAGTGTTAAACTATTGTCAACGTGGAGTTCTGTTAAACATTTTTCAATTCAGTGAATTTACTGACACTTTGTACCTTTAAAACGAGCACGAAAACGTGGTCTCAATCTTAGCATTAAAACAAGCAAAGAGTTTTGCTTCTATTTATTCAAAGTTGTGGAGGTTTTAACCGCACCAGCGCATATCTCACCTGAATTATTTAAGGATGATTTGTGACTGGGAGCTCTCTTTGAAACCTTTACATTGCCTTGCACAGTGTGATATTTTTGGGTCTACAAAGCTAATGGCTACTTATCAAGGCTTCCCTTGTGTGGTTCTCAGTCTGCGACCCCCATTCCCAACTGCACCTCTCCCCTCAGTTTGTAAATCCCTCCCTACTCCACCTCTCCACACCCCCCACCACACTTTCCTAAACATATGCAGATCCCATCTTTCAGGTTAAATTTTGGGTCTTCTCCCTCAGTTTCCACATTTGGGATGAATGTCCTTTCCAGGGCAGGTTTGAGCAGCTGGTGAGGGAGCATTCGTGCTTTGGCATTATAAACTACTGATGGGAGTTAAAATAAGGGCAGAGGGCAGTATAATTTATATTTGGGACTGTACATCTCTAACGCCTTATACAAATATCCACTAAAATGTGTGTCTGAATTCTGTGAATTTTGCAGAGTGGATCATGCCACACTACTGAAGGGTGTGATTGTCTTGGAGGAATTCTGTAAGGAGCTGGCTGCAATATCATTTGTCAAATACCCATCGGAACCAGACTAAATTCAGACTGGCTGCAGTGCCTTTTCTCAAGAGACCACTGAACTGTCACTGGACATTATACACGTGTTCCCAGCACACGGACTTGGACAATCCGTCCCTCTTCAGTTTTTATGTTTTAAGTTCAACTGAGTGTTTTTGACATGGTGAGGGATTTTGGAAACTTTTCTTCTCTTCCTCCCCCACCCCCACCCCTTGGATTCCTATCTTAAATTTGAACCATGGGATGAGCTTCCACCAGGAATGGTGTGAGACAGACAGGACTTAATTGCTTCTTCCAACTCCTCTGTCAGCGGGACATGAATCAGCTACGAACTCCTGCCAACAGCGGAGGTCAGCCTCAGCCCCCTTTCCCCATCCCAATCCTATCCTGCACCATTTAGTGCTGTACACTTGTCTGTGGCTCAGGGCACACAAGGTACAAGATTATGTCTGTCACTGTTTCCAAATAATTAATTATGTGAAATGCGTTGATCATTTCAAAGGTAAGGGGCTATACAACTTTGTTTTATTTATGTGTAAAGATGACCGAATCATGTGAATATAACTGCCAGGGTCTTGTTGTTGTTTGTAGATAGACTGTAATGCTGGAAGGTGAAAGTGGATGTCTTTTAGATGAGCTACTTGTATAGAGAATGACTCCCTTGTCTCGAGGGGAAGTTGGTGGTGTGGTTTAATCACTGCCTGTAACACCAGCTGCCAACAGCTATGAACATTTTATTTTATGATTAAAAGATGAAATGTCCATGGTACTGTATTAAATCTTTTTGGGCACTGTGCTGAAAAAGGTACCAGAGGGAGTGCTGCCCAGTCAGAGGGGCAGGACTGACAGAGCACTGCCCCATCGGAGGGGCAGGACAGAGGAGTGCCACACTATTGAAGGTGCCATCTTTCAGATAAATCAAGGTTTCCATCTGCCTCCTCAGATGGATGCAAAAGGTCCAATGGCACTATTTTGAAGAGATAGAGCGACCAGGCTAACAGTGATCAAACATCACTAAAACAGATGGGTTATTTATTTCACTGCCTCACCGTCCTACTGAATGTTTAATATCAGCTTTACCAGTACAAGAATTAAGACAAGCACAACACAGAGAGCAGACTCTATTTGTCACTCAGTTACTGTCTACTCAGCTGACTCTGGGATAAGGCCAACGGTTCAGAGAAACAGAATTATAGATAATGCAGGCCCCAATGTCCTGAAGATGATACTGAGACAAGTGGTCATGTGTAGCTTACACACTTTAGCTACATCGCTGCTTCAGAACTGGGCTAATGATCAACACCCTGCTACTGCTATCACCTTTTATTACCGAGCTTACCATTTTTCCAATGATGTTTCATTGCACTAAGATACAAGCATCAATCTCTTAGACTAAATGTTTTATACATTTAACATTGAGATTGGTAGAGTGCTGTTGGGCATTCTAGGTTAAAGGCACAGCTAGATGTTGTTCAAGTATAGACCAGCCCTGATTGAATTAAATGGGGGAGCAAGTGGGAGGGGAACTGAATGGTCTCTTTCTCAGGTCGATGGCAGTTTTACAAATGTGATGATGTATTTGAGTTCGTTCACTGCACCCTGGGCAAATCTGGCATCAGCATCTTGTATTTTATGGGGGGTGGGAAGGTTGGGAGGTGGGGGAGTGAGTTGGGCTGGCAGGGGCGGAAAAGACACTAGATCACGATCAGGAGCCAATGTGGGAGCAGCTTTGAGTCTGTTTAATGTGCATAAGTCAGCTGATTCTCAGTGCCTGGCGTTACACAGTGAGGTACCAGAGTGACCCTTTCCAGGCAGAATCATCTTCAGAGGGAACCCTCAACCAGGCACCTACACTACCTGGGTTACAGGTGCTGGCACCTCCACCACACTCCCCCCCCTCCTCCTCCCAACTCCCCACAGGAGGCTCATGGGCTCCCTACAACAAGCATCGCTGGGTAAATGATAGAGCCCAGGGAGCTGCTCACAGGATAGCACGAGCTGCCCGGAAGGCTGCCACCTCCTCGGGTGTCCTCAGGTACTGCTCGATTTCACTATCTGATATCTCCTCCTCTCCTGTGGTTGGCTCGGTGCCTTGGCTTCCCTCTGCTTCCGGGCAGGACTTCCTCTTCTTCCTTTGTGTGAGGCACGGAGGGAGGAAGATTGGCGCTGTGCGTTTGTGCCCTGGTCCCACAGTCCCTGCGGGACTCAGCTGATCCTGAGGAGAGGGCCCAGTCTCCCCACCCTCCCCATCCCTGGTCCACTCACCCCCGCCCTCAGTCTCCCCGCCCGTTTCCGTTCCAGTTCCCTCGCCCGGGTCCGTAGGCCCGCCTGGGTTCTCCGTCCAAGCGAGGCTGAGCGTCTGTCTGAGTAACAGGGCTCGATGACGGAGAACGTCATCGGTGTACTTCACCACAGTTTTGGCATCGAGCCGCTGCGATGCCAGCCATGCCAGCTGCGAAGCCAGCCGGAGCAGAATGTCAACGATCTCCTTCACCCGCAGTGAGGCGGGCGGGGGCTGCCTGATCCCTGCCAGCCTGCAGAACTTCCCCAGACTGCACTTCAGACGGTGCACGGGCAGAAGCGATTGCCAGGCCAGGTAAGCTGCCGCCGTGATGATGGGCACAGGGTGTCTCCCAGTCACCAGCCACGTCTCACTGGCCAGCTCCACAAGCTGCAGGGCACGATCCACCACCTTGTCTTTATTCTCCAGGAACATGGACGGGACTGATGCAGAATTCTGGAACAAGTTAAGCCTATAAAAAGAGGGGGGGGGGGAAAAATAAAAAATCAAAGTTGCAGTGTGTAGGAAATACACTCCTGACATCCCTCATTACCTCAGACACAGCAATAGCCGCCTGCTCACCGATGCTCAGCTTAGGTTGCACCAGGACCACTCAGCCCCGATCTCATTACAGCCTCTGTCCAAAGACGGACAAGAGATGAGGATGACTGCCTTGACATCAAGGCAGCACTTGAAGGAGTGTAGCATCAAAGAGCCCTAACAAAACTGGAGTCAATGGGAATCAGGGGGAAAACTCTGCTGGTTGGAGTCATATCTAGCACAAAGGATGATGTGGTTGTTGGAGGTCAGTCATCTCAGTAACAGGACATCATGGCAGGAGTTCCTCAGGATTGTGTCCTCAGTCCAACCATGTTCAGCTGCTTCATTAATGACCTTACTTCCTTCCATCCTGACTCCCCAAAGCCTATCCACTGTCTACAAGGCACAAATCAGGAGTGTGATGGAATACTCTCCACTTGCCTGGAAGAGTGCAGCTCAAAAACTCTCAGGAAGCTTGACACCATTCAGGACAAAGCAGCCCACTTGTTTGGCGCTCCATTCACAAACAATCGCTCCCTCCACCACCGATGCAGTGGCAGCAGTGTGTACCATCTACAAGATGCACTGTAGGAACTCACCAAGTCTCCTTCAACAGCACCTTCCAAACCTGCAACCTCCACCATCCAGAAGGACAAGGGCAGCAGATAGATGGGAACACCACCACCTGGAAGTTCCCCTCCAAATCACACAGCATCCTGACTTGAAACTATATCATCATTCCTTCGATGTCACTGGGTCAAAATCCTGGAACTCCCTCCCTAACAGCACTGTGGGTGTACCTACACCACATGGACTGCAGTGGTTCAAGAAGGTGGGGCTCACCACCAGTTTCAAATGTCAGTGAGCAACGGTAAGGGCGTCAGCAGAGAATGGCCACCAGCTATTTCTCATTCAGACACCACCTTACCTACTCTGCGTTTTCAGCACTTGCTGACAGAAGTTCCTTTAAGTTAAGCTTAATTCGTTTTTGAGTTTCGGAGCTCATGATTATAGTTTAGACGCAACACCCCACAGTGTGGCCTGCTCCTGAATATCCGAATATTATTGAAGCTGACCTGAGTGTGGACAGAGTGCTCACAAACGAACAATGCTGTCAGCAAATCGGACTGGATACCCAGTGGGGTATGTATGCCAGTAGCCTTGGAGGAGGACACCAACTTCAGCTGTGGGGGCACAGACGCAATTTCTTCTTAATGCTAATTTGTGCCAATCTTTGTTTATTTCTGAGCTGCTTTAGTTAACCTCGCTGGAAGAAGTGAAACTGTTTAAACAAGGAAATTGAGAGTTGTAAATTGGGAGATCCGCAAGGATAAGAGGGGATGTACTCACCCGTCACAGTGAGTTTTCACCAGATCCAGGAGGCTGAGAGTGGGGATATCCAGGGTAAGCTCTTTCACCATGTGCTGATAGACTGTCGAGAACAGAGTGGGCTCCACGTGAAGAAGCGAGCAGATGGTGCTCATGGTCAGGGGCCAATTGTGCTGGCGACAGGAGATGTGAACACAGCAGCCCACTAAGGCTTCCTTCTTCTCCAGAGTGACATGCAGGAAGCTCTGATGCTCATAGGCCCTCAGGTAGAGTTCGATGGCCGTGTCCTCCACAACTGGACGCACCCGGAGAATCCGGCACAAGTCATGGACCCGCTTCTGACCTGATGGGGGTGGGGGAGGGAAAGAAATCAGGGTGAGGGAAAGAGAACCGGAGTCACCAAGAGGAGGAGGACCATGCGAGGGAAGTGACTGCAGGTAACATTACGCTGACAGCAATAATACAACTAACAACATCTTGCACTCAAGGCAGCACTGAGGGAGCACGCCGTCGCAGGTCTGGCCCCGAGGGAATTGCACTGTCGGAGGTGCCGATTTTTGGCTGAGACATTAAACCGACACTGTGTCTGCATTCTCAGGTGGGCTTAAAAGATCCCATGGCATTATTCGAAGAACACGCAAGTTCTCCCCTATATGCTGGTCAATATGCAACCCTCAAATCAACATTATTAAAAACGGCTCAGTTTTATATTTGTGAGAGCTGGCTGTGCTCACACTGACTGCTGTGGTTTCTACGTTAAAATAACAACTATAATTCAAAACATTCCTGAGATCATGCCAGACATGGGAAAAATTTTAGATATTTTAATCCACTAAAATTAAACTCTAAATTTCTTTAATTCCTTTTTATGAACAGATATGCATTTTTGTGGTTAATTACAAGTATTTGGCGGGAGGGGAGGGGAGGGGGTGGGGGTGTGAGACAAATTGGTTGAGACATGGTGTCAATAAACACATTGATTTCAGCTATCTGTCCATCTCCCTCCAGGGGCCAAACATTGACACGGCATCATCACTGTTCCTCCATGTCTCGTGCATGGCTGTTCTCTGAGGGGTGAACTTTCCGCTCAAAGTGTCTAGCTTTCAAATGATGGCTTTACTCGCTTTGAAATACTTAATACAACGTCAGAGAGATCGAAACACGAGACCTATCACTAAAATTACCAGCTCAACAAAGTGTCATTGACCCAAATCATTAACTCAGTTAACTCTGCTGAGTGCTTCCAGCATTGTCTACTCTTACTATTCAAGAATCTTACCTTGTATCTGATTGCGACAAGGCTTTTTCACCTCCGCTGTGGTTTCACTGTATCTCACTGCTGTGGAAGAGGATTGAAAGAGTGAACTTCCAACATTACAGTTTAACGTCGAGACAGGCTGTGCTACCTGAGCTCTTCTTAGTGTCTCTTGTACAGGTACAACACTTGAAACAACCACACGTATTCCCCTTAACAGCTGTTGGGATTTTGCAATCCTGCCCAAAACATTCTAATAAGAGCAGATTAAATGTCATGTCTCATGCTCCCTGGCACAGTGCCTGTCTTCTGCCTCATTCGTAGAATCATAACAGCACAGAAGGTCATTTGGCCCATTGTGTCTGTGCCGGCTCTCCCATGTACTGCCACTCCACACACTGCCACTCCCACGCCCTCTCTCCACATGCCTGTGCATTCCTCCTTTTTTCAGATATTTAGAAAATGTAGTAAAATTTGCAGCACAGAAGGAGGCCACTCTGGCCATCGTGTCTGCACCGGCTGAAAAAGGAGCCCTCACCATGCGTAATCCCATTTTCCAGCATTTGATCTGCAGCCCTGCAGATTACGAGACTTCAGGTGCACATCCAGACACATTTTAAATGAGTCGCGGGTTTCTGCCTTTACTACCCTTTCAGGCAGAGGATTCCACACCCCCACAACCCTCTGGGTAAAAAATGTTTTCCTCATCTCCCCGCGATTCCTTCTACCAATCATTTTAAATCTATGCCCTGTAGTCACTGACCTCTACTAAAGGGAATAGGCTCTTCCCATCCACTATTTCCGGGACCCTCACAACCCTTTACACCTCAATCAAATCTCCCCTCAGCCCCCTCTCTTCCAAGGAGAATAACCCCAGCCTATCCAATCTTCTCTCACAGCTTCAATATTTTGGTCCTGGCAACATCTTCATGACTCTCTTCTGGTACAACTCTCTAGTGCAACTACATCCTTTCGGTACTGAGGTGACCAGAATTGCGCACAGTACTCAAGTTGTGGCTTAACTAATGTTTTGTATAGCTCCAGCATAATCTCCCTTCTCTTATATTCAATGCCTCGACTAATAAAGGAAAGGATTCCAGATACCTTCTTAACCACCTTAGTGAACTATCCTGCTCCTTCAGGAACCTGTGGACATCAAGGCTCCTCACTTTCTCTGCACCACTCTGTCTCCCCACACTTTTTCCATATTCCTCTGCCTTTTTTGACCTCCCCAAATGCATCACCTCACGCTTCTCTGGGTCGAATTATTTTGCCTCTTTTCTGCCCACTTGACCAATCCATTGATATCTTCCTGCTGTCTACAGCTTCCCTCCTCAGTCTCAGCCGTGCGGCCAATTTTTGTGTCATCTGCAAACTCCTTAATCATGCTGCCTATATTGGAGTCCAAACAATTAATATATACCACAAAAAGCAGGGGACCTCGTACTGAGCCCCGTGGAAACCCATTGGCAAAAACACAAAAGTATTGCACACTTTACCTCGCCGGCACCCATTCTGCACATCTCTCCTCCTCCCCTTTAACATTTTAGTTGTAATGCATTAGCGATTTAGGATTTCAGTTTCCTAAACATTAAAAGCACCCAAGTGGATAAGATTATTAAAAAAAAGGGTTAACAGGTTTCGTGGTAAGAGGGGTTGAATATAAAAATTGTCATGTTATGGGGAATTTATACAAAACCCCAGTGTGCAGTTTCCAGTGGATTGTGGGTAATTTCATGGAGTGGTGAAGGGATAGTACAGAATGGAGAGACAAAGTTTCCAGTGATTTTTGGGCCTGAAGCAAAAGGACAGAAATCAAAAAAAAAAGTACATTGTTTCGTATGTTTAAGGGCGATGATAGGCAATCCAATGTAACAATAATTAACTGGACGAGAGCCGACTTCAATGGGGCAAGAACAGAGCTGAGCCAATTAGACTGGAATGAAAGATTGACAGGAAAAGCTGTAGCTGAACAACAGGCTAATCAAAGAAGATTTGGTTCGGGCACAGTCAAGGTATATTCCATCGAAAGGGAAAGGTAGGACAAACAAATCCAGAGCCCTCTGGATGAAAAAGGAGATAGAAATTAAGATAAAGAAGAAAAAGTGTGCTTATGACAGGGGTCAGGTAGAAAATATAATCAAGAACCAAGAGGAATACAGAAGATTCAGAGGGGAGGTGAGCAAGCGTATTAGAGAAGCAAAGAGGGATTATGAGAAAGGACTGGCAGCCAACATAAAGGGGAGTCCCAGTGTTCTATAGGCATATAAATAATAAACGGGCGGTAAAAGGAGGGGTAGGGCCGATTAGGGACCTAAAAGGGAATTTACACATGGATGAAGGGGCCATGGCTGAGATATTAAACAAATACTTTGCATCCATCTTTACCAAGGAGGTAGACGCTCCCCAGGCCATGGTGACAGAAGAGGAAACTCTGTCACTAGAAGGGTTCAAAATTGATAACGAGGAAGTGTTGAATAGACTGTCAGTACTTAAAAGTTAACAAGGCATCAGGACCAGATGAGATGCATCCAAGGATATAGCAGGATAGGTCAGTAAGGTGAGAGTAGAAATTGCAAGGGCATTAGCCATAATCTTTCAGTCTTCCCTGGACTCACGGGTGGTGCCAGAGGGCTGGAGAATTGCAAACATTATGCCCTTGTTCAAAAAAGGTTGTAAGGATAAACCCAGCAATTACAGACCAGTCACTTTAACTTCAGTGGTGGGCAAGATTCTAGAAACAATTATTTGGGATAGTATTAGTAGTCACATGGAAAAAGATGGATTGATAAGAAAAAACCAGCATGAATTTCTAAAGGTGAAATCGTGTTTAACTAACTTGCTAGAGTTTTTTGAAAAGGTAACAGAAAAAGTCGATGAGGACAATGCTGTTAATGTGGTGTACATGGGCTTTAAAAATGCATTTGATACAGTGCCACAAAACAACTTGAGAAAAGTTATTGCTCATGGCGTAAAAGGGACAGTAGCAATGTGGATACAAAATTGGCTGTAAAATAGGAAGCAGAGAGTAACGGTCAATGGATATTCTTTGCGCTGGAGGAAGGTTTTTAGTGGAGTTCCCCAGGGGTCATTATTGGGACCCTTGCTTTTCCGATATATATTAATGATCTAGATCTTGGTGTGAAGGGCACAATTTCAAAGTTTGTGAATGATACGAAGCTTGGGAGTGTCGTGACCTGCGAGGAGGACGGTGTGGAACTTCAAGAGGGCATATACAAGTTGGTGGAGTGGGCAGATAAGGTGGCAGATGAGAAGTGTGAAGTGATGCATTTTGGTAGGAAGAACACGGAGACGATATAAAATAAGGGGTGAAATTTTGAAGGGGGTGCATGAGCAGAAAGACCTGGGTGCATATGTGTATAGATCATTGAAGGTGGCAGGACAGGCGTAGAAAGCAGTTAATAAAGCATATAGTATCCACGGCTTTATTTATAGGGGCGTAGAGTACAAGAGCAGGGAGGTTATGCTGAATTTATTTAAGACACTCGTTAGACCTCAGCTGGAGTATTGTGTACAGTTCTGAGCGCCACACTATAGGAAGGATATGAACACAATGGAGAAAGTGCAGAAGAGGTTTACAAGAATACTTCCAGCAAAGAGAAACTTCAGCTATGAAGATAGATTGGAGAGGTTGGAACTGTTCTCCTTGGAGCGAAGAAGGCTAAGAGGAGATTTTATACAGATGTTCAAAATCACAAGATGGCTGGAATTACACATAGGGTGAAGTGGTTCGTAAAAGGATCAAGAATGAGAGTACACAAAAGAAGCAAATGTGACGTGAGAAACAGCTTTTCACACGAGTGGTTCAGGTCTGGAATGCACTGCCTGAAAGCGTGGTGGAGGCAGGTTCAATCAATGCATTCAAGAGGGCATTAGATGATTATTTGAATAGAAACAACACGTAGGGGTACAGGGAAATGGCAGGGTAATAGCACTAGGTCAATAATGCTCCTTTGGAGAGCTAGTGCAGACACCGTGGGCTGAATGGCCTCCTTCTGTGCTATTAAAATTCTGTGATTCTGAAAAAAATGCAAGATATTTAAGACAAAAAAGGGGGTTGTTTAAAAAAAAAATGGGTTGGGATACTATTAATGAGTTAGAGAAGGAAAAAAAAACCCAGTAGCACTTGGGAAATGAATGGTACTGGCCCGATCTCGAGTTCCATTTTAAGGCGCACAAGACCAGTTCGGACCAGTGCCAGTCATTTCCCCCCCCCAAGTTTTACAGGTTTCGCCCCAGGAGGCTCGTCCAGTGCAGGGGCAAAGCTTCTCTTCCACCATGGGGAAACAAGAACAAATCTTGCATCTCCCAAGCTATTCCAGGGGCACTGACATGATAACAACAAGGGGTCAGCACACACACACACACACCCACACCCACACACACCCCCAGTGCTTGGCAGTGCACCCAGGCCAGAGTGCCCACAGCCAGCATTCGGCTGAAATGACTTCAGTGAGAGCTGAGGTTGAATGGGAAAACAAGAGGACTTGTACCTTGGGAGAAGGTTTCCTCGGAGCGGGTGGTTGTGAGCAGCCCCTCAGTCAGCAGGAAGCCGCATTCGGTGCACACCAGGTGGTTCTGGCTGTAGTGGGAATCCTCTTCCACCTTGGAGGAGCCACATTCCGGACACCTCGGTTGTCCAGACATCTTCCAGGTTGCTATGGACACCAAACCCAGCAACTGAGAGAGAGAGAAAAAGAAACATTACAGCCATAAAAACTATTTACTTGGACATCTCCCCCATCGAGTCTTAATACTGATTCACCCCCACCCCCACCCCCACCCCCACCCCCACCCCCAACCCCAGAGCCTGACTTTGAACACTTGCATTTCTGTGGCGCCTCCAGCTCTGACTCTGGAGAAACAGCAAGGCCGACCAACTCGCCCTGCGGCGGAACAAAAAAAACGCGCGATATGTAATTAGAAAAGAACAATCGAAAACCTATATAAATAGATAATGGTGTTGCACTCCATGGGGTGAGTATGGTTATAACGGTCGAAAGGAAAAAGGACGCGCGCCCCGAAGACGTTCGCGACGGCGGCGGCGCTGCCTTTGCACTTGACAAAGATGGCGGCGCTGCCTGCCCCTCGACAAAGATGGCGGCGCCGCCTGCCCCTCGACAAAGATGGCGGCGCTGCCTGCCCCTCGACAAAGCTGGCGGCGCTGCCTTCCCCTCACAAAGATGGCGGCGCTGCCTTCCCCTCACAAAGATGGCGGCGCTGCCTGCCCCTCGGCAAAGATGGCGGCGCTGCCTGCCCCTCGACAAAGCTGGCGGCGCTGCCTTCCCCTCACAAAGATGGCGGCGCTGCCTGCCCCTCGGCAAAGATGGCGGCGCTGCCTTCCCCTCACAAAGATGGCGGCGGTGCCTTCCTCTCACAAAGATGGCGGCTGTTCATTTATTTTTCCCCCCCCACAAAAAAAAAACGCTCAAGGTATTCTTCCCCGCCCCAGGACCCCCCCCCCACAAAGATAGAAACAGAAATACCTGGAAAAACTCAGCAGGTCCGGCAGCATCGGCGGAGGAGAGCACAGTTGACGTTATGATGACTGTTCCTCTGCCCCTTACAAATATGGCGGCGGCGGCGGAACTGCTCCTCAAAATCATGGCGCCGGACCGGCGCCTTTCATCTTCCCCCCCCCCACCTCCAGCCAATAATAATGCTGGCGGGAGCGCCTGCGCAATGGCTGTTGCCGGACGCAGAGGCCTGGACGTGGGCTTGGGTGTGTGGTTGGCAGTCGGAAGCGGGAGGCGCCTCTGGGTCCGCAGCCAGGGTCGAGCCAGCGGCGGCAGCGGTAGCGGTAACAGCAGGAACAGCCTGAGCGAAACTATGAGCAAGAACAAGATCCCGGACAGGTGAGGCCTGAGCCCGAGTTCCACGGGCAGGGCCGCCGCGCCCCTAGGCCGCGCCTTAACCCCTGAGCCGGTGTGGCTAATATTTCCTCCTTTCTCTCTGTAGGTGGCAGAAATATTCTGCTGTGGGCCTCAGGCTCCCGGGAACCAGATTCATCGCATTTAAAGTCCCCTTGAAAAAGGTACAGAAAGTGGTGAGAAATGCTAATGGAATGCTGGCCTTTACATTTGAAATACAAGTTTATACTTCCAAAACAAAAAACAGAATTACCTGGAAAAACTCAGCAGGTCTGGCAGCATCGGCGGAGAAGAAAAGAGTTGACGTTTCGAGTCCTCATGACCGTGCGGAGCCCTGGTCAGACCCCAGCTGTGCGGAGCCCTGGTCAGACCCCAGCTGTGCGGAGCCCTGGTCAGACCCCAGCTGTGCGGAGCCCTGGTCAGACCCCAGCTGTGCGGAGCCCTGGTCAGACCCCAGCTGTGCGGAGCCCTGGTCAGACCCCAGCTGTGCGGAGCCCTGGTCAGACCACACCTGGAGTTATAAGCCACACACCCCTCAGGAAGTACCTATGGGTCTTGGAGGGACTGTACTATAGATTTAATTATGAGGAGAGGCTGCCCCCTACCCAAATTAGGGTTGTGTTCCCTAGGATTTAGAAGGTTATGGGGTGATTTGATCCAAAGTTTTCCAAAGATATAGGGAACGGGTAAGGTAGATAGAGAGAAAGCTGTTATTTCCACTGGCTGGGGAGTCTAGAACTTGAGGGGGGCACAGTCTAAAAATTAGACCCAGACCTTTCAGGAGTGAAATTAGGAAACACTTCAGCAGGCAAAGGGTGGTAGAAGTTTGGAACTCTCTTCTGCAAGTGCAGTTGATGCTAGATCAATTGTTCCTTTTAAACCTGAGATTGATATATTTTTAAAACAAAAACAGAATTGCCTGGAAAAACTCAGTAGGTCTGGCAGCATCGGCGGAGAAGAACAAAGTTGACGTTTCGACCATGAGGACTCGAAATGTCAACCTTGTTCTTCTCCGCCGATGCTGCCAGACCTGCTGAGTTTTTCCAGGTAATTCTGTTTTTGTTTTGGATTTCCAACATCAGCAGTTTTTTGTTTTTATTATTGATATATTTTTGTTATCCGCAGGTATTAAGATATACAGGAAAGGCAGGTATGTGGAGTTAGGTCACAGATCAGCTGTGACATCATTGAATGGTGGAACAGACTCGATGGGCTAAAAGGTTTCTGCAATTATATACTGTGTATTCTGCAAGTATATGACATGGCAACATTTTTCTCTGAGGGTAATCAGTCTGTGAAATTCTCTTCCACAGAGAACAGTGGCAGCTGGGTCATTGAATTTATTCAAAGCTGAGTTAGACAGATTTTTGATCAAGAAGGAATTCAAGGGTTGTGGAGGGCAGACAAGAAAGTGGACTTAAGACCACAATCCAATCAGCCACACTCTTCTGGAATGGTGGAGCAGAACTTGAAGGGCCGAATAGCCTACTCCTGCTCCTAAGTACTATGTTCCTAAGTTCCTAAAGTTGGTTCCTCAGAGGATCGAAGGTAGAGGGGCATGTTAGTGGGGTAGTGATAAAGGCATATGGGACACTTGCCTTTATCAATCAAGGCATAGATTACAAAAGTTGGGAGGTCATGTTGGAGTTGTATAGAACCTTGATGAGGCCACAGCTGGAGTACTGTGTGCAGTTCTGGTCATCACGTTATAGGAAGGATGTGATTGCACTGGAGGGGGTGCAGAGCAGATTCACCAGGATGTTGCCTGGGATGAAACATTTAAGTTATGAAGAGAGGTTGGATAGACTTGGGTTGTTTTCATTGGAGCAGAGAAGACTGAGGGGTGACCTGATTGAGGTGTACAAGATTATGAGGAGCATGGACAGGGTGGATAGGGTGCAGCTGTTCCCCTTAGTTGAAGGGTCAGTCACAAGGAGGCATAAGTTCAAGATGAGGGGCAGGAGGTTTAGGGGGATGTGAGGAAAAAGTTTCTTAACCAGAGGGTGGTGACAGTCTGGAATGCACTGCCTGGGAGAGTGGTGGAGGCGGGTTGCCTCACATCCTTTAAAAAGTACCTGGATGAGCGCTTGGCATGTCATAACATTCAAGGCTATGGACCAAGTGCTGGTAAATGGGATTAGGTAGGTAGGTCAGGTGTTTCTCATGTGTTGGTGCAGACACGATGGGCCAAAGGGCCTCCTCTGCACTGTGATTCTGTGAAAGTAAGATTTAAGGTAATTGGCAAAAGAAGAAATGGTGACATGAGGAAAAACATTTGCTCATAGTAAATGGCTAGGATTTGGAATGCACTGCCTGAGAGTTACTAGAGGCAGATTCATTCAAAGCATTCAAGAGAGAATTGGATTGTTATCTGAAAAGGAAGAATGTGCAGGGCTCTAGAGAGAAGGCAGGGGAGTGGCACTAGTTAAATTGTTCCTACAGAGAGCCAGTGCAGACATGACAGGCCAAATGGCCTCCTGTGCTGTAACAATTCTGTGGTTCTGTAATTAGTGGATGCCACAAGGATCAGTGCTGGGTCCTCAACTATTTACAATCTGTATTAATGACTTGAATGAAGGGACAGAGTGTATTGTAGCCAAATTTACTGATGATCCAAACATAGACAGGAAAGCAAGTTCTGAGGAGAACACAAGAGTTTTCAAAGGGATTTAGAGAGGATAAGCGTGTGAGCAAACATTTTGCAAGTGGAATTTAATGTGGGAAAATGTGAGGCTATCCACTTTGGTAGATAGGATAAAAAGCAGAATATTCTTTTAATGCAGAGAGAGTAGAGAATGCTGTGGTACAGGCAGATTTGTATATGAATCACAAAAAGTTAGCTTGCAGATACAGCAAATAATTAGGAAGCGTTATGACCACTGGAGGTCATTGAGAAGAGGTTACCCAAATTAGGGTTGTATTCCCTAGAATTTAGAAGGTTATGGGGTGATTTGATCAAAGCTTTCAAGATAAAGGGAAAGGATAAGGTTGAGAAAGAAACTATTTCCACTGGTTAGGGAGTCTAGGACTAAGAGGCACGGTCTAAAAATTAGGCACAGTCTAAAAATTAGGCACAGACCCTTTAGAAGTGAAATTAGGAAACACTTCAACACACAAAGGGAGGTATCATTCTGGTAAATCTACGCTGTTGGAGTTAAATGCCTGCACAAACCAAATCCCAGAGAGAAACTTGGCTTACGGGTCGCAACTTATTTTTTGTATTCTGACGATGAGAAAACGACATACCGATCTCAGCAGTAAGAGATCCAGTAACATTTTTGGGTTTTTGTAAAGTTTTTAAATTATTAACAAGAAAGAAAAGAAAACTTTTAAGCAAATAAACTTACACAATTGCAGTTAGGCTTATGAAACATTCCTTCAAAACACGCTACTTGGTTAATCCCACAAGTAAAAACTCTCCAGGCGACATTCCTTTATAAAACAAAAACAGAATTACCTGGAAAAACTCAGCAGGTCTGGCAGCATCGGCGGAGAAGAAAAGAGTTGATGTTTCGAGTCCTCATGACCCTTCGACAGAACTTGAGTTCGAGTCCAAGAAAGAGTTGAAATATAAGCTGGTTTAAGATGTTGGGGTGGGGGGTAGAGAGAGAGAGAGAAGTGGAGGGGGTGGTGTGGTTGTAGGCAAAAGCAGTGATAGAAGCAGATCATCAAAAGATGTCATAAACAACAGGACAAAAGAACACATAGGTGTTAAAGTTGGTGATATTATCTAAACGAATGTGCTAATTAAGAATGGATGGTAGGGCACTCAAGGTACAGCTCTAGTGGGGGTGGGGGGAGCATAAAAGATTTAAAATATGTAAAAATAATGGAAATAGGTGGGGAAAGAAAAATCTATATAATTTATTGTTTTGGATTTCCAGCATCCGCAGTTTTTTTGTTTTTATCTTGACATTCCTTTATAGATGTTTAGATTTGAAAAAACCAGCAATATCTCACAAGGCAAATTGCTGCAGCTTCAATAAAGGTGTACCACAAAAGGAAAATTGTGTTTAGCCAACTTATTGGAATTATTTGAGGAAGTAACATGTGCTGTGGATAAAGGGGAACTGGTAGATGTGCTGTACTTAGATTTCCAGAAGGTATTTAATAAAGTGCCCCATCAAAGGTTATTGCAGAAAATAAAACCTCATGGTATGGGGGTAACGTTGGCATGGGTAGAAGATTGGCTGGCTAACAGGACGCATAAATGCGTCTTTTTCAGGTTGGCAAGATGTAATGAGCGGTGTGCCACCGGGATCAGTGCTGGGACCTCAACTGTTTACAATTTAAATAAATGACTTGGATGGGTGGGATGGTTTCCAAATTTGCTGATGACACAAAGGTGGTTAGGAAAGTAAGTTCTGAACAGGACATAAGGAGGTTACAAAAAGATACAGATTAAGTGAGTGGGCAAAGACCTGGCAAATGGAGTAACGTGAGCAAATGTGAAATTGTCCATTTTGACAGGAAGAATAAAATAGAACCATATTTTCTAAATGGTGAGAGATTGCGGACCTCTGAGGTGCAGAGGGATCTGGGTGTCCTAGTGCATGAATCACAGAAGGCTAGTATTTAGTTACAGCAAGTAATTAGGAAAGCTAACAGAATGTTATCATTTATTGCAAAGGGGATTGAATACAAAAGTAGGGAGATTATGCTTCAGTTGTATAGGGCACTAGTCCGACCACATCTGGAGTACCATGCACATTACTGGCCACCTTATTTAAGGAAAGATGTAAAGCAGTTCAGAGAAGGTTTACCAGAACAATACCTGTATCGGGTGGGTTGTCTTAATGAGGGAAGGTTGGACAGGTTAGGCTTGCATCCGCTGGAGTTTAGAAGAGTAAGAGGCGACTTGATGGAAACATTTCAGATCCTGAGGGGTCTTGACAGGGTGGATGTGGAGAGGATGTTTCCTCATGTGGGAGAATCTAGAACTAGGGGCAATGTTTAAAATAAGGGGTCAACCATTTAAAACAGAGATGAGGTGAAATTTTTTCTCTGAGGGTCGTGAGTATTTGGAACTCTCTTCCTGAAAAGGCGGTGGAAGCAGAGTCTTTGAATATTTTTAAGGCAGAAGTGGATAGATTCTTGATAAGCAAGGAGATTATCGAGGGTAGGTGGGATACAGACTTCAGGTTACTGTCAGATAGCCACGATCTTATTAAATGGCAGAGCAGGCTCAAGGGGCCGAATGGCTACTGCTTGTTTGTATGTCCACAAGATCTGTACCACCTTCCACTTTATGGTAAGGAATCCACTTCACAATACTGCTTGCTGCAGCACAAGAGTTCTCAACAGCTCAGACTCCATCTTAACAGCTAGACAGCTATCTCTGCAGCTCAATAGCTAAAAACCAGCTACCACAGTAACTCTCAAAATCTTTTTTCTCTTTCATCTCATTCCCATTGTTCTCACAGCCCTTTGAAACTCAAACCCCTCCAAATATAAGATCTTTCATGTTTCCATCTCGTCTTTGCTTTTGGGTCAATAAATGTATAACATTCCCACTACTATTTCCCTATGGACTCCATCAAGATGCAAACATTTTTCTCGCTACCTCTGACTCCTTTGAAATTCAAACAACCTCTCAACTTATCTAAAAATGCAAATGTTTGATCTAACCTATTTACTTGGGCCTCAACTCAGCACCTCTTATCCTTTTATAAAAACAAAACTGCGGATGCTGGAAATCCAAAACAAAAACAGAATTACCTGGAAAAACTCAGCAGGTCTGGCAGCATCGGCGGAGAATAAAAGAGTTTGACGTTTCGAGTCATCATGACCCTTCGACAGAACTGCCTCTTATCCTTTTCATGTTTCCAACACCCCAGATAATCTGACTCCTATCAAACTTGTCCAGCTTAATTAAATCACAAACACACATGCAGACATCCAACTTTCTTTACAGAATAACGCAATATACCCCAAAATTTAAAAAAAGCACCCATTCTCACATGAAGGCAAATGGAATGTTGGCTTTTATTATAAGGGGGTCTTGTTACAACTGTACAAGGCCTTGGTGAGACCACACCTAGAGTACTGAGTCTTGAAGGAATGCTTGTATTGGAGAAGGTTCACCAGGTTGATTCCTGGGATGAAGTGGTTGTCTTATGAGGAAAGGTTGGGACTTTACTCGTGGGAGTTACCCTTGCACTGCATCCAGTATGTAATCTCAGTTCAGTCACCCAATCTCTATTTGACTATTTTGATCTCTAAACATACCTCTCTTGCACACTCAGGCTTCTAAACCCATTCCTCCACTTCCCCACCTTCCTCTGCCTTCACTGTTAATAACAGTCTGACTCTAACTCATTCTCAAGCCCTTAAAATCTTTGACCATCGCACCGACAGTAGTGTGTACAGTTTTGGTCTCCTTATTTAAGGAGGGATATACTTGCACTGGAGGCAGTTCAGAGAAGGTTCACTAGGCTGATTCCTGTGATGAAGGGCTTATCTTATGAAGAAAGGTTCAACAGGTTGGACCTTTACCCCCACTGGCATTTGGAAGAATGAGAGAAGATGTCATTGAAATATATGAGATTCTGAGAAGGCTTGACAGGGTGGATGTTGAGAGGATGTTTCCCCTCATGAGGAGTTCTAGGACTAAGGGGTGACAGTTTCAGAATAAGAGGTCTCCAATTTAAGACAGGAGGGGGAATTTCTTCTCTGAGGGTTGTTAATCTTTGGAATTAATTCTCTGTCACAGAGCAGTGGCGGCTGGGGGCATTGAATATGTTCAAGTCTGAGTTAGACAGACTTTTGATCGACAAGGGGGTCAAGGGTCATGAGGGACAGACAAGTAAGTGAAATTGAGGGCACAGTTAGCTCAGCTTTATTCAATGACAGAGTAAGCATGAGACTCTACTCTTGCTCCTACTGTTTATGTTCTTATGGCCGCCTCCTCTTTTATCTCCATTGCCTCGATGTATTTTTTTTTCAGATGTTCGAAAGACATCTGCAAGCTGGTGAATTCTTCTCACCGACTGACCTCCTGAGACAGGTCAAAGGACAGAGAGAGGAGCTGGGGAAAATCATCGACCTTACCTATACGAAACGTTACTATGACCCCAAGGTAAAGCCTTTGCTTTATCCCTTGGCTGAGCAGGGCAGGGTGGACGTATGACAGGCACAGTTACAATTCATGGATTTCGGTCTACTGTTGAAGCTAGTGCTAGTTATCAGTGATTGTCCTGATTGAGGGATTTTGCTGACTAGCATCTTAGTCAGGCTCCTCGTTTGGGTTACAGTTCTATTGTGGTCCTGCTGGCATAGAAATGGCATTTCTTTCTTTTAAATGTATTGTTTAGAAATCATCTCTAGAAATAATAAATGGGGGGGGGGGGGGGGGGGGGGGGTGGAGTACAGTGTTGGGGGGGGGTGGGTTGTAAGTACGGCACGGAATTTAAAGTTATTTCTGAAAAGTTGTGGGTATTGTCTCCAGCAGAAATGTAGTCCCTATTTGCACCAGCAAGGTGTGAGAGGGGAATGATTATGATTTTTTTTTTGGGCGAGTGTGGGGACAGAAGGTAATTAGATTAGAGACAGCCAACACTGTGTAATCGTGGCTGTTTGAAGTTTGAAAAATGAACCCTTAGCTGAACAGATCTCCAACAAATGTGTGTGGTGTGTTGAGGAGGCTCTTGAGCTGGGTAATTGGGGTTGGGGAACAGGGTTGTAAAGTGGGAGAACACATTGCATCAGGCAGCATGCAGGGACATCAGTGCTGATCCTATGTGAGATAACCACACTGAATATGTCTCCACGGGCACACACCCTGTTGCTGTGCCAGTTCATTTTCAAATTATTCTCTGTGGTTGTAGGAGTTGCCAGAGGGTTTGATCTACGAGAAGATTTTCACTGCCGGACATGAAGTGCCAACTGTGAGAAACATTTTAACGTTTAAACAAGCTGTGCAAAGCTTCCTGTCGGACAACATGGACAATGGTAAGCTCATCCCCTCCCCAACCCCTGCCCCCAGGGGTGAGGTGGCAGGGCCAAGACTTGGTCTTTAACGCCTGATTAAAGGGAAGGGCCTCAGCCCCTTGCGTGGCTGAATTCATTGATTTTTCTCACTGGGAGTGATGAGACTCAAGGTTTGCTTTCTGCCTGTCCCATTATGTTGGTTTCCTTAGCTGCTGAATGTCCTGGGATGCGAGCGGGACACCCTTCGAGACATCCAACAGTATTTTAGAGTGAATTAAATCCTTTTTTTTTTGTGGTGCAGTCGCTGTCATAATGTAGGGAAATTTGCCAGTTATATGTACACAGCTAGCTTCCACAAACAGCAGTGTGAGAACAAGCAGATAACCTGTTTTTGAAGTAATGCTGGTTGAACAATAAATGTTGGCCAGGGTACGGGAAAAAAACCCCCATGCTCTTTTTTGAATAGTACAGTGGAATCTTTTGCTTCCCCTTTGAGGGTGTGTCGCTCCCTGGGTGCTGCCCCCTTGTAGGTGTGTCGCTCCCTGGGCTATGCCCCCCCTGTAGGTGTGTCGCTCCCTGGGTGCTGCCCCCCTGTAGGTGTGTCGCTCCCTGGGTGCTGCCCCCCCTGTAGGTGTGTCGCTCCCTGGGTGCTGCCCCCCTGTAGGTGTGTCGCTCCCTGGGTGCTGCCCCCCTGTAGGTGTGTCGCTCCCTGGGTGCTGCCCCCCTGTAGGTGTGTCGCTCCCTGGGTGCTGCCCCCCTGTAGGTGTGTCGCTCCCTGGGTGCTGCCCCCCTGTAGGTGTGTCGCTCCCTGGGTGCTGCCCCCCTGTAGGTGTGTCGCTCCCTGGGTGCTGCCCCCCTGTAGGTGTGTCGCTCCCTGGGTGCTGCCCCCCTGTAGGTGTGTCGCTCCCTGGGTGCTGCCCCCCTGTAGGTGTGTCGCTCCCTGGGTGCTGCCCCCCTGTAGGTGTGTCGCTCCCTGGGTGCTGCCCCCCTGTAGGTGTGTCGCTCCCTGGGTGCTGCCCCCCTGTAGGTGTGTCGCTCCCTGGGTGCTGCCCCCCTGTAGGTGTGTCGCTCCCTGGGTGCTGCCCCCTGTAGGTGTGTCGCTCCCTGGGTGCTGCCCCCCTGTAGGTGTGTCGCTCCCTGGGTGCTGCCCCCTGTAGGTGTGGCGCTCCCTGGGCTATGCCCCCCTGTAGGTGTGGCGCTCCCTGGGCTATGCCCCCCCTGTAGGTGTGTCACTCCCTGGGCTATGCCCCACCTGTAGGTGTGTCACTCCCTGGGCTATGCCCCCCCTGTAGGTGTGTCGCTCCCTGGGCTATGCCCCCCCTGTAGGTGTGTCGCTCCCTGGGCTATGCCCCCCCTGTAGGTGTGTCGCTCCCTGGGTGCTGCACCCCCTGTAGGTGTGTCGCTCCCTGGGCTATGCCCCCCCTGTAGGTGTGTCGCTCCCTGGGCTATGCCCCCCCTGTAGGTGTGTCGCTCCCTGGGCTATGCCCCCCCTGTAGGTGTGTCGCTCCCTGGGCTATGCCCCCCCTGTAGGTGTGTCGCTCCCTGGGCTATGCCCCCCCTGTAGGTGTGTCGCTCCCTGGGCTATGCCCCCCCCTGTAGGTGTGTCGCTCCCTGGGCTATGCCCCCCCTGTAGGTGTGTCGCTCCCTGGGCTATGCCCCCCCTGTAGGTGTGTCGCTCCCTGGGCTATGCCCCCCTGTAGGTGTGGTGCTCCCTGGGTGCTGCCCCCTGTAGGTGTGGCGCTCCCTGGGCTATGCCCCCCTGTAGGTGTGGCGCTCCCTGGGTGCTGCCCCCCTGTAGGTGTGGCGCTCCCTGGGTGCTGCCCCCCTGTAGGTGTGGCGCTCCCTGGGTGCTGCCCCCCTGTAGGTGTGGCGCTCCCTGGCTGCTGCCCCCCTGTAGGTGTGTCACTCCCTGGCAGCTGCCCCCCTGTAGGTGTGTCGCTCCCTGGCTGCTGCCCCCCTGTAGGTGTGGCGCTCCCTGGGCTGTGCCCCCCCTGTAGGTGTGGCGCTCCCTGGCTGCTGCCCCCCTGTAAGTGTCACGCTCTCTGGGCTATGCCCCCCCCCTGTAGGTGTGGCGCTCCCTGGCTGCTGCCCCTCCGATGTTTTGCTTCGGACCTGAGTCTGACGTCAACATGTTAGGGAGTCTGGATGTTTGCAAGCACCCCCCAGCCATATTATTTCATGTACAGGACACTGGGATAGGGGTCAAAGCTTTATGTTGAGCCTTTTCTTATCCATCTACTTGTAGATAAACTGGTTGGCGTTCACTGCACTCATGGAGTTAACCGAACTGGCTATCTAATTTGCAGGTAAGTTGTCGGCTGTATTCATAACCATGTCACTGAGCAAAGAGGAAGTGGTTGAGCAATTCTGTTGCCTTACTCCATCTCATTTGATTTTGCAGGAAGGAGCTGCAGCCTTCTTTAGGGTTGAGGGAGCTGCTTATTGGGCATTAGAGACGGTAGCCCCCCTCCCTTGCTATCTCCCCTACCCCAATGGTGCTGAGACATCTCATTGCCCACAGCTCATTGAGCTGGTTACAACCGATGTCTGCAGTTATTCTTTGAACTCAACCATTACCTTTCCTGCTGTCCTGCAGACTTGATCCCTTAGTTTCAGTTGCACTGAGAATCTCCACGTGGGCAAGCTGTCTGATCTGAGTCCCATCTAGATCTCTGGCATTCATTTTCTGATGTGATCATTAATCAGGGGCAGGTCCCTGTCACACTTGCCCCTCTTTTGCCAAGCATGGCCGTAGCTCCTTTGCCCACACCCCTTCTTCTCGCTAACTCACCCCAGACCAGCGATTGTTTCAGAGACGTTCCCCGTCTTTGGATAAATGAGCTGTTCCACCGGGAATGGGATTTGAGTCGTATATCTCTGAAGAATCCCTGCTCTTTGTCTGAGCGATTGGAGATTGTACTGTTCCTGTTGGAGCATACCTCAGTTAGGTTAATTCAAGAGACATCTCATGGTCTGAAGCTGTAGTTTGTGCAGAATGAGAGTGAGGGGGCCTGGGTTCTCACAGGCAGCACTAACTGTGCTTTCAATCTTTGAACTGAGCCCAGCCCAGCTAGAACATGGTGTTCCCACAGGAAACATTTCACTGCAGTGCCTGTTAAAACATGCTCCTCAAGAAAGTTTGTCTGGCACTTTCTCCTCCAGGTCTTGGGTTAGCTAGCAGTGTCACAGTGCTGGATTCACTCTGTACCCTGAAACTACTAAACCACCAGCTGTTCCACACTTGTTCCAAACTAGGGCCTTGTGTATGGAGAGAGCCACACTGATGACTGGTGGGGATGGGGCTCCCACTAGAGTTGGCAGCCTCTGGAAAGGATAAGTTAGCAGTGCTAAATGAAGCTCATGAGGCACACAGACAACTGAATTGGTTTCTGTGTGTTTTTCTCCAGGTATATTAGTGTGTGGTCTCAGTAAACCAGAGGCAGCACTGGCTATGCTAGTGACTAGGTGAAAATGGGAGCCTTGCATTGTGAGCTTTGACTGTTGTCTGAAAGGTGTGCATTCCTATAGCACCTTTCACAACCTCGGAACAGCTCAAAGTGCTCTTCACCCAGTGAAGTACTTTGTGGTGTCTTCACTACTGTTAAGTAGGAAATATGGCAGTCAGTTTTGCGCACAGCAAGCCCCCCCCACAAGCAGCATTGTGAAAATAACCAGATAATCTGTTTTTCTGATTTTGATTCGGGGATAAATGTCGACCAGGACACCAGGGAGAGCTCCCTGCTCCTCTTCAGAATAGTGTCATGGGATCTTTTCTGCCCGTCTGAGAGGGCACACGAGGCCTCCGTTGAACGTTTCATCTGACGGCACCACTGGGGGTGTCAGCCTCGATTTTGTGCTGAAGCCTCGAGTGGAATTGGAACCCACGTTCTTCTGACTTGAGTCAAGAATGCTACCCACTGAGCCGCAGCTGCCGACATTCTTGTTTGCAGTTCTGATTCTTCTCTCTGGTTTGTTTCAGGTACCTGATCGATGTGGATGGGATGGAGCCTCACAGTGCAATAGATTGTAAGCTCTTGGTTTTCAGACTTGGCTTGTCATAGCTGTTGCACTGATTGTCGTTTTAGAATCTCTTAATCCCTGGTTCTTTCTCTCCAGTGTTCAATAAATCCCGAGGCTACCAAATAGAAAGGCAGAACTACATACAGGACCTACTGCAAGGGCCACGCAGGAGGTAAGGTCCACTGACTTGGGATCCAAGTGAACAGCAATCTTAATAGCCAGCACTCAGGCTATTCCTGTATCCAGGCTGTATAAGGGTAGTGGCAGAGTTGCAGTCTGATTCTCACTCAGATTCACTCACTCACTATGACCTTACCCAGATTTTGCCGATCAAGTTTCCATTGGGCATGTACACTGAAATAGTTCCTGGAATGCGCATATATGCCCTGGAGGGCTTTGCGTGTTTCAGACGAGTTCCTTTCTCTTGATTGCACTGAATTTCGCAATGAGAAGCTATGTCAGCTCAACTTTCTTCTGTGTTTAACTTTTTTCTGCTACGCAGCAATAAAGGAATTGATGTGCCTGCTCCATGCCCAGTTACGAGGCAGAAGGAACCACACAGCCAGCAGGCCATGTTCAAGCAGCGAGAGAGGTGTGTAATACTGTGGTCATTCAGTTTGCTTGAACCTGATTTCCTGTAGGTAAAAGCAAAATACTGCGGATGCTGGAATCTGTTACCTGTCGGCAATGTGCTGTCAGTTAGGTGTGAAATCCTCAAACTGTCTGACGACTAATTCCTGGTTTGCTTTTTCCTAGTTGCTGGTTTAATTTTTTTTTTGTCTGCAACTGTTGGTGATAGCTCTACTTTTCCCATTCACACCTTCTCTGGTCCCACATTCTGTTTATTTCCTGGTCCCATCACCTGGTCCCTTCGCCTTTCACCATCATCTGGCTTTTGTCAATTAATCTCTCCTTAAACTTTTCTCTTTTGTTCTCCCCTACCTTCCGCGGCGTTGCTTAAAACCTGCTGCATCTTAAAGAACTCCCCGTTCATCAGACCTCAAACGTTAACTCTCTCTCTCTCTCTGTCTCTCCACTGATGTTGCTGAGCGTTGTCTGTCTTCAGTTCCTGAATGGTCTGTACGTTGAGGGAGCTGGGTTAACGGTGGGCTGAAATACGGGCATGGTCTGGGCTTTGGGAGTTTGTGGGGGGTGAATCCAGAGTGGCGGACACAAGTGTCAGAGATTTGGGGGTACATCGGCCCCTCAACTTGGTAAGGCCACTTAACAAACGAAACTATTAGAACCCCGGGCCTTGGGGCAACTGGTATGAAGCATAATAGCCGACGCTTCATGGTGGATGTGTGCAAAACCTTACACGGGTCACAGTTCGCCAACCTGTGTGCGATTTTGCGCTCTATTCAATAAAAAGGACATTGAGGCAATCGAGAGGGTATAGCGCAGATTCACGTGGGTGCTGCCCCTTATGAGGAAATAAAAATATGAAGAAAGACCTGACGTTCATTAAAACAACGGAGATTGTGGGGTGATTTAACTAAGTGGTGAAGGAACGGGACAGAGTGGAAGGAAGCGGGTTCCCAGTGGTCGAGGCATCGAGACACCCATTATGAGATGCAGTGCTAGAGAGTTCAGGACAGAACGGAAGACAATCTCTTTTTATAAAGAGGGCTGCAAGGCCGCCGAATGAGTTAGTGACCCAGGCAGAGATCACCACCACAATATTTAAGAGACAGACACGCTTGGAGGAAGAAGGTGTGTGGCAGGTAAACAACAGCACAGGCTGGCTGGGCCGAATGGCCTGCACCTGCGTTGTGATTTCATTGTAAGATGTAATTTTCTGTCATTACACTGAATGCACTCCAGGGTGTTAGGTAACGTGTAGTGGGACCTTAAGGGTCCATGGGGTACATTTGTGAGACTGTTTGACTGGAGCAGCTGCTTTGACTTGGTGTCCAGCTCCAGAATGATGCTGCGCACAATGTTTGTGGCGCTCTCTTTGGCTGCAGCTTGCAGCCTGTTTGTTCAGAGGGGTGATGGTCCCTCAGCTGCTCACTGTCCCATGTGTCTCTTGTTATGCAGTGTTTGTGACTGCTGCAGCAGCCAGCTGCAAGGAGCAGGGCAGATGTGCAAAAAAGCGGAGCATCTAACCTCGCACAGGGACACAGCAGTCTCCTGCGTATCCATCTATTTGTTGTGCTGTTAGATGGTATGTTCAGAAATAACACCTGTTTGATGCAATGTTCCTTTGTCGAGGGGAAAGATTGTTATTTCAGTTATTTAAACAGCACTCGTTCTCTCCCAGATACAGCTATCCTGCGTTTAGCACCTAATGTCTTCCGAGAAAGGCATGTTAAAGGAAAAGCACTTTCCCTTAAGAAACCATGTAATAAGGATGGGTTATGTTCCTGACCTGTACATTTTGCATTGGGTGCCTTGAACCTAACTGACCCAAAAATCCCCTTACTAACTTACTGACTCGTAACAATTTACAGTACTAACTCTTTCCACTCAGCTCTTGCACACCGCTTGGCAGCTCTTGCTGATTTTCCAGCTCCTCAATCCTGCCGATTGCCTCGCTGTGAGTGAGGGCTTCGGGAGGGAGCGGGGGGTGGGGATACTGAAGGAGTGCTGTAATGTTGGAGGAACAGTCCTGAGCGATTACTGCACTGTTGCAGGGGCAGTACTCTGAGTGCTCCATTGTTAGAGGAGGAATACTGAGGAATTGCTGCACTGTTAGCAGAGCAGTACTAAGGGTGTAGTGCACTGCCGCACGGACAGCACCTGGGGAAGCATTGCTTTGTTGGAGTAGGAGTACCGAGGAAGCGCTGCACTGTCGGAGGGTCATTACTGAGGGAGTGCTTCAGAGTCTAAACGCTACTGGCAGAAGAGAAGGCGAGTTCTTTCCAGCGTCTTGGCCACTATTTATTTCTCAACCAACACTTAAAACCCACAAACTGGTCATTTATGTTGGTGAGATTTGTGAGATCTTATTAGTGCAGAATATTTATCTGCTTAACAATAACTGTCCTTGGCCCTTTGCAGTCAATGAGAGATGTAAAATGGAGTGACATTGGTTTGTCTCTGTTGGGAATGTTGTCTTATGTTATATCTAGGCATACATTGTGCAGTATTTTGCAGAGAATATGAGCTACAAGCATAGATTCCTAAGTGCTCCAGTCTGTATATCTGTAAATGATGCATTTGCTGTTCTCTTACAGACCGTACCAGGGGAAATGTCCCACTCGTAATGGCTTTCGTGAGTTCAGCCAATTGAGCTGCCCAGCAAAACAGTCTGCTCAACCCTACCAGCCTGTGCAGCATCCCAACAGACAGTGGTTTGGGACTGGCGCTGTGCACCATACAGTGCACTATAATGGGAATGTCAAGACATTTTCCAACTGTGATTACAGAAGACAGGAATTGTCCTGGGGAAATTGTCAACCCGAGTCCTCACGGTGGAGCGGTCAGTCCGAGTCCTTGGGGTGGAGCGGTCAGCCCGAGTCCTCACGGTGGAGCGGTCAGCCCGGGTCCTCACGGTGGAGCGGTCAGCCCGGGTCCTCACGGCGGAGCGGTCAGCCCGAGTCCTCACGGTGGAGCGGTCAGCCCGGGTCCTCAGGGTGGAGAGGTCAGCCCGAGTCCTCAGGGTGGAGCGGTCAGCCCGAGTCCTCAGGGCGGAGCGGTCAGCCCGAGTCCTCAGGGCGGAGCGGTCAGCCCGACTCCTCACGGCGGAGCGGTCAGCCCGAGTCCTCACGGCGGAGCGGTCAGCCCGAGTCCTCACGGCGGAGCCGCCAGCCGGAGTCCTCACGGCGGAGCCGCCAGCCGGAGTCCTCAGGGCGGAGCGGCCAGCCCGAGTCCTCAGGGTGGAGCGGCCAGCCCGAGTCCTCAGGGTGCAGCGGCCAGCCCGAGTCCTCAGGGTGGAGCGGCCAGCCCGAGTCCTCAGGGTGGAGCGGCCAGCCCGAGTCCTCAGGGTGGAGCGGCCAGCCCGAGTCCTCAGGGTGGAGCGGTCAGCCCGAGTCCTCAGGGTGGAGCGGTCAGCCCGGGTCCTCAGGGTGGAGCGGTCAGCCCGGGTCCTCAGGGTGGAGCGGTCAGCCCGAGTCCTCAGGGTGGAGCGGTCAGCCCGAGTCCTCAGGGTGGAGCGGTCAGCCCGGGTCCTCAGGGTGGAGCGGTCAGCCCGGGTCCTCAGGGTGGAGCGGTCAGCCCGGGTCCTCAGGGTGGAGCGGTCAGCCCGGGTCCTCAGGGTGGAGCGGTCAGCCCGGGTCCTCAGGGTGGAGCGGTCAGCCCGAGTCCTCAGGGTGGAGCGGTCAGCCCGGGTCCTCACGGCGGAGCGGTCAGCCCGAGTCCTCACGGCGGAGCGGTCAGCCCGAGTCCTCACGGCGGAGCGGTCAGCCCGAGTCCTCAGGGTGGAGCGGTCAGCCCGAGTCCTCAGGGTGGAGCGGTCAGCCCGAGTCCTCAGGGTGGAGCGGTCAGCCCGAGTCCTCAGGGTGGAGAGGTCAGTCCGAGTCCTCAGGGTGGAGCGGTCAGTCCGAGTCCTCAGGGTGGAGCGGTCAGTCCGAGTCCTCACGGCGGAGCGGTCAGCCCCAATCCCCCTGGCAGAGTTATCAGCTTCCATATGCTGCAAGGGGTAACAGAGGCAGGAAACTAAACTCTGGTGGTCAAGACAGATTGAATACACATCTACGATGGGACAATTAAAATGCAAACAGAAAATATTTTAGTAATTTAATTGGCCAATGTATGAACATATTTAGCATTGCTTTTTTATAAATACTGATTCATTCTAAACCACTGTTCAACATGAAACGGAGCAGCTGAATGGGAGCTAGTGTTGGTTTGAGATCAAAGCTTCACTGGGTTTGTCTCGTCTGTCAGTGCCAAGCACTGTTTAATGTTGTGTTTGAGGATCTTAACTCATTCCCTGAGACCACTGCCAGCCCACCACTGACAGTCCTGACCCCAGTGTTAGCCAGTTCAAGCTTCTCGCCTTTCTTAACCCCATTTAGAGGCCCATTGTCTACAGTTGTACTCTGGGTACCCCAGGGGGCATAGTGGATACATCGTGCAGTCAGCATTATACTGCTGAGATCTCCGTTCAAGGAGGGCTTTCTCCTGCGGCCCTTCCACTTTCATCATCCAGGTAACCGAGCTGACTGTTAAACATCTTTGACACTTAAAGCCGGGACGAACAGATCTTGTATGTCGCATGTTCCCTGGTGCAGCAGTAGTCGGTGTCCCATCCTTTTGTTGCCCAGTGACCATTGCCCGGTGTCTGTAACCAGCCATTAGGGGAGTGCAGTTGGACAGGGGAGAGGAGGTAGAGAACCCCTGAACTCCAGCTCTCCATATCTCTGCCACTGATATTAAGTGATGGACTTTAACCCGGCTCATAACTAGTGCTGTCTGATCATGGCATCACACTGAAAAATCATTTCCATTATTTTATATTTAGCTTCTGGGTTGATATATAATCTGACCTTAGGTTTTACCCAGGCCAGCCAGAAAGCATTGTCCCAAAGGAAATGGTTAAATATTATATTTGAAACTGGGCTTCTTTTTAAATTATTTAATTCCTGATCCATCCGGCCATCTTTGAACTGCACTCCGCCCAATCCACTGATCTCGGCTGGTTGTGGGTGGAACGTGATGGGGGACATCGGTCGGAGCCTCATATTGCCGATCAGTGGACCCTTGGTGCCATTTGTGGAGGTCAGGCTCAGCTCTGTGCCTTGTCCGTGCAGTGGGCTAGCCTTGCAGGCCCTCATTGTCTTAGCTCATGGGGAACAGACACTTACAGCTGAAGGATGGCAAGTGCCTCAGTGAGAGCAGTCGACCTGTATTCTCTGACTGGCTGCTTCTCTCAGTAATACTATATGCCAGAGTGGCCTCTTTCTTCCACCGGCTTCTCCCTGGCCCCTCAGCATTCACGTTCAAATGAGACAAGGCTCAAGCTTTTTTTCTTCCCGCTTCGAAACATAAATTGCCTGAAAAAAAACTATAATTTTAATTTTTAGGATTGTTTTACTTTCACGTTCTGCACTGCGCAAAAACTTAATTCTGAAATAAATGGCTTTTCCCAGTCCACTGGCTGCAGTTTTCTCATCCCAAAGATCGTGAACGTGAGGGATTCATTTTTAGCTGTTGCTGCCCCAGGCATGCCCTGGGGAAAGATTTGCTTTGCTTTGCTTAAACTCACTCTCAGAGTCTTGCAGATTGCCAGAGGGTAGGAAGTGAGGAGTCTAAAATGAGGCACTCGGTTGGAGCCATGTGGGTCACCCGAACAGCGTGATAACAAGTCAAAATGATCTTAAACTGAGATGGCCTGCGGACTGGAGTTTGAGGCAGGGCTATAGAATGAAATGTCTGCCTTTGCACTTCTGAGTGCTCTGAGGCTTCAGAGTGACACTCTCACTCCCCCACCTCCCCTGCCCCCAATGTGTCACCCATTAAATGAGGTCTGTAGGGACTTTGCATTTCACTGGTTGTACGTCCATGGATAAAGTACGTCAAGCGAGCTTCTGTCAGGGGAGGCTGGCTTCCCCACTCCACCCCAAATATAAAGGAGGCAGCACTGATACTTCCAACAGCATTGGAGGTGGAGGTGAAGATGAGAGGATTCTGCAAACACAACTGTGTGCAGCTAATCGTAACTACACCGTAGGACAAGGAATAAAAGAAGAGATAATGAGAGCTTGTCAGAAAGGTGCAGCAATAATTATGGGGGATTTTAATCCACATATAGACTGGAAAAATCAGATAGGCAAAGGTAGCATAGATGAGTTCATAGAATGTTTTTGGGACAGTTTCTTAGAACAGCATGTTCTGGAGTCAACCAGAGAGTGAGCTATATTAGACCTGGTATTGAGCAACGAGATAGGATTAATTGATGACCTCCTAGTGAACGCACCCCTCGGTAGGGGTCATAATATGATTGAATTTTACATTGATTTTGAGGGAGAAACAAGTGCATCCAAGAGTAGTATTTTAAACTTAAGGGCAATTATGAGGGCATGAAAGACCTAGCTAAAGTGAACTGGCAAATAAGGTTAAGGGATAGGTCAATAGAGATTCAGTGGCAGACATTTAAAGGGATATTTCAGAATACACAGAATATATGAGGGAAAATTTCCAGGCTCGGAGTGGGGTGGGGGGGGAGACCACTATCTGTGGATAACTAAAAAAGTTAAAGACTGTATCAAACTTAAAGAAAAAGCATATAATTACCAAAGTCAGGTGGCAGGAGAGAAGATTGGAAAGAATATAAAGAACAGCAAAAAATGACAAGATTAATGAGGGAAAAATTAAAGTATGAGAGAGCTAGATGGCTGGTAAGAGTTTCTATAGATATTTAAATAAGAAAAGTTGACAAAGTGAACGTTGGTCTCAGAGAGAGTGCATCTGGGGATTGATGATGGAAAGTAGGGGGACGGCGGATGGATTTAAACAGGCATTTTGCTTCGATCTTCACTATAGAGAGCACAGGTAAAATCCCAAAATCAGGAAATGGAAGGGAGGGAGGGACTTGGGAAAATTACAATCACCAGGGAAGTGGTACTGAGTAAATTGTTGGGGCTGTGGGCTGACAAATTCCCAGGTCCAGATGGACTTCACCCTAAAGTCTTGAATGAAGCGGCTAGTGAGAGAGTTGACGCACTGGTTTTAATTTTCCAAAATTTCCCAGTTTTGGGGAAGGTTCTGTTAGACTGGAAATTAGCAAATGTAACTCCATTATTCAAAAAGGGAGGGAGACAGAAAGCAGGAAACTAAAGGCACTTAGCCTAATATCTGTCATAGAGAAAATGTTAGAAGCTATTATTAAAGATGCTATAGGGCGTTCAGAGAAATTCAAGGCAATCAGGCAGAGTCAACATGATTTTGTGAAAGGGAAATCATGTTTAGCTAATTTATTGGAATTCTTTGAAGGCGTCACATGTGCTATGGATGAAGGGGAACTGGTGGATGTATTGTACTTAGATTTCAAGAAGGCATTTGATAAAGTGCCACATCAAAGGTTATTGTGGAAAATAAAAGCTCATGGTGCAGAGGGTAACATTGGCATGGATAGAAGACTGGCTAGCTAACAGGAAACAGAGAGTAGGCATAAATGGGTCTTTTTCTGGTTGGCAGGATGTGATGAGTGGTGTGCCACAAGGATCAGTGCTGGGGTCTCAACTTTTACAATTTATATAAATGACGTGGATGAAGGGACCAAAGGAATGGTTATAAAAATTGCTGATGACACAAAGATAGGTAGGAAAGAAAATTGTAAAGAGGACATAAGGAGGCTACAAAAAATATACAGGTAGGTTAAGTGAGTGGGCTAAGATCTGGCAAAAATATATACATATATAATGTGGGCAAATGTGAAATTGTCCATTTTGGCAGGAAGAATAAAAATGCTTATCTAAATGGTGAGAGATTGCAGAACTGAGATTCAGAGGGATCTGGATGTCCTAGTGCATGAATCACAAAAGGCTAGTATGCAGGTACAGCAAGAAATTAGGAAAGCTAATAGAATGTTATCATTTATTGTGAGGCGAATTGATAGCAAACGTTGTACAGGGCATTGGTGAGGCCACATACAGTAATGGTCTCCCTATTTAAGAAAAGATGTAAATGTGTTAGAAGCAGTTCAGATGAGTTCCAATGGGTAGGTCGTCTTATGAAGAAAGGTTGGGCTTGAATCCACTGGAGTTTAGAAGAGTAAGAGGCGGCTTGATTGAAGCCTTTAAGATCCTGAGGGGTCTTGACAGGGTGGATGTGGAGAAGATGTTGTGGGAGAGTCAAGAACTAGGGGTCACTGCTTAAAAATAACGGGTTGCTCATTTAAGACAGATGAGAAATATTTCCTGAGGGTCGTGACTTCTTTGGAACTCTTCCTCAAAAAGCGGTGGAAGCAGAGCCTTTAAATATTTTTAAAGCAGCATCAGATAGATTCATGCTTAACAAGGGGCTGAAAGGTTATTGGGTAGGCAGGAATGTGGGGTTGAGGTCACAATCAGATCAGCCATGATCGTATTGATTGCAGAGCAGGCTGGAGGAGCCAAGTGGGGCCTACCGGTGCTCCTACTTTGTATGTTTGTAGGCATTTCTGTTTCACTCTCCCTGTCAGTCCAAGTCAGGAGTGTTGCCTTTTAATGTTGGACTGTCCACAAACTGTTCTTCAACATCCAACCTTTTAAATGTGCCTGTTGGGCTGATGTTCCAAAATCCACCTGAAGGTGAACAGGGCAAGTAGGCTGCTGAGCGTGCACGACTGAATCCAACAGAGAATTCAAGGATAATGCATCCTGCTGTAGAGCTGGTGGTTACACTGTGACTTTGTTTCAAGCAGAACTATCCATTCTTCACTCTGCTGCTGCTCTTTTTGTCCCAGGGATTGGGTTCTGTAAGTGGCAGACACTGAGTGGGCAGCATCTGAGTGGTGCTAATTGTCTGAGAGAGTCTGATGACCCATTCCTCAGCCAACATACAAATTGGGGCAGGATTAGGCCATATGGCCCTTCGAGGCTGCTCTGCCATTCAGTATGATCATGGTTGAGCCTCTACCTCAATGCCATTTTCCTGCTTTCTGTCCATACCCCTTGATGCCCCTGATATCCAAAAAATGATCAATTTCTTTCTTGAATATACTCAGTGACCCGGCCTCCACAGCCATCCGTGGTAGAGAATTCCACAGATTGACCACCTGAATGAAGAAAGTTAACCTTATCTCAGTCCTAAATGGCCTGCACCTGTATCCTGAGACTGTGGCCCCTGGTTCTAGACTCCCCAACCACGGGAAAGATCCTCCCTGCAACTAGTCTGTCTAGCCCTGTTAGAATTTTATACGTCTCAATCAGATCCTCTCTCATTTTTCTAAACTCTGAATACAGGTCCAATCAAACCAATCTCTCCTCATATGACAGCCCTGCCATCCCCGGTATCAGCCTAGTGCACGTTTGCTGCACTCCCTCTGTGGCAAGTATATCTTTTCTTAGGTAGGGAGACCAAAACTAAATGCAATTCTCCAGATGTGGTCTGACCAAGGCCCTGTATAACTGCAGTAAGCATCCCTATTTCTGAACTCAAAACTTCTTGCAGTGAAGGCCAACATACCATTTGCCGTCTTAATTGCTTGCTGCATCTGCCTATTTACTTTCATTGACTGGTGTACAAGGAAACCCAGATCCTTCTGTACATCCACATTTCCCAATATATCACCATTTAAATAATACTCTGCCTTTCTGTTCATACTGAAGTGTATAACTTCACATTTATCCACATTATACTGCATCTGCCGTGTGTTTGCCAAACACACACAACTTGTCTAAATCACCCTGAAGCTTCCTTGCATCCTCCTCACAACTCACAACCCTGCCCAGTTTTGTGTCATCAGCAAACTTGGAAATATTGCATTTGGTTCCCTTATCCAAGAACTTATATATATCGTGAATAGCTGGGGCCCAAGCATTGATCCCTGCGGTACACCACTAGTCACCGCCTGCTATCCAGAAAAAAACCCATTTATTTCCACTCTGTTTCTGGTCTGTCAACCAGTCCTCAATCCTTGCCAGTATATTACCCCTAATCCCATGTGCTTTAATTTTGCCCACTAGCCTCTTATGTGGAACCTTATCAAAAGCCTTCTTGAAATCCAAATACACCACATCCACTGGTCCTTCCTTATCTATTCTACTAGTTCCACCCTCAAAAAACTCCAGTAGATTAGTTAAGCATGATTTCCCTTCCATGCTGACTTTGTCTAATCCTGTTAATGCTTTCCAAGTGTTCTGTTACCACATCTTTTACAATAGACTCTAGCATTTTCCCCACTACTGATGTTAGCATCTCATACAGTGACTGCTTGCTATTGAGAATACTCTGGCTTAGTTGCAAATGGACAGCAAGTGCTGTGCAGATGCCAGTACAAGTTATGCAGTTGGTATCTGAGAGAGAATGATTTAACACGATTTGGGTGTTTCCACACCTCAGTAACATGCCTTGGAACAAATGAAGTTTTCAGTTTCACTTGCTGAGCGCAGCACTTAATGACAGTGTGTGAAGTCGACACAACTTAATCAGCCGAGGTCACTGGACAGTATTCAGGAGCAGGACTCTGGGTTCATTCAGCTCCTGCTCAAGCTGTGACTTGGAATGCTGCTCTACAACAAACCCATGCGCTCACCTCCCCTGCCACCATTGTCAGCCTTCACCCTCTTCACCCCATGTCAGCTACTTGATGGACATTCATGAATTGTCTCTTTGCTGGCAAATCCATTCGACAAGCAAACTTGAGCAGCACGCATTCAAAAATAAATATGGGACCGTTGTAAGTAGCATTCTACTCCATTGTTCAAATTGTGCAGCGGAGACTTTTAAAAACCAATGGTTGACTAACTTGTTCAGGCTTTTTAAAGTAACAGGGTCGATGATATTGATGGACGTAAGTCATTTGACAAAGCACTATATAGTAAACTTGAAAGCAAAATTAAATGCATGGAATAAAAAGGATAGTGACAGCATAGATGCAAATTAGAAACAGATTAATGGTGAACGGTCATTTTTCAGACTTTCGTTTTATTCTTTCCCAGGTCATGAGCCTCACTGGCTGGGCCCAGCATTTATTGGCCATCCCTTGTTGCCCCTTGGGAAGGTGGTGGTGAGCTGCCTTCTTGAACCACTACAGCCCATGTGGTGTAGGTACACCCACAGTGCTGTTAGAGAGGGAGTTCCGGGTTTTGACCCAGCGACAGTGAAGGAATGGAGATCTAGTTCCAAGTGTGTGACTTGGAGCGAAACTTGTGGGTGGTCGTGTTCCCATGCGTCTGATGCTCTTGTCCTTCTTGGTGGTAGAGGTTGGAGTTTTGGGTTGTGCTGTCAAAGGAGCCTTGGTGAGTTCCTGCAGTGCACCTTGTATATGGTGCACCTTGTATATGGTACAAATGCTGCCACTGTGCATCTGTGATGGAAGGAGTGAATGTTTAAGGCGGTGGAGGGGCTTGTCTATCTCGGTGTTAAATTTCATCTGCCATATGGCTGCTGTTTCACCTGTCTATGTCCTCCTGACATCTGTTACTGTCCTATATCAGCTGCTCACTTTGAAATGATGCCAGCTTACCCAGGTCTAGGCTGTTGATGTATATCACAAAGAGCAGCTGTCCAAATATCTAATACCAAAGTGGGCTGCTTTGACCTGGATGGTGTCAAGCTGCTTGAGTTATTGGAGCTGCACTCATCCAGGCAAGTGGGGAGTATTCCATCACACTCCTGACTTGTGCCTTGTAGATGGTGGACAGGCTTTGGGGTGTCAGGAGGTGAGTTACTTGCCACAGAATTCCCAGCCTCTGACCTGGTCTTGTAGTAGCCACAGTATTTATATGGCTGGTCCATTTAGGTTTCTGGTCAATGGTAATCGCAGGATGTTGGTACTAGGGGGATTCAATGATGGTAATGCCTTTGAACATCAAGAGGAGATAGATCCTCTTGTTGGAAATGGTTATTGCCAAGCATTTGTGTGGCACAAATGTCACTTGCCACTTTATTAGCACAAACCTGAATGTTGCCAGGACTTGCATATGGACACGGATTACCTCAGTATCTGATGAGTTGCGAATGGTACTGATCATTGTGCAATCATTAGTGAATATCCCCACTTCTGACCTTATGATGGAGGAATGGTCATTGATGAAGCAGCTGAAAATGGTTTGGCCTAGGACACTACCCTGAGGAACTCCTGCAGTGACATCCTAGGACTGAGGTGATTGGTCTCCAACAACCACAATCATCTTCCTTTGTGCTAAGTATGACTCCAACCAGTGAGGGGAGTGTACATTGTTGTTCCCCAGGGGAAGGTATTAGGATGGCTGCTCTTTGTGATATACATCCACAGCCTAGACCTGGGTAAGCTGGCATCATTTCAAAGTGAGCAGCTGATATAGGACAGTAACAGATGTCAGGAAGACATAGACAGGTGAAACAGCAGGCATATGGTAGGTGAAATTTAACAGAATAATATGAACTAAAACTAAAACAAGTTTATAGGTGGGGTATGGACACACATTGACAGTGGCTGGATAGGTGAAGAATGCTGTTTTAAGGTCAACATACAGGATCCTTGGGCCTTAGCGTAGAGTAAAGTTATGCTGAACCTGGAATATAAAGGTAGTCTGTCATGGTGACTATGAAATTATCGATTGCTGTTTAAAAACCCAACTGGTTCACGAATGTCCTTCAGGGAAGGAAATCTGCCACCCTTACCTGGTCTGCCCTGCATGTGACTCCAGACCCACAGCAGTCAATGTGGTTGACTCTTAACTGCCCCTCTGAGATGGCCGAGCAAGCCCCTTATTCAAGGACAATTAGGAATGGGCAACGAGAGACACCCACATCCCATAGGAGAATAAACTGGAAGGGATGCCATTTCAGAGGCTAGGGGGAAACTAGTTGGACAGGGTGGCCTGAATAAATCATTCCATGAACAGACAGGAAGAGGGCAAGGAGTGAGTTACAGCTTCCTGCTTGAAGACAGAGTGTGACTAGCCAATGGGTAAAGACTTCTTTAGATTTGAGGGTAGGAAATGAAGACGTTCGAGCTTGGAACTAGCTGGATCACTGCATCTTCGATGAAGGAGAACATTGGAGTTGCAACGATTGCTTTCCAAGTGCTCCTGATGATTGACAGCGGTCCCCGGGAGAGAGTGATTGACAGCTGGGCACGGGGCTTGCAGGACTGGCGCTGTGATTGGTCGGTGGGTGTGCTTGGCCGTCCTCGTGCTGTGATTGGTCGATAGGGGGGAGGCTTGTTCACTGCACGGGGGTTTCCCATGAAGCAGCGCGAGTGGGCGGGGCTGCGGCCTAGTCGATGTTACCAATCCTATTTGTAGTGAGCGGAAAGCGAGAGCCTGATCGGCGGCGCTGGGCGGGTGAGTGAGGGCCTACGACCCCCCCCCCCCCCCCTACCCACCTTCTGGGGTTATTCTATAACCTCCTCGGGGCTGAGGGGACCAATACCGGCCGGAAGGCGCTGCGATTATGGACTGAGGGGAGGGAGAACCAGGGCGGAACCGGGACAGCAATCGGAACCAGCCCGTCTCCGACATGTCACCGGTTCGGGGCGGTGGCCCAGGCGGCGCCGTTTCAGTAATTCTCCCCTCTCGACACCAGGTTCTTTTCCTGACAGGTTCCTCCTCACTGACATCCAGGCCCCGCCCCAGAATTCAAGTTCCGCCCCCGGCAGCCAGGCTCCTCCCTCAGAAACCAGGCTCAATCCCCCGCATCCAAGCCCCTCCCCCCCCAGCAAGCTGGCTCCGCCCCCTCGCGACAGCCAGGCTCCTACCCCCCGCGCCGCCAGGCTCTTCCCCCTCACGAGTCAGGCTCCTCCCCCTCATGTCAGCCAGGCTCCCCCTCCCTGACAGTCAGGCTCCTCCCCCTCGCTGACAGGCTCCACCCCCTCGGTGACAGTCAGGCTCCTCCCCCTCACTGACAGTAAGGCTCCTCCCCCTCCCTGACAGTAAGGCTCCTCCCCCTCCCTGACAGTCAGGCTCCTCCCCCGCCCTGACAGTCAGGCTCCTCCCCCTCCCTGACAGTCAGGCTCCTCCCCCTCCCTGACAGTCAGGCTCCTCCCCCTCCCTGACAGTCAGGCTCCTCCTCCCCCCTCCCTGACAGTCAGGCTCCTCCTCCCCCCCTCCCTGACAGTCAGGCTCCTCCTCCCCCCTCCCTGACAGTCAGGCTCCTCCTCCCCCCTCCCTGACAGTCAGGCTCCTCCTCCCCCCTCCCTGACAGTCAGGCTCCTCCTCCCCCCTCCCTGACAGTCAGGCTCCTCCTCCCCTCTCCCTGACAGTCAGGCTACTCCTCCCCCCTCCCTGACAGTCAGGCTCCTCCTCCTCCCTGACAGTCAGGCTCCTCCCCCGCCCTGACAGTCAGGCTCCTCCCCCTCCCTGACAGTCAGGCTCCTCCCCCTCCCTGACAGTCAGGCTCCTCCCCCTCCCTGACAGTCAGGCTCCTCCCCCCTCCCTGACAGTCAGGCTCCTCCTCCCCCCTCCCTGACAGTCAGGCTCCTCCTCCCCCCCTCCCTGACAGTCAGGCTCCTCCTCCCCCCTCCCTGACAGTCAGGCTCCTCCTCCCACCTCCCTGACAGTCAGGCTCCTCCTCCCACCTCCCTGACAGTCAGGCTCCTCCTCCCCCCCTCCCTGACAGTCAGGCTCCTCCTCCCCCCTCCCTGACAGTCAGGCTCCTCCTCCCCCCTCCCTGACAGTCAGGCTCCTCCTACCCCTTCCCTGACAGTCAGGCTCCTCCTCCCCCATCCCTGACAGTCAGGCTCCTCCTCCCCCCTCCCTGACAGTCAGGCTCCTCCTACCCCTTCCCTGACAGTCAGGCTCCTCCCAGGTACTTGAGGGATTTCCCTCGCTGACCCCCCCCCCCCCCCCCCCACCCCTCAGCTCTTCCTGCCCTTTGGTGATCACCTGGGAGCTGGCAGCCTTTTTGATCTATTTCCACCCTTACCTTTGCTGACTGTTGTGTGTGTGATCCTGACTGTGTCACGGTTATTCTCTCTGTCAAGGCCTTTACTTGTGCTACTGTTACCCACAACCAGGTCCCCCGTGTGACATGGGAAACATTGATTACCGGGGTTGAGTGCAGCTGAAGAACCCCCCCCCCCCCCAACCATTTCAGCACTCGGAAATATTCAAGCTGATTAGAGGTAGCCAACGTGGAAGTAGTAGACAAGGGTATTGTGGTCGATGTCATACATTTGGATTTACAAAAGACCTTTGATAAGTTATCACAGGATGGGCATATGACAAAGGTTAGGGCATGAGGAGTCAGGACCAATAGCCGAATCGAGGACAGATTGTCTAAAACAGGCACAGTGGGAAAAGGTAACATGTGGGATCAGCTGAGTAACTCTTGCAGAGAGCTGGCAAAGGCATGCCAGGCTGAATGGCCTCCTGTGTTGTAACCATTCTATGATTCTATAACATAGATAGCAGAAAGTAAGGGTAATGGGTAGTTATAAAGATTGGAGGAAGGTACAAAGGAAGACTCCAGAAGGATCATGCTGGGGCACCAGTTATTCATGATGTACATTAATAATCAGGACTTGGGAATAGGTAATTGGATATCATACTGAGGTATAGCTAACTCTGAAAAAGAATGCAACATGGAATATTGTGCACTGTTCTGCTCTCCATACTATAAAAAGAACATAGAAGCACTGGAGAAAGTGCAGAAAAAGATTTGAAAGAATAGTACCAGAACGGAGAGGTTACAGCTATTGGGAACTGACAGCGTAGAGAGAAACTTGTGATCTTTCAAGCTTCCCTCGGACTATACTCAAACAGCAATGCTTTCAATGCCCAAAACAAAACATCTCTGTTAAATGTGATTCTGCGATTGCACAGCACTTGCTGAACAATCCAGAAAGTGCTAATAACTACACTAACAACCAATTTAAGATAATCAGTTAACCTTGTAAAATGACTCATACGTTCATACACAGAAACTTGTTCTCTGCAAACAGAAGGGACATATTCAAGCCTTGTGCCTTTTTTGAATTACCCGGGTGCCTGGGGAGCCTATACCTCTCTGGTGTTTTCTCCTGTAGTATAAATTGTTGTGATTGTTTGAAATTTGGCATTCTTGCATTTGTCCTGATGAGTGCAAGACGAAAAACTTCGGCAACATGTCTCTCTTTTCAGCATTACTTCCCTAGATTCTAGAATGATCTCTGAGAATTAAAAGGTACCAAACATAAGCTGGATGGAGCAAACCAAGAACAGGAAGCCAGTTAGCTTGACATCAGAAGTCTAGCAAATGCTTGCACCTGTTATTAGGAATGCGCTATCATGGCATGTAGAAAATGTATACATTTGGATAGAATCAACATGGATTTTTGAAAGGGAAAGCCCGTACATGAATCACAGAAAGTTAATGTGCAGGTACAGCAAGCTTGGGAAAACTGATGGTATGTTAGCTTTTATTACAAATGCCTTAGTGTACAAGAGTAAAGAAGTTTTACTGCATTATAGAGGCATTAGTGAGAATGCATCTGGAACACTGCACGGTTTTGGTCTCTTTAGCTAAGGAAGGACATGCTTGAGGGAGAGTGCAATGAAGATTCACTAGACTGGTTCCTGGGATGAGGGAGTTATCCTGTGAGGAGAGATTATATTCCCTGGCCTTATATTCCCTTAGAGTTTAAGAAAATGAGAGGTTATCTAATTGAAACATAACATTCTGAGAGGGCTTGACAGTGTAGATGCTGGGAAGCTGCTTCCCTTGGGTAGAGATTGAGTGATCACAGTCTCAGAATAGAGGATCTGCTATTTAGGACTGAGATGAGAATTTATTTTCACTCGAAGAATTGTGAATCTTTGGTATTCTGCAGCCCAAAGAGCTGTAGATGCACAATCATTGAGCAGTGGTAAAAATTTGGAACTGTCTTCCGCAAAGAGTAATTGATGCTTGATCAGTTGTAAATTTTAAATCTGAGCTGGCTAGATCTTTGTGAACCAAAGCTATTAAGGGATATGGCAGGTACTTGAAGTTTGGTCAGAGATCAGCCATGATCTGATTGAACGGCAGAACAGACTCGAGGGGTGGGTTGGCCTCCTTGTGGTCCCACCACAACCAGCCTTTGACTAGATGATGTCCTATGTATTTTGACTGAATCAGATAAATGTGTCTTCACTCTGCTGCCCCATTTCTTTCTTCCTGACGTTCCTGTCTCTGCTGCAGTTCAGTTCCATAGGCATTTTATCACCGTCTGATAGCCAACCCCATGTCAGCCAGTCTACATGTGTGGCGCCTGGCAGCAAGTGTCAGTAAGATATTGAGCTGTGGAAGCATCACAGCTGAGCCTGGGGTAAGGGCCCATGGAGAGCGTTTAGGGTCAGAAGCCCTAACTCATTTCCCCAGGGACCACAGTGCCCTTATTATGAATCGATCAGAGAGCAGTAACACTGAGCGCCTTTTCTAGATCAGGTGTGTTTTGTGACCTAGTTGTCGTTGTGTTGTGTCTTGTCACTGAACAATCCTTTCCCTTGGCTAGAGTGGGGAGCAGATGATGCCGGAACACTCTGACGTAAGCTTGTCTCCCGAGGACCGGGTACGGGCTCTAACCAAGAAGGGCAGCTCGGTGGACGTAAACGATGATGTCCCTCCTCGGAGGTACTTCCGTTCTGGAGTCGAAATAATTCGAATGGCCTCAGTTTACGTGGACGAAGGCAACCTGGAAAGTGCATTTGTGCTCTACAATAAGTACATAACGTAAGATCACTGATTACCACCATAATGCATGTGACGCTGGTTAGCGAAAGTCTGCGCTGTTGGAGGGTCAGTACTGAGGGAGTGCTGCACTGTCAGAGGGTCAGTACTGAGGGAATGCTGCACTATCAGAGGGTCAGTACTGAGGGAGTGCTGCACTGTCGGAGGGTCAGTACTGAGGGAGTGCTGCACTGTCAGAGGGTCAGTACTGAGGGAGTGCCGCACTGTCAGAGGGTCAGTACTGAGGGAGTGCCGCACTGTCAGAGGGTCAGTATTGAGGGAGTGCCGCACTGTCAGAGGGTCAGTACTGAGGGAGTGCCGCACTGTCAGAGGGTCAGTACTGAGGGAGTGCTGCAATATCAGAGGGTCAGTACTGAGGGAGTGCTGCCCAGTAGGAGGGTCAGTACTGAGGGAGTGCTGCACTGTCAGAGGGGCAGTACTGAGGGAATGCTGCACTGTCAGAGGGGCAATATTGAGGGAGCGCTGCACTGTCAGAGGGGCAGTACTGAGGGAGTGCTGCTCTGTCGGAGGGTCAGTATTGAGGGAGTGCTGCATTGTCGGAGGGTCAGTACTGAGGGAGTGCTGCAGTGTCGGAGGGCCAGTAATGAGGGAGCGCTGCTCTGTCGGAGGGTCAGTACTGAGGGAGTGCTGCAGTGTCGGAGGGTCAGTACTGAGGGAGTGCTGCACTGTCAGAGGGTCAGTACTGAGGTAGTGCTGCATTGCCAGAGGGTCAGTACTGAGGGAATGCTGCAGTATCGGAGGGTCAGTACTGAGGGAGTGCTGCATTGTTGGAGGGTCAGTACTGAGGTAGTGCTGCATTGTCGGAGGGTCAGTACTGAGGTAGTGCTGCATTGTCGGAGGGTCAGTACTGAGGTAGTGCTGCATTGTCGGAGGGTCAGTACTGAGGTAGTGCTGCATTGTCGGAGGGTCAGTACTGAGGGAGTGCTGCATTGTCGGAGGGTCAGTACTGAGGGAGTGCTGCATTGTCGGAGGATCAGTACTGAGGGAGTGCTGCATTGTCGGAGGGTCAGTACTGAGGTAGTGCTGCATTGTCGGAGGGTCAGTACTGAAGGAACACGGCACTTTCGGAGGGTCAGTACGAGGGGGTGCTACACTGTTGGAGAGTCAGTACTGAGGGAGTGCTGCACTGTCGGTGGGTCGGTACTAAGATCTAAACCACTGTATAGCAATACACCTTTTTACAGGGTTGGATAAAGGATATTTTTAAAATAGTGATTTTTTTTTATTCATTCATCCGATGTGAACATGGCTACCAGGCCAGCATTTATTGCCCATCCCTAGCTGCCCCTTGAGAGGTGATGGTGAGCTGCGTTCTTGAACCGCTGCAGTCTATGTGGTGTAGGTACACCCACAGTGCTGTTAGGGAGGGAGTTCCAGGATTGTGACCCAGTGACAGCGAAGGAACGGCCGATATATTTCCAAGTCTGGATGGTGAGTGACTTGGAGGGGAGCTTGCAAGCAGTGGTGTTCCCCATGTGTCTGCTGCCCTTGTCCTTCTAGATGGTAGCAGTGGTAGGTTTGGAAGGTGCTGTATAGGGAGCCTTGGTGAGCAGCTTTAATGAAACCAAACTCTGCTTTGTGTTCAGGAGTCGTCTCTGTGATCAACAGGCTTGTCATGTATGCCCTGGGTACAAGTGTGTCATTATTGTTTTCTGCTTATTGCCCAGGTTGTTCCTGGAAAAGCTGCCTAAGCATCGGGATTATAAAGCCAGTGTCATACCAGAGAAGAAGGAGACCATCAAGGTAAGAGAGATCCTCTTCATGTCGTGTTTCACTGGAACAGCCACTCTGCTGGGTCCCGTAGGGTACTTTCTCTTTGCCTAGTTTGTCCATGCTGCCCTGGCATTCTATTCTGCTGCCTGGATCAGCGTATTCTGTGCAGTCACTCAGATCAACACCCACACAGTGTTGGGGGGAAAGCACTCTCGGCCTCGATTAAGTTTGACCAGTTAGGAATTCCCGCATTGAAATGGCACGTGCATCAAGTGGGAATGATACAGTGGGCCAGTGTGTATGGTTGAGCTGTTTCTCGCCTTATTACATTCAAACAGATTGGGTTCCTTTTGCTGAATGCAGCATTGAGGAGCAGGCGGAGGAGGGAACAATGTGCATTCTGTGTAGTGACTGGGATACAATGCCCGCACTGTGCCACTCCTAATCCTCAGCACAGTAGCGACCAGGGTGCTGGAATTCTTCAGTAGGATGTCACAGATCCCGTCGGTGACTGCCTGAGACCAGGCTTGCCCTGGGGTGCCGGGCACGGTTGAATTGCCAGAATGGGGCACCAAATGAACGGAACAGCTGAGGTTGCAGAGAGCCAGGACTGTGAGACCAAACCTCAGCAAGAGTTGGCAAGGTCCGGAGTGGAGGGAAGGGGGGATATTTAAAGAATGATGATGGGATAACACTTGCCCCAGGAGGTTAACCTTTAGAGGGTGGATGATGATCCCGAGAAAGGGAATTGGAGGGAATAGAATTATCACACAGGCAGCAAGTAAAACAATGTGTGTTTGACAATTTTTTGATGAAGCTGATAGTCACCATTCGCAAAACTTTTCTCATTTCAAAGGCCCCCAGGAAATTCATAGAATTGTCACTGACTAGTTGTAGCCCATGCCAGTTCTCTGCAAGAGCAACTCACTTGTCCCACTCCCCCATCCTTTTCCTCGTGGCCCTGAAAATCCCTTTTGTTCAGACAATTACCCAATTTCCTTTCAAAAGCCTCGATTGAACCTGCCTCCACCACACTCTCAGGCAGTGCATTCTATATCCTAACTGCTTGCTGAGTAAAGAGTTTCTCCTCATGTCTCCATTACTTCTTTTGCCACTCCCCTTAAATCAGTGCCCTCTGGTTCACGATCCTTCTGCCAACGGGAACAGTCTCTCCCTATCTACTCTGTCCAGACCCCTCATGATTTTGAAGACCTCGATCAAATCTCCTCTCAACCTGTTCTTTTCTAAGGAGTGCAGCCTGAACTTCTCCAATCTATCCAGATAACTGAAGTTCTGAGAGAGAGAGAGAGAATTTTGAAACTTGTTCGAATAATTTGATAATCCTATGGCGCATCACACGTTGCACCACTAGATAAGCTACACAAGTTGTATTGTGCCATGTTTGAGTGCGATGGTGCTGTAAAATGGATTCAAAGACCCTGGATGTACATCTGATGAGTTCTGCTTTCATTTAAATGGAAAGAGTCTCCCAGTCAATTCACCGTGACACTGTACATCACTGCCTCAGAAATGAGGAAAGCAACATGTATTCTTTGTGTGTGTGTGTGAGTGTGTAATGATGGACGGATGGGTCAGGGGATGAGACAAGCTATCTCGCTGTGTTTCAGCTAGTGTGAGTGGTGGCCCAAAGCAGCTGACCCTGTCCCTTGCTGTCCTCCCGATGTTTCCATTACTGCTCTGTCTGTTATCATGCTATGTACCCAGGCTTTGTGCTGTGGGTTTGCATCATAGGCTTTGAAAAGAGCACCAAATGAACAGTCTTGATTGTCAATTGCAATGCTGTGAATGAGGCTTTGAAAGAGGAAAACTGCACAGTGTAAAATATTGGAATTTTCTTTCCCTGTATGCGACAGAAGCTAAAAGAGATTGCATTTCCGAGGGCTGAGCAGCTGAAGAGCGAGCTACTCAAGAGATACGCAGTCGAGTATGCTGAGCATCAGGAGCTACAGGTAAATATGGCGCAGCACAAGATGCACTGGACAGTCTATCCTGATCTTTGCTTTGGACCACTAGTAGCCAACCTCCTAGAGCAGAACCCTTTGTGTAGTGGAGCCTTGGCAAAATAATGTAACTGTGGTGAAAAACAAGATCAAAGGTTTGTTCGTGGCACTGTCTGTGGCACTGTCTGTGGCTCACCCATCGCACTGTCCATGGCTCACCCGTGGCACTGCTCACAGTTCATCTGTTGCAATGTCTATGGCTTGCCTGTGGCATTGTCCATGGCTCACCCAGGGCATTGCCCGTGGCATTGCCCGCAGTTTTGCCAGGGCATTGTCTGTGGCTCGGCCGGGGCTCAGGAGCGTGCTGACAATTTTCTGGTAGCCTGACCGATCTGTGAAACCCTCCCAGGGAAGTGGTTTAAACCAGCCTGAGATTGATAGCCCCTCAGTTGCTGTGGCTAAGGGAAGTTTCCGATTGCCAGAGGTTTGTAAAACCTCTGGCTCTCAGCAGAAAGGAGCAGCTTTTGTTTCTGCCTCTGCTTTTCACCACCTCAGGACATCCCAACGTGCTTTCTGACCACAGCCCTTCTCGAGGCGTAGTTCCTGGTGCAGGGTAGGTGGATGTGCTTGGCGGCTCACCCTGCACAGAAACTGCAGCGACTGACGGGCCCCTTATTATCGCTGACACCTCTCCTCCTCTTTGCAGCGGAAGGAAGATGAGAAATTTGCGCAGGAGCTGGTCCGGCAGCAAGAACTGGAAGGCGAGAAACAGCGGGTGGCACGGATGCGGCAGCAGCAAGCAGAGCAGGAGCAGTTCCACGCCTTTGAGGAGATGATCAGACGGAAGGAACTGGAAAAGGAGAGGCTGAAAGTGCTGGAGGAGTACGCAAAACCGGAAATCTCCCTCCCGCCCAAAGACTGCCCCCTGATCCCAGGTGTTCAGCGACCGCCGGATAATCTTCCTCCAGCATCGCCCGCTGCAGGTGTCCCAAATGCTGCACCGCCGGTCGTGGATCGATCGTTGAAACCCACAGCTCTCGGAACCAATTGGAACAGTGAGGACTGATCCACGTACACTCTGTCATTTAAAGAAACGGCTTGCTTGTACAGTTTAATTACTATGGGGAAAGGTTGGACAGGCTGAGGCTCTTTATTCTAGAAAACAGAGGTGACCTGATAGAGGTCTTTGAAGATTATGAAGGCAGAAGGCAGGATTTTACGAGGGGGAGGGGAGGGGGATTTTACGTTCCTGCTGCAGCCAATGGGGTTTAGAATGTCTCGCCGCATTTTACAGCCCTGTCCCCACGGAAACGGGGTCGTCAAATTCCGCCTGTAGAGGAGATCTTTCCGCTTGTAGGGGAGTCCAGAACTGGAGGATATTCACCGACAAATCCAATAAGAAATTCAGGAGGAACTACTTTACCCAGAGAGCGGTGAGAATGTGGTACATGCTGCCACACCGGAGTCTGGGAGGCAGTGGCATAGTGGTATTGTTGCTGGAGTAGTATTCCAGAGATCCAGGGGACCCGGGTTCGAATCCCAGGACCAGATGGCGAAATTTGAATTCATTGAAAGTCTGGAATTGCCGATTGCTGTAAAGCCACATTTGGTTCACTAATGCCCTTTAGGGAAATCTTGCTGTCCTGACCTACACTTGACTTCAGTCCCACAGCAATGTGGTTGACTCTTAAATGCCCTCTGAACAAAGGCAATTAGGGGTGGGTAATAAATGCTCGTTACCCATGAACGAATAAAAAAAAAAAGTTGTGGTTTGATAGAGGGCAGGTCGTCTACTCATTTTCCCACACCTCTCGGTCCTATGCTTTCCTCTTGAGTTACTCATCAGAACCTCTCATTTTCACACTCAGTGAGCAACATGAGAATACGTGAGCATGTTGTCTTCCTCATGTTGTGCTTAAAGGAAATACAAGTCCTCTTCACAAAGGATCCTCCACCTATAAGCAGTTATTGTCCCTCTAGATTCTAGCTCCTCAGGTAGAAAGTTCACTGGTTCGGCTGTGGATGTAACCCTGAGCATAGGACCTATACCTGGTCCTGGGAAGACTTGCCAAAGGGCAGAGACGACAACCCCCTGAGTTCTGAAATGACCCCTGCTACCCTACAGGGAGTAGTTGAGGCAAATAGCTTAGATAGATTTAAGAATAGTTAGGTAACTACATAAGAGAGAAAGGAATAGAAAGATATGTGAGATGAAGTGGGGTCAGAGGAGGCACATGTGGATCATAAACCTGTTGGACCAAATGGCCTGTTTCTGTGCTGCAAATTCTGTCTAATACAATGTTGAAATTCAGGCAGCTTCAATTCAGTTGCAGAGTCAATGCTAGAAGTGGGAACTCTTGTGAAGCTGAGCTGAGGATATTCCTCTCCCAGCGGCAGCAGTTACTTCTGTTTGGGCTACACTGACCGGGAGAATCATTATTCTGTTTTCATTAAGAATTGAAAATGGATAAAAAAAGGTTTACCTGCTCAGAACAGACTAAACTGTGCGGTGTGCCAGCAGGGACCAGACGTGAAGTGGATGTGGGCAGTCGCTTCCTTTGCTGTCACCCCGCAGCCGTCCCTCACCCTGGCTGAAAATGGCTCATTCTCCCAAATGGGAGCTTGACCATGTAACATTGTCTATATCCACGCCGATAGGATGGTCTTAGCTTTGGTTCCTGATCTCGACGGCCTGGGGTTAGATCTGCATCCACGGATTGGGTGATTTTGCAGGAGAAGGATTGTGTTTGTTCAAGGGGGTGATAACACTGGAATTTCTGTACTTTTCTCCTTCAGATTTCTCGGCAGACAAATTACGTAATGTGGTGGTTCCCAAAAGCCTATGTCAGCAATTTCTGCAGCTCGCTGAGGCCAACACTGCCCGAGGGGTGGAAACCTGTGGCATTGTCTGCGGCAAACTGGTAGGAATCACTGACTGTCCAGTTTGGTGACTGGCAGCTGCTCAGTGGCGGGGTGAATCATGCAGGCTCTGGCAAAACACACGAAACAGGGATAAATGATTAACAGGAGGTGTGGTGGGTGTTGGTAGTTGACTGGGCAGCTGATCCAATAGCATTGATTTGCCATTCTAATCAGAAACCAAATGCTTAGAGATTAGTGAGGCCACTACAGTCTGGCTTCCTAGCAATTTCTGTTCATTCATTTGTGATGGGGACAGCACTGAGCTGTAACACACATACATGCTGTCTCCAAATTCCTTTCAATGCAGAGGATCCATTGGAGCAGTCTCCCTAGAGTCTTAGCCTCCTTAAACGTTGCATGGTGTCTGACCTCTGTTGTCCATTCCGTGTATTTCTGAAGATTGGAAACTACCCATTTCCCCAAAGCCTGTCCACCATCGACAAGGCACAAGTCAGGAGTGTGATGGAATACTCTCCACTTGCCTGGATGAGTGTAGATCCAACAAGACTCAAGAAGCTCAACACCATCTAGGATAAAGCAGTCCATTTGATTGGCATCCACCCACCACCTTAAACATTCACTCCCTCCATGACCAACACACAATGGCAGCAGTGTGTACCATCTAAAAGATGCACTCTAGCAACTCATTAAGGCTCCTTCGACATCACCTTCCAAACCCGCAACCTCTGCCATCTAGAAGGACAAGGGCAGCAGGTGAATGGGAACACCACCACCTGCAAGTTCCCTTCCAAGTCACAAACCACCCGGACTTTGAACTATATCACTGTTTCATCATTTTATGCTGGGTCAAAAACCTAGAACTAGCTTCTTAACAGCACTGTAGGTCCACCTGCTATGTTTGGACTGCTGCGGTTCAAGAAGGTGACTCAGCACCACCCACTCGAGGGCATCAAGGGAAAGGTGAAAAATGCTGGCATTGGTGCCACCCCGCAGCGCAATTGCACCACTCCCCTTGGACATCTCATTGGATTTGTAGCAGGGCTACACTGCTGCTCTATCCTGATCTGTTTATTTTGCTTCCAGATGCAGAATCAGTTTACCATAACCCACGTGCTCGTGCCTAAACAGAGTGCAGGTCCTGATTACTGTAACACGGAGAATGAAGAGGAACTCTTCCTGATTCAAGACCGAGATGACCTCATAACCTTGGGTTGGATCCACGTGAGTGGGGTTCTGCTGTACCTGTGACTGGCTGTAAATCCTGGAAAACAATTATCCCTGCTCTGTTGCTAAGTCACTCGATCAGAGGCAGGCTGGTAGAGTGGATGTTAGTGCTGTACTCTGGAGGGAGTGAAATCAGTCCCTGATCATCATCCAGTGCATCTCCCTGGAAATGGACTGGACTGGGCTTTGGAACAACCCATCCCACCATTAAGTGTTCCGCCAACCCTCACTGTCCAGACGCCTGATGGAGAATGGCTAACTGGGTGAGCTGTCAGGGTAGCAGCATGTGGTGATCTGTGGATAAGCGGGGTCAGTGCCTTCAGGAAGAAAGGGGAAATTGTATTCCTTTTTAAAAATATTTTCTCAGGCTCCCCAAACATTGAGTTGAAAGGCGACCTGCAGTGGGTCACTAGAGAGCAAGTTGGGGTCAGCTGCAGGTTTTCCCCTCGTACCTTCTCGATTTCCTTAATAGCCAGGCCAAGATTGGAAAACAGTGGGGAGGGGTTGTGGATTGGTGTGATGTGGGAGCAGATACCTTGGCGTGAGCTTGTGCCCCCACCTTCCGTTCACAGCCTCCTGTATCAGTGCTGGAAAGTGATCGTAACGTAACTGAATCCATCTTCTGCTGTTATTCACAGCTCCACTCCCGGATAATGATGGATGTTTTTTTTTCACAACGCGGATTGCTTGTCGCTCTGTAATTAATCTTTTTCTGTGTGTCCCCAGACCCATCCAACCCAGACTGCATTCCTTTCCAGCGTGGACCTTCATACCCACAGCTCCTACCAGATAATGCTTCCAGAGGCCATAGCTATTGTTTGTTCGCCCAAGTATCAAGAGTGAGTATGTGGTGGGATTAATCTATGCTCCGTTTCAAGGATGCAAGTCTTCACATAACATTTAAAGGGTTAAATTATGAGGACTGGTTGCATAGACTGGGCTTGTATCCCTTGAGTATAGAAAATTACGATGATTTTAAAGGATCTGAGAGTTTCTCTCTCTATTTCTACTGTTAAGAGAGCTCAAAGGAAGGCGGACTAACCTTATCATTAGAGCAAGTCTTTCAGCAGTGACTCCCCAGCCAGGGGAAACATCTAACCTGCATCTACCCTGTTAAGTAATTTGTAGGTTTCAATAAGATCACCTGTCATTCTTCAAAACTCTAGAGAATACAGGCCCAGTTTCCCCAACTATATGGATAGTTCCAGTTACTAAAGAGAAAGAGCAAGCATTATCCTGGGCACTTGACGGAAAACCTACCTAGATGTCAAGGTGAGTACAATGTCTGAAACCTGGTTAGGCAAAAACCAGAATTATCCAAAAAATGGACATTTTTCTGTCGGGTGCTGTTCCCGGAACGGAGTAAGCACGGGACCGAAGAGGCCATCCTCAGGCTGAGCCCCGAGGATGGAATCAGCGAGAGAGACACACACACACACACAGACACACACACACTCACACTCAAAGGCAGAGGAAGCCTTGGGCTCACCTCCGAGAGTGATCTAAATATGGAATGTGATGTGATGGAAGAGAGGCAAAAGAGCACTAAATGGTATCACACTGCACTTTTATTAATTGCTGACAATAGAGACGCTGTTGAAGCTTCTCGCCTTGCACCCATCCGGACAAAAACAAGAATACCAAATTTCAAAGTGAACAACAATTTATACTGCATGAGAAAAAGTTTGATTGGTTAGCAAGTCAACTCTGATTGGTCAAGGCGTTGCCATGGATAATGCAGTAGGGAACTATTGTGCTTTTGTTCAAAAGCATTCAAAACCGGCAGCAATGCCACAGGTGAGCTACAGACAATGCCACGGGCTCCTGTTGCCTACAGAGGACCAGGACATCAGGGATAAATCCCCTGCTCTTCTTCAGAATAGTGTCATGGGATATTTTACGTCCATGTGAGAGCTTGGTTCTCACCTGAAAGTCAACATCTCAGACCGTACAGCATTCCCTCAGCATTGCACTGAAATGGCAGCCCGGAATCTGTGTAATGGCACTTGAACCCACAATCTTCTGACTCAGTGGCAAAAGCACTATCAACTGAGCCATGGCTGACACAAGGCAGAATGTGATTTCTAACGTGAGTAAGTTCAATTAGTGCCCATTAAACTCAATTTCCTGAAGTGTTTGAAGCTATGGTCTTCGAGTTTCTAATGGCAATATGGACCGATTTGACATCAGTGTATGCTGAGTAAGCTAGGAGCCCTACGAGAAAGATCCAGAGCCATTAACAAGGTTGGAAAGCGCAGGGGATGAAGTGAATGGAGCAGTGATAATGAGGATAAACTTTGGTCGTTTAATCTGACTGACCTGCTGCACTATGTTTGACTATGAACACAGAATGTTGCTGGAGACATATTTATCTGTTTCTAGCGCTCGGTACAGATTTTTCTGTTAACGCCAGAGTTTTGAAATAGTGGGAAGGATTTCTGCCAGTTTTTTTTTGTGTGTGTGGTTGGTGTTTCTCACCCTGGGCTCTGACTGATTTCTCTGTTTCTTTAGGTCCGGCTTTTTCAGACTGACGGACCACGGCATGGATGAGATATCTCTCTGTAAGCAGAAAGGGTTTCATCCACATCCAAAGGATCCGCCTCTGTTCAATGTAAGTGGTGTTTGTCGCGTGCAGCTTTCTGAATGGAAACTCAATCTGTTTCACTCTTCGCAGATAAAGGTTTCACGCCACTGTCTCCGTCCACCGCTACGGGAGTGGGTTAGGTTAGTCGACAGGGTAATGAACACTTACCCAGCTCAGATATTGTGCGGGTTTCCTGCCTCCCCATGACCATTAGTGGAGCAGAGCGCCAAATAAAGAATGCCCAGAAATGGTTCCAAAGTAGCAGTTTTTATAAAGGCAATGATCTGCTCTGGTTGCATGCTCACAAGCGGCCCACACTCCTTAGCCAGTAGGTGAAGCAGGCACGTGGACTGAATGCCAAGATAGTTTGGCCAGAGTTCCTGCATCAGTACTTCCCAAGGGCTTTTAATCCAGTGAATAATCGCCCAGATGCAGCGTGAGAATAAATGTTGCTCAGCCACAATGTTTCAGCTCAAATCTGCTTTCAATGAAGTACTCGTAAGGAATGGTCACTCTGTGCTTCCCACGTTTCTCAGATAGATTTGAACCTCCTAAGAACCACCCCTCCCCCCTCACCCAGTGAGAGATGGGGAAATCCATGCTGGCCCTGCATCGTGCCAAGGACTCCTGACTTCCGTTCACTCTGAGATTCACCAATGTCAGCTCATTGCTGCTCTCAGTGCTCAGGGGATGTGGATTCTACAAAGAACCTGGTTACAGGCCAGAATTTGCTTCCTGTCATTAGCAGGAGGGGTGACTGTTGATTTCTGCGTACTCTCTGCCAATGTTCTAACAAGTTGCTTTGTGAGTAACCACTTTAGTGGAGAAAAAGACATGCGTTTATAAAGCACTTTCATGACCGCTGGATGTCTCAAAGCACTTTGCAACCAATGTAGTACTCATTGAAGTGTAGTCACTGTTGTACTGTAAGAAATGCAGCAGCCAGTTTGCACACAGCAAGCTCTCAGAAACAGCACTGTGATCGTGAGCAGATCATCTGTTTTTGTGATGTTGATTAAGGGACAAATATTGGCCAGGACACCAGGGACAACTCCCCTGCTGTTCTTCGAAATGGTGCTATCCATTTCAAGGATGCAAGTCTTCTTGCATCCACCCACCCAGGCAGCTGGGGCCTCAATTTAACATCACACCCGAGAGATCAGCACCTCCGACAACGCAGCACTCCATCAGTACTGCACTGGGAGTGTCAATCTAGATTTTTGTGCTCAAGCCCTGGAGTGGGACTGGAACCCAGAACTTTGTGATTCGGAGGCAAGAGTGTTACCAGCTGAGCCATGGCCGACACAGATTAACCTCTCTCTTTCTCCATGCGTTTCTTTCAGGCATGCACACACGTTTCTGTAGCGGACACAAACGTTACAGTGCTGGACCTTCGGTGATTGGTGCCTTATCTTCTGACCGTCCTTGGTTCCCGTAGAAACCACTAACCATGATGTCACTGTCTTGAGAACCTCAGGCAGAGGACTCTGCAACTCTAACCCTTCCAGATCTGCGACACTTTCTTTGAGGAGTTTTCGATTTGATTGTAATCATTCTAAAATACTACTTAATATATTGTCAAGTTCTAAACTCTGTCCTGTACAGAAAGCGGGAGCGCCTTTATTTAAAAGCCCGCACTGCTGCACTTAAACTGATGAAACATGGGAGATGAAGTAAGATGCCTGTCGATAGGATTTTTTTTGTTAACTCTCACTGCACTTTGACCTTTGTTAACTTTATTGGGCCCAATTGTTGTCGCTTTGCCATCAATAAACAAAGTTTGGCCATTTGATTTCTTTTACCTTTTGTCTTTTCCTCCTCTCAGTTTTGCTCGGATACCCTTATGGATCAGAATATGGTCTGTGTCGAGCATGTATTTTAGGTTCTGCTTAATCGACGTGACTGTTGTTCAAGGGTCAGTGTTCGGAGAGACCGCATGCCCCCACAGTTACATTTTTATCCCATCCTGATGAAATGCATTAGGAGGGTTGCCCCTTGTCTTTTCCAACCCATGAGACTGAGTTTGGTGTTGACACTTGTGAAGCTTGGATCCGTTTCCTCCTTCACCATCTAGCAACAGGAGCAGGCCATTCAGCCCCTTGAGCCTGTTCCACCGTTCAGTTAGATCATGGCTGCTCTGCATCTTAAAGCGTGTCTGCTCGCCTTGGCTCCGTAAAGCCTTATCTCCCCACCCCACCTTACCGAACAAAAAAAACGTATCAATATCATTTCTGAAATTTTCCATTGCCCCTCCCAGCCCTCAGCAGTGTTTCAGGGGAGGGAGTTGGTAGACTTCCACCACGCTTTGTATGAAGAAGTGTTTCCTGATGGTTCCCATGGTTACAGTGACAACATTCGGTCATAACAATTTCAGTCTTGTGATAATAAACCTCAGGTGATTCTGGTCTGAAATATTTTAAATGACGTACCATCAATACAACCTGGCTTCCCCACAGACTTCAAGCCAAGTGGTTATGGTACTGGGTTTGTAACCCTAAGATCAAGAGTTCAAATCTCACAATGGCAAAACTATGAATCAAGAGTTCAAGGTGATCAAAATTGATCTTCCTGGATCTGGGCCAGCATTTATTGCCCATTCCTAAAGTACCCTTGAAGGTGGTGATGAGCTATCTCCTTGAACCGCTGCAGTCCATGTGGTGTAGGTGCACCCACAGAGCTGTTAGAGAGGGGGTTCCAAGGCTGGACATCCAACTCTCCCTGAAAGCTGTAAAATAAAAATAAAATACTGCAGATGACGGAGATCTGAAATAAAAACTCAGGTCTGGCAGCCTCTGTGGAGAGAGAAACAGAGGTCACGTTTCAAATCCAATATGACCTTTCCCCACGCCCCACCACCCCCCAAACTGCTCAAGGGACCCTTTCACCTGTCTCCAATATTCACCCTCCACCTGGACCTCTCCATCAGCCGTCTTAGTTTCTCTGCTCCTCTCACTCACTCTAACCTCAACCCTCTGAACTTGTTGCACTCCGTTCCCTCAAGTCCAACTCTGACCTTGTTATCCAACCTGCCGACAAGGGCGGTGCTGTTGTTGTCTGGCGTTCTGACATCTACCTTGCAGAGGCTGAGCGTCAACTCGCAAACGCTTCTTTCTAACCCCCCCCCATTACCTCACCACCGAACATGAAGGCATTGTTTCCAGGACCGTCACTAACCTCATCTCCTGTGGAGATCTCCCCTTCACAGCCTCCAAACTCATAGTCCCTCAACCCTGAATAGCCTGCTTCTACCTCCTTCCCAAAAGCCACAAACAGAACTGTCCTTGCAGACCCACCGTTTCCTGCCCCACTGAACTTATTTCTTCCTATCTTGACTTTTTCTCCCCTCGTTCGGTCCCTTCCCACCTACATTTGTGATTCTTCTGATGCAAGACTTTATTTCAACAATTTTCCTGGCCCTAACCGCCTCCTCTTCACAATGGCCGTCCAATCCCTCTACACCTCCATCCCCACCAGAACAGTCTGAGGGCTCGCCAATTCTTCACTGAATGGAGGCCCGAACAATCCTCTTCCACCACCACCCTCCTCTGCCTGGCTGAATTTGTGCTCTCATTGAACAATTTCTCCTTTTAACTTGTCTCACTTCCTCCAAATAAAAGTGGCAGCTATGGGCTGCCAGTTATGCCTGCCTTTTGGGGGGGGTATGTAGAACATTCCTTTTTCCTGTCCTACTCAGGTCCCCTCCACAACACCATGATCCATTCCTCTATCACCCCCCCCAACACCTCACCCGCTTTCCCGTACAATCACAGGAGGTGTAACACCTCCTCCATCCAGGGCCCCAAACACTCCTTCCAGGTGAAACAGCGATTTACTTGCACTTCTTTCAACTTGGTCTACTGCATTCGTTGCTCACAACGCAGTGGACTCTGCACTAGGGAGACCAAATGCAGACTAGGTGACCGTTGTGTAGAACGCCTCCGCTAAGTCCGCAGGCATGACTCCGAGCTTCCGGTTGCTTGCCATTTCAATTCATCACCTTGCTCTCATGCTCATATTTCTGTCCTCGGGCCAACTGCAATGTTCCAGTGAAGCCCAACGCAAGTTTGAGGAACAGCACCTCATCTTCTGATTGGGCACTTGACAGCCTTCTGGCCTCAACATTGAGTTCGACAACTTGAGATCATGAACTGTCTTCTCCATCATGTATATTTTTCATCTGTTGCAGTCTGTATCTTGTTCTACATGTTTTGCTTTAGCCAGCGCTGACCTTTATTCTGCTTTTAACACTAAATCTGGACCAATGCTTTTGCTGCTTTTCTACTGCCATTCTGCTCTTTGCCTTTTGTTCCACGGCATCTTTGTACTTTAATCTCTGATTTATATTCCTGACTTTCCAATTTTGCTCCACCTGACCATACCCCCAACCTTTCTCAATAGAATAAGACCTGTCACATTTCGTTCTCTGTTCAGTTCCAAAGACGAGTCACATTGGATTCCAACTGTTAACTCTGTTTCTCCACAGATGCTGCCAGACCTGCTGAGTTTTTGCAGCAGCTTTGTTTTTGTTCTTATCTCCTGAAAGCTTTACCGTTATACTACTTAGCTATCTTGGGTTGTATATGTCCTTCAGCCTTAATAATGAATCGAACTGCCACTTCTGCTCCTCTAAACATGCTGACTGTGTGTTAACTCTTTGTGGATGGCTGTGTGAAGTACTGCTACACACGTCCAGATCTCATGTCTCAACTTGGTTGAAGATATGGCATATCCCTCTTGGGAATGTGTTGACCACTCACCACCTTGCAAGTTTTACTGCTCGAGCAGTTTCCTATGATCCACTGCACTGTTGGGGGACAGTAGTGAGGGAGTGCTGTACTGTTGGGGGACAGTAGCGAGGGAGTGCTGTACTGTTGGGGGACAGTAGCGAGGGAGTGCTGTACTGTTGGGAGACAGTAGCGAGGGAGTGCTGTACTGTTGGGGGACAGTAGCGAGGGAGTGCTGTACTGTTGGGGGACAGTAGCGAGGGAGAGCTGTACTGTTGGGGGACAGTAGCGAGGGAGAGCTGTACTGTTGGGGGACAGTAGCGAGGGAGTGCTGTACTGTTGGGGAACAGTAGCGAGGGAGTGCTGAAATGTTGGGGGACAGTAGCGAGGGAGTGCTGTACTGTTGGGGAATAGTAGCGAGGGAGTGCTGTACTGTTGGGAGACAGCAGCGAGGGAGTGCTGTACTGTTGGGGGACAGCAGCGAGGGAGTGGTGCACTGTTGGGGGGACAGTAGCGAGGGAGTGCTGCACTGTTGGGGGACAGTAGCGAGGGAGTGCTGTACTGTTGGGGGACAGTAGCGAGGGAGTGCTGTACTGTTGGGGGACAGCAGCGAGGGAGTGGTGCACTGCTGGGGGAGAGCAGCGAGGGAGTGCTGTACTGTTGGGGGACAGCAGCGAGGGAGTGGTGCACTGTTGGGGGACAGTAGCGAGGGAGTGCTGTACTGTTGGGGAACAGCAGCGAGGGAGTGGTGCACTGTTGGGGGAGAGCAGCGAGGGAGTGGTGCACTGTTGGGGGACAGTAGCGAGGGAGTGCTGTACTGTTGGGAGACAGTAGCGAGGGAGTGCTGTACTGTTGGGGGACAGTAGCGAGGGAGTGCTGTACTGTTGGGGGACAATAGCGAGGGAGTGCTGTACTGTTGGGGGACAGTAGCGAGGGAGTGCTGTACTGTTGGGGGACAGTAGCGAGGGAGTGCTGTACTGTTGGGGGACAGTAGCGAGGGAGTGCTGTACTGTTGGGGGACAGTAGCGAGGGAGTGCTGTACTGTTGGGGGACAGTAGCGAGGGAGTGCTGTATTGTTGGGGGACAGTAGCGAGGGAGTGCTGTACTGTTGGGGGACAGTAGCGAGGGAGTGGTGCACTGTTGGGGGACAGTAGCGAGGGAGTGGTGTACTGTTGGGGGACAGTAGCGAGGGAGTGCTGTACTGTTGGGGGACAGTAGCGAGGGAGTGGTGTACTGTTGGGGGACAGTAGTGAGGGAGTGCTGTACTGTTGGGGGACAGTAGCGAGGGAGTGGTGCACTGTTGGGGGACAGTAGCGAGGGAGTGGTGTACTGTTGGGGGACAGTAGCGAGGGAGTACTGTACTGTTGGGAGACAGTAGCGAGGGAGTGCTGTACTGTTGGGGGACAGTAGCGAGGGAGTGCTGTACTGTTGGGAGACAGTAGCGAGGGAGTGGTGTACTGTTGGGGGACAGTAGCGAGGGAGTGCTGTACTGTTGGGGGACAGTAGCGAGGGAGTGGTGTACTGTTGGGGGACAGTAGTGAGGGAGTGCTGTACTGTTGGGGGACAGTAGCGAGGGAGTGGTGTACTGTTGGGGGACAGTAGTGAGGGAGTGGTGTACTGTTGGGGGACAGTAGCGAGGGAGTGGTGCACTGCTGGGAGACAGTAGCGAGGGAGTGCTGTACTGTTGGGGGACAGTAGCGAGGGAGTGCTGTACTGTTGGGGGACAGTAGCGAGGGGAGTGCCACATTGTAAGAGGATTAATACTGAAGGAGGGCTGCATTGTTTGTTGTTTGAGACGTTAAACCAAAGGTTCATGGGCCTCTCAGGTGAGTGTAAAAGATCCCATGGCATTATTCAAAGAGTAATGGAGTTCTTTCCACTATCCTGCTAATATTTACCCTGCAACTAGCATCAGTAATCCAGCCATTGTCACATACCTGTTTGTGGGATCTCACTGTGCACAAATTAATTGCAACATATGCCGATAAGACAGTCGTTACTCTTCACAAGAACAATATTAGCTATGAAGTGCTTTTAGATGTCCTGAGGATGTTAAAGTCCTTTCACTGAGCAAGGAAGAAGGATTATCTTTCTAACAAATAGATTAATCACTGAACTGTTATGGAGCAGAAGGAGGCCATTTGACCCATCATGTCTGCACCGGCTCTCCAAATGAGCAACCCATCAAATACCATTACCCCACCTTCCCCCCCCGTAACCCTGAACCTTCTTCCTTTTCAGTTAACAATCCAGTTTTTGAGTGCTTCAAGTGAATCTGCCTCCACCACACTCTCATGCGGTGCATTCCAAAGCCTAACCACTGGCTGTGTAAAAATGTTTCTCCCCATATCACTTTAGCTTCTTTTACTAATTTTATTTAAGTCCGGAGCCACTCATTCTCGATCCTTTCATGAGTGGGAACAGTTTCTCCCCATCGACTCTGTCCAGACCCCTCATGATTTTGAACACCTCCATCAAATTGCCCCTCAACCTTCTTTACTCCATGCTGGCTTTCCTTAGTTAACCTGCATTTGTCCATGTGACTATTAATGTTGTCCCAAATTATTGTTTCTAGAAGTTTCCCTACCACCAAAGTTAAACTGACTAGGCTGTGTTTGCTGGGCTTATCTTTATACCCGTTTTAGGAACAAGGGTTTGCAATTCTCCAGTCCTCTGGGACCACCCGAGTCTCAGGGAGACTGAAAAATTATGGCCAGTCCCTCTGCAATTTTCACTCACTTCCTTCAGTCTCCTTGGAGGCATCTCACCCAGTTCCAGTGCCTTATCAACTTTAAGTACAGATAAACCTATCCAATACCTCCTCCGTTTCAATTTTAAATCCATCTACTGTCTGAATAATCTATCCTTTATCTTTCTATCCTTTCGGTCGAAGGGTCACGAGGACTCGAAACGTCAACTCTTTTCTTCTCCGCCGATGCTGCCGGACCTGCTGAGTTTTTCCAGGTAATTCTGTTTTTGTTTTGGATTTCCAGCATCCGCAGTTTTCTTTGTTTTTATCCTTTATCATGGCCTGGATAGTATCTTCTTCCTTCGTAAAGATGAAGGGAGAAATGGAGGAGAGAGAGACGGACAAATAGGGTGGGGTGAGTGAAGGGGTGAAAATGGGGAGGGAGGAGAGAGAGGGGGGGGAAATAGGGTGGGAGGGGAGAGAGAGGGGGGGAAATGGGGTGGGAGGGGAGAGAGAGGGGAGGAAATGGGGCGGGAGGGGAGAGAGAGGGGAGGAAATGGGGCGGGAGGGGGGGGAGAGAGATGGGGGAGGAAATGGGGGGTGGGAAGGGAGAGGGTGGGAAGGGAGAGAGAGGGAAGGAGAGGGGAGGAAATGGGGTGGGAGAGGGGAGGAAATGGGGTGGGAGGGGAGAGAGAGGTGAGGGGGAAATGGGGGAGGGGGAAATGGGGGAGGGGGAAATAAGGGAGGGGGAAATGCAGGCGGAAAAGGGGGGAGGGGGAGGAAATGGGGGGAGGGGGAAATGGGGGGGAGGGGGGAAATGGGAGTGGAGGAGGGAAAAGTGGAAGTGGAGGGTGGAAATGGAAGAGGGGAGGGTGGAAATGGGGGAGGGGAGTGGAGCGTGGAAATGGGGGAGGGGAGTGGAGGGGGGAAATGGGGGAGGGGGGAAATGGGGGAGGGGAGTGGAGCGGGGGAAATGGGGGAGGGGGAAATGGGGGGAGGGGGGAAATGGGGGAGGGGGAAATGGGGGAGGGGAGTGGAGCGTGGAAATGGGGGAGGGGAGTGGAGCGTGGAAATGGGGGAGGGGAGTGGAGGGGGAAATGGGGGAGGGGAGTGGAGGGGGAAATGGGGGAGGGGAGTGGAGGGGGAAATGGGGGAGGGAGTGGAGGGGGGAAATGGGGAGGGGAGAATGGGGGAGGG